>DF237066.1:63004-190855 GCA_000708835.1 Klebsormidium nitens
AGGACGTGGTCGTTCGGTTGGACCTGGCAGTAGGGAGAAGTACAGGGTTCATAAGCGTCCAGAAGTTTCCGATGCTGTCTTTTCGAAGGGTCCGACCGCGTCCAAAATAACGTCCGAGCGCTTGCGCAAGGGCGTTCAGGAAAGCGCCAAGAAGACGTGCTCGCTCGGTTGGAACTGGGAAGGAGAGGAAACAACGCGCGAGTAAGAAAGCGTCCGAACGCGTCCGGTTTCTGATTGGAAGTGTCCAGAAGCGTTTCGATTTTCAGTGTCCGTCTGCGCTTGCGGCAGGCACGCGTTCAGGAAGAAGCGCCAGGGAGCCGTACTCGCTCGGTTGGACCTGGAGGGAAGAATCACAATAGGTTATTGATAAGTGTCACGAAAACTTCTCTGTGACCATACCGTCCGGAGCTCGGTTGGACCTGACAACAGGGACATGACACAATTTCAACAGATGTCCGCATTCCCTTTGGAAATGTGTAAGAGCGTCCAATCAGAAAGAGCATAATCCGAACTACAAGATGAGAATGAGGAAAGATGTGACCGCAAAGTGGTGGCGACTGGGCAAAACCGGCTACACGCAATAGCAGCTGCGATCACTGACACGATCGGAGTGGGCATAGGAACTAGCAAAGTTGAGGAGTCGTTCTACGCTTGGCACAGGAGGAGCGCCAGAGACACGTACTCGCTCCCTACATGCGGAAACGGGAGAGAGGTCATCCGCGAGCCTGTACACGTCTGAAACGACCGCCGGACTTTTGTAGTGGACCTGAAAGCACAGAAGAAGCCAAGCAGCAAAGGCCAGGGAAGAAATACTCGCTCGAACAGGACTAGAAGACACATGTTCTAAATGAACCACTCAAGCTGGTCGCAACTTTCTGGATGTTCAAACACTGATTAGACCCTACAGAAAGTATTCTCCTTAGAACCTCACCTCAGCGATGCCCCGTTTGAAGTTGATCAGCGCGGTCGCCTTGCCGTGCGGCTGGTCCTCCGTGTACCGCACCAGTGTGAAAAAGCCGTCCTCTTCGGCAAGAGGGGCGCCGGGAACGGCGTACTGGTAGTGACGCCCCGCGAAGAGGGCCACCTGAGGATGGAACAATTGGGAGATTGTATCCTCAGCTATCCGGGGGTTGCGAAGTTCAGCAAGAAAGGAGCCGTGTCCAGCAATTGGCTTCAAATCAAGCCTGTCATCTACAAATTGGCTCATTGATCTTTCACTTCCTTGGCTAGCCTTCGTTAGTGAGCCAATGTTTCCTCAGGGAATTCATCTGTAGCAGATGATTTGTTCCTCCTCAACGAAAAGATTATCGAGAGATGCTTCCTCAGCCGACCCATTTGACTTCAAAAAAATAATGCGAAATGCTTGAAGGCCGACTTGATCAACGATGGAAGAATCCAGAAAAGCCCCTAACAGAGACGATCATGCAGAACACAGTCCAAAAGGTATGCAATCCCGAAACTCGTAATCTTGTAGACGAACAGGCAGGGATGCCCCGCGACTCGGGCTACTTGCTAGGTTCTTTGGCAAAATTGTTTGAAGGGATGCGTTCGCCACTTAGTTGCTGATATGTAAGCCCATCAGGGCACCCTTAAATATATCGCCGTCCTAAGAGGATGGCACACCGATGAAAACGCCCAGTGAAGAAGGTGCCCCGCGTTTGATAGGCCGTCGTGCCGTCAGACTTGCGTACCTATCCCAGCTTCAAAGATTTTCGGGTCCCGGAACAGAGGGTTACTCGTTAAGCAACTCACAGGCGTGCAGTTGTACCCGATCAAAGTGGCCGTTAACCGCCCGCTAACCGGCTCCCGCCGCACTTCGAGGCTGTAGGAAGCCCTGCCCCATGGGTCCTGGCTGACGTAAGCCTTGCGCTGGCTGACGCGAGCACTGGTGCTTGGCTCCACGTACCGGATGCTCGCGTGCCAAGCGGTGGGAGTGAAGCTCGTCTCAATGGCCTTTGCATTCATGTCGTCACCTGCAGAGAAGACCGGACCGAGCTTTGAAAGCGGAAGCTTTCCTCCCCCTTCTACGTAACAGTGGGTATGCGTGCTTTTGCTGTCCTGGCGCGAACGTCCCGTTCGGACGCACTATTTGCAGATTTGAGATTTTGAATTTGAGAAGCTTGCCCCTTGAACAGTGGGTAGGCATGCAACAGGTGCTGGCGCTTTTGGAGAATCTGGACCGTCGACTGTCAAGCTTCTCAGCAGCCCACGTCCCTTCGTTCAGATCGAAGGAACATTCTTACGTCAGGAAATGTAAACGTTATAAAGCTCTAATTCGGGACGGGCTCAGACCCTCAAGTTTCAGATTGGGGTTTTGAGAAACTTGCCTCGTCCCGTGAACAGTGGGTACGCGTGCAACCGGTGCTGACGGGATCCTGCGGAAACGTCCGTCGGCGTCTCGCCCGTGCTCCGGAGAAACTTGCCCGATTTGGCCCTGGGAGAAGCGATCATACGACACGTGTCACAAAGCCATTGAACAAGAATGTGGAAGAAGCGACAAGAAAGCCACTCTGAATGCCAAGGAACGCCGTACCGATTGATTGGGCTTCTTTCGCCGCAGATTAGTGTGCTTCCTAATTTGCAAAAATTGGACATTTTGGTTCGCAGAAAGCAGCTATAACAATCTCCGAGACCCTTTGGGAAGATTCACTTCGAGTCCACTCCCATCGGGGGGTGGAACCGGAAAGGTTGTTTCGGACGAACAACCCGAGCTTGCTGAGATGCAAAGGGAACAAACATCGTCGACACGACGAAACACACAGGAAATTCTGGCCCGTAACTTTGGATGTTTATAGGCTAGCTCTTTATGGGCTAGCTAAAAAGTGGTTGATTGTCCGATAACCAGGAATGGGCTGTAACCAGCCTTGGAAAGAGGTTCGAGCCCGGTTAATTGTCCAATAAACCGAGAATGAGTCTGATAATCAGCCTGGTTAGCAGCCAAAATCTGCTGTGACACTTACTGCGTCCTCAGAACGGCAACCGGTTTCCCCGCATGGTCCATCACGTTCCGGGTCGCCCAACGGCCGCTCTGCCCCCCCGTAGAGTAACTGTACGCGTACCGGGAAAACTCGCTTCCGTCATCCACAGTCGCTTTCTCGGTCGGGAGAGTCCTCAAAAGGTACGGTCCCTGGAATGGGGGGGTGATGGAGACGGCGAGTTGCAGGGAGGGGGCCTTTTCGGAATCCCCCCGGGAGGAAGGCGCGGGACCCCCGCGTTTTGAAGTGAGGGGGTACGTACCGGCCAGGGAGAACCCGGGCTTGGCGCTGACGTCGGACCAGGGGATGCGGACGATGCCGAGAGTCTTGTCGGACCTGGGTGGTTGGAGGGGTTTGATAGTTTGAGGTTTTAGGGGTTTAGGAATCCAGGGTTTGAAGAAACTGGGGGTGTAGGGGTTCACTGAACAACAAGCGTGCTAAACTATACTGTCAACAACAGAAAAGCGGTTGAATCTGAAAGGTCCCGGTGATCATTTGCCTAGCTGAAAAATGGGCAAGACGAGAAAGAAGGGACGTCAAGGACACGAATCCTATAAAAATGAAGTTTTCAGCAGCAATCATACCTGTAGCGTGCTCGATCCTCGGATCGACCAGCCCACTCAGAAAGGACCAAAATCTGTAGAAAGGGTACTCTGGTGGGCTTCTCAAACCCGACGCCCGCATTACAGGATCGATGCGAATTTAACAAATCGAAATCCTTAACCCGAAACGGAGACTATTTTCAGAGACAAGACTGAATTTTAGCAGATAGATTCTCAAGAGCATTTTTGGGCAGAGTGAATCTGCAGAGAATGGATAGAGGAGGAGGATTCGTTGGAAGTACTGAGGCGTACCTGATCTTTGCGAAACGGCCCGCCGGCCGCTTCCGCACTTCGAAAGCCAGCCCCTGCGTGTCCATCTCCGCTTGGAGCATCGCCACGTGTCCCCCCCATTCACACCGTCCGGTTCCGTTGTCCGAATCCACATCCGGCGTCCGCATAAAGTACTGCGGCGCGCGGGCGGTCGGTTTAACCCGCACGTAAACCTGGCCCTTGTGTTGACCCAGGTGGTTAGCCCCGAGCACTGTCACGCAGACCTGGAAAACCATGCGGTGGGTTAGCAAACCCGCGAGCGCCCGGTTGGCTGTCCCGGGTGCGAGGTCCGCGGCGGGAATGCCGAGCGCCGCGGGGGCTTGCGACGGGTTTGCGAAGGGTTTGCCGGGGGTTTGGAAGGGTTTGGAGGGGGTTTGCGGGGGTTTGGGCGGTTCGCCGAGGTAGAGCGTCCCGGCGCGCTCGTAAGGCAGGCCGTACAGTTGCTGCCACGCGTCGGCTGTTGAACGGTACGAAGCGTCCAACTTGGCGCCAGGGCTACGGTCCGAGTCCCTGCGGACGTTCGAATTGAGAGTGTTATCTTCAGAGGTGAGAAGGCTGAGATCATTCAGAAAGGCGACCTGTTTGTAGGACACACGTGCCTTTTCGCATGGTAGATAGCGTCCGAAACTTCTCCAGGGGCTGCGGTACGAATCCCTGGAACGTTCAGATTGGGTCGGTCAGTATTTCGACAACGAACTTGAGAGAATAAGAGACGTAGACACTGGTAGTTTTAAAGGACGGTCTGTGGCGTAGGGCAAAGCGTCCAGCTCTGCGCCAGGGCTAAAGTCCGGATCCCTGCGGACGTCCGGATTGGTAAGGCTCAGAAGTCTACAAGTATCACTTGCAAGTTGCGGATCAATCTTAATCCCACATTAGACTCAAGCGAGGATACCTCGTACTTTGAACCGTGATGAGAGACATTCGCAAACATTCTCTCACGTAGTAACCCTCACAACGCTAGACAAACATTGAACCTTCTTTCACAAATCTCCACAGCGCCAAAAGCAGTGCGGAGAAATCTGCCGAGATGGATATCTTGAGTTGAGTAAATGGAGCCTGGCAACGAAAGGACCTGCGATGAACAGTTGGCTGATCCACGTGCCCTCAACCTTCATTCTCGGAAATACCACAACAGACTTGGCACTAGCTAGGATCAGCATGTTGGCTTTACTTTCCTACTTGCTGCGCGAGTGTGCAACTAGAGAAGAGAGCCACTGGGAAAACTTCAAGCATAGAGAAGAACGAAAGGGACGTCAGCAAGCAAACAAAAAGGCAAACAGACATCCGAACAGAGACTGAGTGAATTCAATCGCCGCTTCACACTCACTTGTCGTCGTGGTCGATGATACGGCCCATAAGCTGCTGGCAGTCGGCGGCATAAGCGCACGGGCACAGCTGGTGCGCGTGCCACATGAGGTCGATATCGTATGTGGGCACGCAGAAGAGCTTGCTCCCGCGAGACGCGCGCATCAGATGTAGGAACAGGTGGTAGCGCTCCAGGCTGCCTTGCAGGTACTGCGTGTCCTGTACAAGAAGAGTTTCCTCGTCTTAAGGTGGAGGTCTTGTAATGATTGAGTTGAGAAACGCATTGTCGAATAAGCTCGCTCCCAGCGTGGACTTGCGCACCAGGTGAATGAACAGGCGGCAGCGCTCTGGGCTGATTGCGGATCTTGAGTGTCCTTTTTGAGAAAGATCTTACAGTCTCAAGGTCGTAGGACTTGACAGATCTGAGAGAGGCTCCTTGAGAAAACTTTCCGCGGCGGATGAGTCCGGCTGCAGGAAGTCGCATTGTAATTGAGAGTGAGGCGGTTCCCCTCCAGCTACTGTTGAAGTACTGCTTTCTGTGCAATGAAGCGAGCCTCGGAAGCCAGTGTTACAGAGCCGACGGTGCTTGGGGTTCAGCACTGAGGCCAGCCATCCTGATATCTGTAGATCTTATCGTAAGAAAGACGCAATTCAGCAATCCAACAGTCAGACACTGGGCAAGCAAGGGACACGGAAGTGGGAACAAGCTGGAGGGATAAACAAGCAAGCTTTGCATTCAACCAGAGGCGCCTAGGATCTCACCAGGAACCCGGGCCGATTGACCTGGTAGTAGAACGACTTCTGGCGGTCCATTGCTGCCACGATACTGGCCTCGCTTTCCAGATCGACGGCTCTCCTCGCATCCCCCCCCAATGTGAGAAGGTCCCAGGATTCGTCGGGAAACTCTGCAGACCACAGAGCCTTGGTAGAGCTGAGGGCGGTTGACTCGTCTGCAATGAGGGGGTGGTCCAGGACCCCCCCGAAACGCTTCTGGCAGTACTTGGCGTAGGCGACCTGGGGGGAAAAATACTTTGATGTGAATATGATGTGAAAAATGGGGTGAATATGGTATGATATGGTGCGAGTATGGTGTTGAATATGGGGTGAATGTGGTATGATATGGTGTGACTATGGTGTGAATATGGGGGGGGTGAAAAAGGGTGACGTGGAGTCGATGTGGACATGGGGCAGAACAGCTGGTTTGCGAGGGTCAGAAGGCGTCTACCTCAGTCCTGAAATCTCGAAGTTCGAAAAGGCAGAGCTAACGCCACCAATCAGTGCAATTTGCTGTCTGTGGCATCACCTTTTCGATATCAAGGGAAGACTGCAGGTTCGAATGTCAAGTATTGAAGCTTGAAGGTGCTAGCTTGCTCCAATGGTTCTTGGAAGAAAAGAGAAATACCTAGTTGCATCCTCTTCATGCGAGATTAGGAACAAACGTGTGGCCCACCGGATCAAGCATGTGACAGTGCCAGGCCCAGTGCACGTCCAGGGGGGGAAGCAGGTGCGAATTGGCACCGTGCTTGGCCAACAGAGGCAGCCAGCAGTCCAGGTACCTACAAAACAGAGACAACGATTTGTCAATCGGGTGTGAATTGTCAAACTTGCTTATGAATGCCAAGAAGTGCGTTTTTGCCGGAGGAAGGAGGTGTGAATTGGCTCCGTGCAAGGCCAGGAGAGGCAGACAGCAGTCCAGGTTCCTACAAATCATGATAAGATTTGTTAGTCAAGTCTGCAAGCACTGTCGAGCTTGCTTGATCCTGCTCTAGACATGCTCTGTCTCCAGAACAGAAGCAGGTGTGATTTGGCACCGTGCTTGTCTAGAAGACTCTTGAGTACCTGCGGAAGGGGTGTTGAGCACATTTTCAGTCAGGTCTAGATTCAACGTCAATAATCACTCAGCATCTTCTGGAGACTGCTATCTTGGCAATGAACAAGCAGGTGTGGGTTGACTTGGTGCTCTGGCAAGAGGGCCAACCGGGCCCTTGAATTACAGAAAGGAAGCACGCTTTGTTTCTGAGTCAAGAGGATATATTTCTTTCCTTGGGTGAATGAACTTCTCTGTAGAATAATTGGCTCTCTGGAGAAAGGCGTCCTGTCATTATCTTGAGGTGTAGTTGGCGAGGGTGGTACATCTTCAGGGATGGTATGGTAAGGCAGAGTCTGAAGATAGGCTGGCCTGATACATGGTATGTTAGAAGGAAGCTGTTGCAAGAACAGAAGAGTTTGTGCTGAATGAGGGGAGAGTCCTGATTGCGTTTGTCTGGTCAAAGTCGACTGCCCCACGATGTTGAACAAACACAACAAGTTGGCCAGCACAGTCAGCTGTAAACTTGGTACCAATGTGTTGCTAGAATGTTGAAGCAGCAGGATCAAACTGATTAAGGATGAATATCAAGCAAACAGGGTGATCCGAAGTTTCCTGCTACCATTCGACAGGTTTGCAAAAATCCTAACAAATGCAGGGTCCAACTTAAAGAGCTGGACTTTAGATCTCCTCAATCCTATGCAGACTCTCTCTCTTTGGCACCTGCCCCAGTTCCCTACCACAATGGTGAAACCTGAGCACAGACGCAACTTGAAAGGTCAGACTGCAAATGTGACAGAGCACTTGCCTAAACAAACCCTTTACTTGAAACAGATCGCACTCATGAATCACAACTTGAAGTCGCAAAGTTGCCAAGATGAAAGTCACTCACCTTCTGGCTGCTTGCTGTGCATTGAACTGTTGCTGTAGCTCAGGCGCCCTATCAACAGCCTCCAACAGAGCCACCTGTCTGCGTGCCGCCGCAATCAGATCAACAGACACCGGGATCGCCAAGGCAGCAGCCTTCTCCCGCTCCTGCCTGGCGGTGGCCATCTTGATGACTTGGCAAGTTTAGGTTGCTGATGTGGCAAGAAGCAGAGGCGCTGGGGAGGCGTGGAATTGGCTATGATAGCTTTGTTCGTGAACAATGATCAAGACCAACAGAACTTTTGAGAAGCTCTACTTAAAGGCTGGAGAGAAGATACTTTTGGCCACCTTTTTGAAGGCAAGCCGCCCTCTCTCAAGTCTCTGTTGACCATAAGCTCAGCCTGTGTCCTTTAAGACTTTAGTAAGCTGACCTCTTTTCTCGCTTTGAGGAGTTCCCCAGGGATCCCTGAATCTCGAGTCTGCAATCCCGCACCTGCGATTCTGCACCTGCTGACCTGGCCAAGTTTTGCCAACTGGAACTTATCGACGGTATCAATGGCAAAGCGAGGTGTTATCGAACGGCCTATGTTGAACGGTATCCAGTCATTGGCAGAAGCGGGGAGCAGTGGATCTGGGCGCCACGGTTGCAGAATCTTTACAGGTATCGGATGCATGCTGAGTCCCGGTTGACCTCAACATGCCGATTCCTATCCTACTCACAATCGTGATGACACACATCTTACACCTTGGTCATGGATCGAACCCGGGTGGTACGAATGGCCGGCATTAACTTATTCACTTAACTCGAAGCCATGCAGTGACGCGCGGCCAAATTTGCCTTTGTTCAATTCGAAAGCCTTCAATAGATGCTGTAGAAAGTGCACATATGCGGGACGCGGTTCTTGTAAAGAACTAATGGCATGAGCGATGGTAGCATGAACATGTTAACTCTATGACAGTGGCGGCAGTAAGGGCTCGAACCCGGCTAGCAGTCGTAGCCTGCGCAGACGCCAAGGAGGCCGACTTGCATAGGTACATGCATTGGTACATCATTGACTATGAACGGTGTTGACCAACCAATCAGGTGTAAGCATCAACGCGGCTTGGATTCGGGAACTCACAGTAGTCAATCATGTAAAAGGCCCGGTCCTCTTGTAAGTGTCCTATCGCAGCAGCTCAGTCATAAGTTGCTGGTCAAAACATTCATGCCCAACGTTGCCAATTACGCTGTACGAAGGCAGACGCATGCACACACATCCACTTCTTTCAGGGTGCGTTTTCTTGAAGAGTCTCCGTTTCCTCGATCACCGCAAGTTCCGTCAAAAGCAGACTTGTCTTCTGCAATGCCTTCGGAAGCTCCGCCATAACCTGTAGCATGGCCCGAAGGAACAACTTGATAAACGTGCCTGAAACGAGTGTGTGTACACTTTTGTCTGAGCTTTCTGCATAGTAGATTCACCACACTACAGGCCCATGTGGAAGAAGCTCATTGCCTGCCTTCGGTGCAAGTACTGAAGAGAGGACGTTTCGGACATCTCACCGGCAGAAAGAATCATGTGGAGCGCCTGAAGATACTACTCGTCGCTGATGTCAAACCCGGCGAAAAAACAAAATCGTTTCAGAACCGCTGTATAAATCAAGAAGCATTTCGGACTGCGCCCCGAAGTTCGGCGTCGCTCTCCATCCGATTGACGGCTCGGGATTCATGCAAATCCAATTAATCCTGTGGTTGTGGTCAAGGAGGTGCTTCCGTCAAATGCCAATCAACCAAGTCCTGCCAATACCACTCGAACATTAGGAGTCCTGAAGGTAATCTGAAGCTGATTCAAAACACTTTGAAAACTCCTCAAAACATCCCTTGCCACTCACCTCTTCTCGAGCCTCGCCCCCCTCGAGCGCGTTCCCCGCTTCGTTCATTGCCGTCACGAAGCGCTTGAGAGGATTCTGCGCATGCTCCGGGTAGTCCCGGTAGAAGCGCACCGCCTGCGCCTCCCGCATCAGCGGCAGGAGTTCTAGGGCTTTGGACCCAATGCGCATGCCTGCACAGTAAGAAGGTACCGGAATCAGTCCATTGCACTCTAGGGTTTAGAATCGTCCGTGCTCTTGCGGTCTCGTCAAAGACCCTGTTCCTGTAGAAGCGCACCGCCTGCACCTCGCGCATCAGCGGCAGAAGCTCTAGTTCTTTGGACCCAATGCGCATGCCTGCACGGGAAGCAGATACCGAGCTTTGTCTGTCGCAAGTCTACTTGTGTGTTGTAACTGTCTCGTGGAGACCTTTTCCGGTAAAAGCGAACTGCCGCCTCGCACATAGCGATTGAAGAGCATTGGATATGATGCGCAATCAAGTAACTGAACTTGGTAAAATGGACCTAGGATCTCAAGAATCCTTTATAGATCCTATCTCTACGTTGTCTTTATCTCGGAACAATACTTGCAAGCGCCCTTGCAATGCCTACTCTGAACCCTAAATGAACATATGCCTTTCTTTTGTAGTTTGACAAACGGAACGGCTGAGTACTACAACTGTAGCTGTAGCTGTAGTTTCCTGAGAGCCTGCCTGACGTTCTGATCGCCCCCCAAACGCCGAGTCCGGTGCAAATGCCGATCCCTGGAAGAACAAACCGTTTATGAGCGCTTACCTGACGTCAGATGCGTGACGTGGAGGGCAAAGATGTGCGCGAGCAACTGCTTTTGGGCCGCGCTCGCTTCAGCAGCGTCGAGACTGGTGGCTGCACTCCCGAGCTGATGGATGTACTGCACAGGCAACAGGACGACCTGACGTCAGCAATCATATGTCAGGGGCTCGAAGGAAGGCGTTCAATCCACATTGGCAGCGGCGACTCGGAGGCACGGCGACACGCTGCACGGTCGCCACAAACAGTGCAGGCGCTTGCAATCGAGGGCGATAAAAGGACGGGGAGTACAGATAGTGAGTCGCCAGAAGTATAAAACCTGACGTCAGGCGCCAAGGGCCTCATGACCAAAGCGCACGCGCACTGGCACAAGAAGACGCCGATGCCAAGGTTCTGAAAACTGTCTGGACACGAATCTGGCGGACCTCCGGTGAAGGCGCCTTTGACCAGAGGCCGTTCCATGTGTTGCTAGCGCTCTGCGATAACCGTAAGCTGATGGCCTGCCCTTGCATTGGACAAGTAACGACCAGAGCCTCAGCTATTTCTGGTAACCGTCCGGTTTCAACGGAGCGCTTCGGGCTTTTGCAGTTGAAGCTCGGAAACCGAAATCAGAATCTGTTTCAAAGGCAACTCCAGTCGTGCTTGCAGTGCGTCCAACCGGACGAGCCTGCTATCCAAGCCACCGCGAAAACGAGGCTCTCAAACATGCTCGAAGAGAGCCCGTATACCAGAAGAAAGCACGTTTTCTTCGCACACGGAAAGCATTGAAGGTTGACTCAAACACATTTTCACCATACAGGAAACTGAAAGTTGAGCCACTAGAGGCAAGTCACCTTGGCATATGCCTGCGTCTGAGTGGTGGGCTCCGGCACGAGCCGCCCATCCCGCGGCCCCGCCCGCAGCCCCTTCTTCTTCATGGTGTAAATAAGCACCGCTATGTCCTCCGCAAGCGCCGTTTCGCGATTCAATCCCAACTCGGTGCTGAAGAGCCGGATCGCCGGACACACGGGCGCCGCCGCTTCGATTGCGGATTCTAGTACCCGGTGGATGCATCGCTGCAAAGAGAGAACCGTGTCAGTTCACCGCCGGAAATGCTAGCTTAGGGTTCGCTTCATGTGGCACTCATGGCGAATACAGATATGCCGTTTCTGGAACGAAGAGCAGAATCGCTGGAAACACGGGCGCGGCCGCTTCGATTGCGTCTTCTAGTGTCTGGTGGATGCATCTCTGTGGGGTTGGCAGATATCGTGTCAATTCACTGCCGAGAGTGCAGCTTAAGGTTCGCATAAGGATAGAGGCTTTGGCCGTCGTTATTGAGATTTGCCGTCTCACAAATGGAGAGCAGGACCTCCGGGCAGAAGGGCGCCGCGGCTGCAAATGTGGACTCTGATACCCGATGAACGCATCGCTGCAAGAGATAACCTTGACAGTTCACTGCCGAAGTGCAGCTAAAGGTTCGCTTCTGGTGGCACTCATGGCGAATGGAGGCTCTGGCCTTCGGAAATGAGATTAGCCAGTGTTCAACCGGATAGCAGAAACGCCGGGTAGACGGGCGCCGCCGCTTCGATCGCCGCTTCTAGTATCCGGTGGATGCATCGCTGCGGGGTCCGTAGAGATCACGTCAGTTCACTGCCGAAAAATGTAGATTAGGGTTCGCTTCATGTGGTACTCATGGCGAATAGAGCCGTTTTTGAAACGGAGAGCAGAACCTAACGCCGCCGCTTCCATCGCGGATTCGACAATACAATGGATGCACGGCTGCGGGGTCAACAGAGAGACCAAGTCAATTCACTGCCGAAAGTGCAGCTTAGGGTTTGCATCATCTGGCATTCATGGCGGATAGAGGCTCTGGTTATAGTTCTTGAGAATTGCCTTTTTTGAGAAGGAGAGCAGAACCGCCGGGCAGACGGGCGCAACGGCTGCAACTGTGGATTGTTTTGCCCGGTGGATGCACCGTTGCAAGAGCAAATCGTGACCGTCGAGGGCTCGAAGTGAGAAGACCGTATTCGTTAATGGGGAGAAGTGAGAAAACGTGTTCGTTGATGGCGAGAAGAGCAGCTTTCTGTCAGGTAGGAACTGTTAGTAGAGGGCCTTCAGTCGGGATCGAGCGATGTTTTTATTCGAAAAACGAGCGAGTGAGGTCCAGAGCAGCATTGAGGACGGCTTGAAGCAGATCACTCCTACTCGAGTCCTCCAAGGACGGGATTGACGCCGCTGAGACAAAGAATATCTTCCTGAAGTGAGAATAAGTAACACAACAATCTGAATCACTACCCAGATCAACCATATATTGTAAGTGTGACTACTACTAGAGTCCTCAAAAGCAGGAAGTGAAGCGGATGAGACAAATGTAATCCATCTCGAAGCATAGAAAGGACGGAGAGAGTGAATACAACAGTCCGGAGCACTAACCAGATCAACCAAATATTGTAAGTACCGCCGCACGCCGAAGCGCCATCGCGTGAAGTCCGGGATGGGCTTTGCGGTGGCCACCCGGAGCTCGCCGCTCGTCTCGAGGAGCGCCAGCCGCCGCGCTAGTTGCTCGTAGAACAGGCCGGACTCGTCGGCAGGGGTGAACGCCGGGCTGAAACTTTTGACCTGCGAATTAGTAGCATTGAGACGGATTTTGAAAGGTTCGTCTTGAGGAGCGCCAGCCACCACGCTAGTGATTTGAAAACAGGCCTGACTCGTCGGCAGGGGTAAACGCAGTGCTGAAGCTTTTTACCTGCAGGTTTGTAGGACAAGTTTGAAGGCTCGTCCATGATAGGAATATGTGGTGAGAATCGAGCTCCAAAGTGAGAAGCGGCTTGACTTGGCGGCAGGGGTATGCGACGCTTCTTCTGTGGGTAGGAAAGACCAGGACGTTTCCGGAGTTGACCAGATTTCCAGGAGATTGTTTGGAAGACAGTCTGATTGCCACCTTTTGAAAGTCGGATGATGCGAACGACGATGACCTAAGACTTGTCGTCAAGCTTAGGTACTGGACTCACTCGAAATAAGAACGATCTATACTCGTCCTTGGATTCAGGTCTCATCAGAGCTCTACATAGACTTTGACAGAGTGAGAGCTTGTGAACTGAGTTTTGCCTGCCTACGTAGCCTTCCAACCCGTACGTCCGGCATGTCTGAGTGAAAGCAGACAAAACATTTCCTGGCAGGGAAAGAGATCTGACGCTGTTGAAGAACTGCAACACTGGGTTATACAGGAGCTGTTGGGATATTTTGCACGAGGCGCCTTGCATGCTATCTGGCGACTTTTGCAGCAAATGCACAACAAGATGGCAAGCCTTCCTCATGCTTTGCAGCTTCAAATTGACTTCGCACATTCGTGCGTAATTGTAACGGCAAGAAAGGTGCGTTGAGTGCAGTGCATCCAAAAGGTGTGTCTAGCCGACGGCAATGTCCCTTTCTCAAGCCAACAAACAGAGAGGCCGATGCCGTGTCAATTGCCCCTGATTTGAAACAGCACCGACATAAAAATGAAGAGAAGCACTTCCAGACAAGCACACACCTTGAGTTTCTCAATTTCAGATTGATCGTTCCGCGGATCGCTACCCCACGCCTCGACTTGCACAAAGTCCACCTTCCCCTGGGTCGCCTCCCGGGGGTTCACATTGGCAGAGAAGCCACCCCCCTGTTTCTTTTCGTCAGCCTCGACCACCCGAAGTGCTTTGCTCACAATCTCTTCCTGACTAAAACTTTGCCCCTCATGGCTCTGCTTACTGCCGCTTTCCTTTTTCTTGCTCTTTTTCTCTCCGGGAGGGGGATCAGAGCCTAGTAGTCGCCCCGTCCTAGCGCGTACTGCGGTGGACCTTTGAGGTCGCAAGCGTCTCGGGGTGTTTGACTGGTCTGTCGGGATGCAAGTGCTTCCCCCGATGAAGCTGGCTGGACTACAGGCTATGGATGGCTGTGGAGCGGCACAAGCTACTGGTGGTCTTTGCGCTGCGGACGGCCAGGGGAGAAAAGTGCTGCAGGCGAAGCGGCAGGGGTCCAATCTTAGGGCAGACAACGCCATCATTCTTCGAAGCAGCGTACCTGGAAAAATGTAGTTGTCCCTACTCAGTCGAATAAGGCTTGCATCCCTTGCTCAACCGTTCAGCGTTGATTGCGGCAAAACTGAAACATGGAACGGTTCAAATCTACCCTTAAAACGAAGCTTTTGAATGGACATTGTGCCACCCGGGAGTGGGGTCGCAATGCACAAGAGCAAGGTGCGGTATACTACCGAAAATGCACTTCTTCTTCAAACCTCGAGAGTTTTGAAGACACTGGGCGGATTGGGCCCGCATCAGATTGATTTTGTTAAGTTGTATTGAGCTTCAATGGTAGGGTTAGGAAAGATTCTATGGTGGTCATGGGTGCGGAGCGCAAGTAATTCTCAGGTGTTAGGTTTTTTCGTCTTTGCTTCATTTTCACGATAAGTTGATCTTATTACAAAAGGCTATTCTAGAGAATGCGGCATCCCTGAGCCTAAAATAGCTTGCAGTAAAAGACTTTAAGTTTGGGGCAATGCATGAACGGCCTTACGGGCATATGCTTACCCAGTAACAGTGATGGCGCACCGTCCTTGCACGTAAAAGTGGTGCCCTTTGCTAATTTGAGGCACCCTTGAGGAAACCAAAACAGACAGGGACTACCTACTGCGCTAAAAGTGCACCATGATTCAATGGGTGATGATCTTGTTGCTCATTGCAAGTGAAGACATACCTACCTGAAAGGCATACTGTAGGTGCCCATTGGGCCAAGAGGAATTGCAACTAGGCATGAGGGGACAGCAAGATTCCGGCCCGTGCCTGGAGATACTCACGAGTTATGGCCCGTCGATAGCGTCCACATGGACAAGCGGGCCACGTGGGTATTATCGACGGCGCCGAATGGACACGTGCTAGGGGAGTGCCCATCAGTCTTCAGTCCATAGTCTGAGCAGCACTCGCTTTTCTGCCGCTCGAGATGGTCAGTAGGTACCTACGACCGTACAACCAGCCAATAAAGGGACAGGACGACATTGAATGCCAAAAATTAGGACATCATCCTGAACATACACTATACCTACTACCTAGTTAAATAGAGACTGATCGATCATTCATTTTTGAATTTCGAATCCAAGTTCCGGATCATCTGAAGGAGCCCCCGGTACTTTTCACACTTGGATTCTACGTAGTCAAACGGAATACAAACACGTACCAGGTATCCATACGGGCCACAATTCGAAAAACTTTAGTTGGCATTGACCTTGAGTATGATCTCCAAGAAAGCACATTCCATGATCTGCTAATATATTCCGAGGTTAACACAGGGAGGATGGGACGCGAACCGGGGCCCGGTTTAGCCCCGGTTCGGCCCCAGATTCTGCACAAACCGGGATCAAACCGAGGCGAAACCGGGGCAGGGCTCGCCCCGGTTTTCTTGCCGTTTTTCCGGGGCGGGTTTGCAGGAAACCGGGGCGCCCAGGGGCGCCCAGGTTCCGGCCCGGTTTCCTGGGCACGGTTGTAAGAATCCGGGGCCGGTTTACATGCAACACGTTGTATGTTGTAGCGAAACCGGGGCGCTGTGGTTCCGTGAAACCGGGGCGGTTCTAGCAAACCCGTGACGGTTTCATCGGAACCGGGTTCCTCGGTGCAGTTCAACCGGGACCGTATACTAGCTGGGTTTGCTGACAACCGGGGTGCACGATTTACCAACAACCGGACCGATAGCAGACCGGTTTCCAAAATGAGAAGAGAGTTGAGGGGTGACTGGGCACATGGCAAGTTGTTCTAATCGATTGAATCAATATTTATATAAGGTCGCTTTCAGTTCGCACCTTGTGCGTGCTGAACAGGCGTGGTCCTTCTATGGCTGCTCTCAGGCTAGAAACATAAGTCCTGTAATTAGCTTCCTTAGTAGAACAAACGGACAGACTCTCTTCTAGTCGCATAAACGCCTAAGCCAGCGCACCCACAAGCGCTTAGCGGTCGCGCGAACTGGTCCCCGTCAATCTAGGTCTCAATCCTGCAGAATGAATGGGTGTATGATTCAGTAAATCTGATCCGCGCCACTGCTTGTTCCGCGCCCGTTCCAGGAGAAGTCGGAAATAGACGCCGAGCAGAAGAAACGGCGGCCAGAACTAAAAAGAGCACTACGCTTGTTAAGTACATGTCCGATTGCCATGATAATTCAGCTATGACAAGTCGTACGACCAGCTTTGAATGAGTTCTTGCATGACGCATTGCATGTGGCTTCAAGAAACAAATCTTGTACCGTCTGCAATGGACATTTCTTCGCGGAATTGCAAGACTTAGGTCAGGCATAACCTTACTTTTTGATCCGTAGTACACGCATCCCGCGGGCTTGAGGCAGCGGGGGCGCCGGGGGTAGCTGGTCCGCGGGGAAGTGCTGAACCATCATAGCATACGCCCGGTGCTTCTCCACTGCCTCCTTGTACTCCGCCTGCTTCTCATCGGTGACCTCGAGCGTCCCGCTCCTCAGGAGCTCCTGAATTCCGAACGTTTCAAGCGATTCAGTCGACTCAAACTTGCGTCCATTTGATTGCAGGATTTGCAGGGGCCTTACGGCGGATCGAGGTCAATGCGTCAGTACGTACAAGGTCATCAAATTTGACCCGCACAAGTCACTCAGGCAAAGGGCCCTAGTTTGCACTGAAGGGATGAGTGGAGCAGAGCACCTAACAGTTCAGGACTCGACCTCGATTGCTACACTCGCAGGACTTAATTCAAAACTTGAGTACTTACTTCGATCTGTAGGTTTGCGTAGTCTCTTTCCTTCGTGTAGAGAATGGGAGCTTTTTCGTAGGACATGCTCTTCTGGTCGAGGAAGCTTCTAACAAGAGTATCCTGGTTCATGCCTGCGGTGAAGAAGTTGACGTGTCAGGTCTCGTGAAAACGTTCTCAAGCAGTTGAAGTTGATGGCCTGCCTCAATTCTTGAACGACAAGCAGAAACTGATGACCGGAGCAAAGCTTCGAGGCAGCAGCTTCATGATGAGAACTTATGACGGTCACTCACCCTTTGATGTGCACGGAACAACTCCACGAAGATACTGCGTAAACTCCTCCCGCGCATGGTCTTCTTGCTGCCGCTGCGAGACATTGCCCTTGACGTTCTGATCGGCGTCCGATCTGGTCACGTCCTGCTTGCCGCTGCTGCCCGCCTTTCCGTCCGTCTTCGTCAGGGGGACCTTGCAGAGATAGGACATCAAGCCTACTTAATCTCGTGCATTGACTTTTCGTTCACAAAATTCTGAAGCTTGATGTCCATGGGGCACCGTACTGCTTATGGCAGAGATGCAATGATTGATGTCCAACCTGCAGAGCCCGATCAATTGGATCTTCAATGGGTCGGATATCAGTTGACCATGACTACATGGTTCCTGAGCGATTCTCAAACTATCTGCGGCAGATTGGACAGGAGCTGCAGACCTGTGCAACTTACTACGAGATGGATCCATAAGCTAAAAATTTGGATCGGTGAGTACTTCGTGCACATGATCATATAGGGTCTTTCTTTACCCAGTGCTTTCACGAGAAAGCCCAGTCCCTTGCACAAAAACAGCTTCAGCTTACCTTGGCTTTCGATAGTACACTCGCTTTTAGTTCGACGTCATCAACGCACAGGGCTCGGACTCTCCAGTCGTCTGGTACCATCGCCTCTCTTTTCTTGACGCACGTTAACGCATACACCCGAAGGAGGTCGTCCCGTTTTCTTTTTCCCAGTTCCGACTTCTTGTAGATTCCATTGGAGCTCAATTTTTCCACGAGATGGCTATGCTTCACCTGCGGAGACAGGTGGAAGGTGGCCATAAACATTCCGTGGAGCTTAAAAGGGCGGAGCAGATTTGACTACAAGGTTCGTTCAAGTCAGCTTCCTGTTCGATGTTTCTAGAAGCAAGAACTGAGCCTTCAATAGAGCATTATCCGGTTGGTCTTTCGGGCAGTTGTAGGGAAAAACGGTCGGGAGCTTATCTACATTAAAGGTTTCATCCCTGTGCACATAATTTGGGATTGGGGTCAGCACCTTTTCGCATCTGGGAGCTCTTACTGTATTCAATGCACGTTGGTGTGAATAACCTGGATTCCGATCTAAAGAACTTGGATGCAATGGTCGCATTGATTGGAACCAAAGTTGACTCGGTGCTCCGATTTCAACTAAAGTCAGAGCACCATGTCAAGGACAAAGCAATCTCACCTAATTGGCAGACGACAAGCCCAAGCAGAGACGAGCCACGAGACCGAAATTTCCTTTTTCGACAGCGGTAATCTCCGTTTTCAACTCCTCTTCGATCTCACAGTCGCTTTCCGATTCGTCGTCGTCCATGCCGTCCCCTTTACCGTCTGACTCCTGACTTGATTCTGAACCTTCATAACTGCGTTGAGGGGATTCGGGAAGAGGCTCTTTCTTGGACCGGATGCAAGCACCATCGCAGATGTTTGGATTTTGACAGTCTCCCGCGTGTTCCGTGTATTTTTTGGGCATGACGATATTTCGTTTCGGTCTCTTCTTTGCTAAATTTTCGTCAGAGGGCGGGGGCGGAGGCGGGGGAGGGGGGGAAGGCAGCGGATCTGAGGGTTCGAGACGTTGGGACAGCGCGGCGGGGGCTTGTTCCTCAGCCGGTGTTGAAGCTAGCGGCTCTGCTGTCTGAGCACCGACCTGGATTGGTGCGGATGCGTTCTGACCGTTGGGTTCTCTCTTGGAAGTGTTTGAAGTTGGGAGCGCCTGCAGCCAGGTTCGAGACACTTGAAAGTCAATGAAAGGCTTCGATTCAGGCAGCCCTAGACGCGGTTGCAATCCAAAATATATACGCCTTCGGCTGCTAGGGGCTGGCTATGGCTGCCTTGCTTAAACTCGGGCAAATAAGCAGACAATCCATCAATCGCGCTGGATCGTCGTCTGACATGGCACTTCTTCCAAGCACCTTGAGAAGTCATTTTGAATGGAGGATACACCAGCGGTCTTTGGGATCACGTCTTCAATTCGAAAGGTTTAAGGTTCATGCTGGCACATTATCTACATTCATCCGTGGCACACTCTCTTCATGCAAAGATGTATTGACCATATTACGGAGCACCGATCGGCCGCGTCCTTCTGTCCCTGGCAGGCTGACTGATTCGATATCAACTGTTACATTGATCAAGCACCAGCTCATTATTGTTTTGCAGACCCAAGAAGACTGATGTGATGCTTACTGATGCTTCTTTCTGGTTGTCTGACGGTCCCTCTTCAGAGTTACTGGCCTCTCTCCGAGCTGTCTCTTCTCCTTCGTTACCTTTTGCCTACAACAGGTTACAAGTGGGTAATGAGTAGACAATCAATGTTTTCGTATAGAGAAACGCAGGAATAAATAATGAGAACGAGCAAGTGCACTGAGCACGACCGGAGTCATCGAATCTCTAAGAGCTGAGAAGCAATCAGCACTTGAGAATTCGAAGGTTAAGGCTTGCAATTGTCAACATGCGCGCGCTTCTTACGTTCCCGCCACCGTCAGGGTCTCTTTCGCCTGTGAGCCTTGCAAGCTCGTGTTGGTCGTAAACGTCGGCAGGAGCCCATGCAGTTGCTGTGTTGGGCCAGTCAACGATTGAGCCCTAATAGATGATAAATGCAGAGGATCAAAAATGGGTACTCAAAGCAGAATAAACAGCCTGGAAGCGTCTATGCAGGAAGTTGAAGACCGGGTGAAGACCCTATGCAAAGCGATGGACAAACCGATAGGTATATTCAGCTTCACGAACGAGACACAAAAGCTGCAAGACTTGAGCAACAACAGATAACAGTCGAATGGAGCTCTTCAAAGACGATAGTCGAAAGTCATTCCTTGTTGCGTACCTCTTTGAAGTCATCGTCGACTGTATTGAGCGGCATATTCTCTTTCAAGAAAACGCCGGTTGTGTCTAGATCATCCTCGATCCCATCGATCTTCACTGCAAAGTTTCCTGCCTCAGTAGCTTGACCAGGCGCTGCTACGACCCCACTTCCAAGTTTCACAGGGATGGGAAAGTCCGTGTCTTCCTCGTGCTTGAAACCAAAGAGTAGAATCCGCTGACCCTCTTTTGGAGCTTGTCGGGGGGGGGACGACGATGTTGACCCGGCAGCATCCTGAGCAAAATGAGAGTTGATGAGGAAGGGAGTCACAGATCCTGCTCATGCCAACGACATTCATCTCTCGATATTTTTGAAAGGTCAAAGAAACATATCCCCAAGTAGCAGATTGCAATCATCAGATCGTCTGATCGTCTAGAAAGAAACCATCATTGAAGCTCATGTTAACAAAACGATTGCCTTTCAAAAGAGACTGTTATAATCGTACCAGCATATTTTGCTTTCGCTTAGAGGCAGCTCTCTTGCTGCACTCCTTCTTCTTGGCCTGCCGTTCAGGGATGACACGGTCCTTGTGCGTTTCGAACATTGTGCATGCGACATGGCGAAGAGCAGCTGCATAAGCAGATCATTTTCGTAAACTTCTATTGAAAGAGCATTTCAGAGGTAAAGACTAGAGTCAACATGCAAAGCCTAGTGCAAATTCAAAGAGGTCTATGAATCATAATCTGTGAAGAAGCAATATAGGTCAATTACGTCCATATTGCAAACACTTTGAAGATCAAAGAGTCCTCCAAGTTGCATCAGTGTTCTGACATGCAAAAATCTCCAGCTCAAGCACCACACAAGCTTACATGTAGGCCATGCAACCTCCCGACCGCCCCTGGTGACCAGCCGTCCATTGAACTTTTCCTGGAATTCCAGCAGCGTTTTCTTTTCAATCCCGTCCAACAGCTCACAATCCTTGGGGTTCTTCTGACAATCCAGATTCTGTAGCCGTTCTTTCTTCATCTTTCCCGCTGCTTCATCAACGTTCTTCTTCAAGATGGCATAGCAGTGCTGCAGATTTAGAACGAACCGAGCACCACAGGAATCAATCAGGTATCTTGATTTCTTTGCCTTTCTGAATATATCCGAATCAGTGTAATCGTCATCGTCAGCTGCAGCTTGCTTCGTTTCGCTCCCTCTGGTTCGCTTTCCAAAAAGAGAACTGGATGCAGTCGGCCCTTGGGAGCTTCGCTCAAATGAGCTTCGACCTGAACCTTTTCTGCCCTCTTGAGCTTCTTGCTTTCTCGTGCTGTCTTGCGTGCCATTGGCAGAGAGGCCACCAGCTTGTACTCCTGATCCCTCCGGTGCAGCTGGTGTTTCCTGGTTAGGTTGCAATTGGTTCCTTACTTTCCTTGCAGCTGCTTTCAATTTTAGCAGCTCCCCAAGGTTTGGAGCTTCATCTGTTGCGGTCCTGAATAGCTTCAGATGCTCTTCCTCGAGCTCTGAAAACGCCACCCCATCCAGACCTTGGTTAACAATGAATTCTGAATACTTGTCATTTCCAAGCAGTTTCCCAACCTCATTCGCGACCTCTTCTGCTGTTTTGTACCCTTGAGTAGAATCGCCACCACGGTCCATTTATTATGATGGTACCCTGCTCGAACTAGGGCTTTCCACTCGATGGCTTTGCAGCTTTGGCGCAGGACCGGACCTGCAGCAATCAGCCTTTGCAGCTACTGTTTCTCTCTGTTCTTCAACTGAGCGCAGCAAAGGCAAGCATGTCAGCAGGCTCCATGCGGCCACAGCCACAGCGTGCAGCTGCTGATCATTCGTAATTTCGTTGGAGCTAGGCTTCTGCACTGGGTCTGCTATTTGCTGGGAAAACGCTGCAACATTTCATTAAAGCTTGCCCAAGTGGGCTAGCATGCTGAAAGCTTTCAATGTTTGAGAAAGGCCATCGATTATTGCTAATTCATCAATCCTGTGGCGCTTGAGTCTATTGCATGCGCATCTCGGTCAGGACATTGATCAGCAGGATCAGCATTGCAATGTGTTAAGGTGATTGGGAACCCATTGGCAAAATGGTGTCTTATCATCTTATGCGTCATACGCGCCGCCTCATGAAGGCTTTGCCTCAGAGATGAACCGCTGACAGTGAGGGCTGGATACATATCTGAAAATTTGAATACTGGTTGCAATGTTTGCCGCGTATCAATCAGTGTCGGCGGGCCCGATCTAGCAACTGTTCACAGTTCATCGTAGCCGTTGAATATTTATATCGACGATGCAAATACGACACATCAGCGTCGACGAATTTTCAGGTATTGTGCTGCTGAATAGGAATTGTGTACTGCTGTAATTGACTGTAATATGTTGCTATCTAATACTCGCTTATGCCCAAGTAGTTTGCCGCTTATAAATCGTCATAAATCCTGCGAAACCCAAACTCTTGAACAATAATAATGTTCAATATCAATCTGATCAAACCCGCAGGCAATATTAGCTTTCCAGGTTGAAAAGCCTAACCTGCCGAACGGACCAGAAATGGGCCCTTATAATAGTCGGAAGTCCGGACTCCTGTAGGTTATTTCATTCAGCAGGAGTTTGGGACAGCCAATGAACCATATCTTCTTTATCCAGTCCATCCATACCGATCAAGAGCTCAAGAAGATGTGACCTGATTGTGATGTGCCATTGCAATGGCGGCCAACTGCTTTGTAGTCTGTTAGAGATTGTGGCTACATGGGGCTCATTGCTTCCGCTGCAATTCCCAATGGGAGGCACAGGGCAGCCGCTGAGCGAGGCGGCCTGAGCTAGCGCATGCGGTGGTTTCATGCAGGTCTTGGTGTCAGTCATGGGCTTCACAAAAGCGACAGTGCGCTGCCCAGCAGCTCAGACGCTGGCGCAAGCAACGCTGAGGTTTTTGCAGCGCTCAGTAGAGACCTTTATTGGCAGTGCAGATCTTTGATAGCTTTATACAGGAGGTAGTGCTGACGAGCAGGGATCATGCCGCAGGACGGGGAGCACAGCCTAGACTTCAAACAAACGTTTTGCACGTGCTCTTTGCGATGCAAGCTCGGTGGAGTTGATGGAAGGTGGATACCAGACAGAACTTACAGGGACCACAAGCATAAGCAAAGGCTGCTAGACGGTCTTGTGCAGGGCCTTCAAGGCCTGGAAGATGAGCAGTCGCCAGATGAGTCCGCTTTTGAGAGATTGAACATTCAGGACGAGAATCTGGAGGAGGCTCCTGATCTTCAATCAGAGCCGTTGCAAACTGGATCTCAGTCTGATCAGCAAGATGCAGAGCAAACCAGTGGAGTTTCTGGTTTCTTGCCCGAGGAAATCCAGCTTATCAAGCTCATACTGGAGCTGTTCAACTTGAGCAGTGAGGCGTCTTTAAGCAACGCAACAGTGTCCAAGCTGCTCAGCTGGGCTTTTGCGGACAATGGTTCATTAGCTGCGCTTCTGCACAACGATTGGAAGCAGGTCTCTAAGAATTTTGGAATCCCCACAAGCTATGATCAGGTAGGTGGACTCTAGAGTTGAGCTGCCATGCAAGTGTTGCAAAGTCATCGAGCTTCAGAAACTGAGATGCTGATTGAGACAACTTTTCACCAACACGTGCTCTGCACCTTGTGATGGCAAATGGTTGGATGATGAATCATGCTGACAAGGAAACAGGCTTTCACTTTGGACGCTTTTTGGGCAAGTCCTGCATTGAGCACATCGTCATCCGTCTCTGTTCGGTTGATGAGATGGCAATCTCTGAAGCTGTTTCTCGAATATTGATAGTGCTCAAACAACTTTTCTGCAGCTTGCCTCCTTCCTCCATCGCCTTGGCACAAGTAAGCTCGGTGCTCCTCAACGCTGGCGGTATCACACAGACCCCAATGGCTCATGGCACCTCTTCAGCCCTAGTGCCGCAGACGACGGGGTTCCCTGCCCATACTGCCCCGATGCCCCTCAGCGTCCGCTTTGGCGCGACTGTAACTTCCACACCGAGCAGTGCAAAGATTGCGACCTGCGGCGAAGGGATTGCAAAGAGATGCTCCTCATCAGCCAGCAATCTTTTCTCAAGGCGCAGTGCAGCACGATTCAGGGGTGCGAGACACTGTTGGCCGCTGTCAGGGATCACGAGTCCTGGATGGGCAAAGACCCGGAGCAAGTGCACGAGCCTCAGAGTGAGATCTGGCATGGGAAGGCCTTCCGTGAGAAGTCTTCCTTCCTCGACCCTTCCAAGTCCTACATGCTGCCACTTAGCTGTCCGACTTGCAACGAGAGGGAAAATGTCTACTGTTCCAAGGCTTTTGATCCGCCATTCTTTGCACAGGCTGATAGTAGCATGTGGTCCGAAACTAGCCAGAAATTCGTGACGGTTTGCCCGCAGTGTAGCGGTAGGATTGAAGCAACGCGAGAGGACTTGCTGCGGCAAGGGAGTGTCTACAACGTCCTTCTAGGTTTGCACGAAGATGGATTCCAGGCTTCGAGAACAACGGAGCGAAACGCAGCCGTTCTCGACATCTTTCCTCTCACAGCATCCTCGCGTGACCGTGCTTCAAAAAGCAAACAATTGCTTTGGCCTATGGGCTTTCCTCCCGCCGAGGACATCCCGAATGGACCCGATGGTCTTGACTTCTTTCTACTCGCTGTCACTTTAGACTTCTTGGATTCGTTTTTGGAGGGATTCGAGGCCCCTTTCGCTCTTCCTTCGGAGAAAGTCTTTCCAGGTCTGCCGAAATCCGCAGCCTACCAACCGGTTCGGATTCATACGCAGCTCCTTTGTACCATGGCGGACCAGCCAGCTCAATCGGATCTTGCGAAGACCAAGCGCAGCGGCTACCACGTTTCCCGTAAGTGCCGCGAGCGTGGCGAGCTGAACGAAAAGAAGATGGTTGTATACGGGAGCGCTCGACTGAGGGGACGGGCCGGTTGCGCAGTCAAGAGCGCCGCTGAATACGAAAAGGCAAGCCGGCGCCACCTGGAGGCGGACTCGGAGAGTGCCGCCGAGCGCAAGGCGATCGGAGAAGAGACTGGCGTCCTTGGTTTCCCAATGCTGCAGATTCTGTACAGCGCCTACCGCTTCAACAGCGTTACCGACTCCCCCAATGATTGGACGCACACAGGCCCCTTGAACCAAGTCAAAGGAACCCTTGCAGATCTTTTGATCCCGGAAAAGGGGGAGTCTCCCAACAGGGGAAAGCCAGCCAGCCAGCGCGATCCTGCGGCGGGTCCAACCATGACGGTTGCTGACGTCGCCCAGGGGTACAACCGGATTCGCTTCACCCGCCAGCTGTCAGCCGGTCGGAAGCCCCCAGATCCAAGCGAAAAGTCCTGGGGTTCTTTGAAAGCGGAGGATCTGCAAAAGCTGGCGGAGCACGCGCTCGAGAGCATGACCGCGGGGTTCGTCGGACTGTCTCAGTTCGCGATCCTTTCCCTGGTGGCTCGCATCCAGCAGCTCGTTTTCCGGACCGAAGCATGGGGTCGGGAGGAGCGGTCCATGCTTGCGCGCATGTGTCTTGCAAAGCAGATCCGATGCGACGACCTGTACGGCGCGCGTGGCCGGCCTCTCGAGCACGAGGCTGCCTTCCACGTCCTGCAGGATCTTCTCCGCTTTGGCCCGGTGAGGAACTACTGGACTGAACGAAACGAAAGGTACATCAAACGGCTTACCCGGATCCCAAACAATGGCAAGGAATATGAAGCCACGTTTGCGAGACGGGAGTACCTCAGTCTAGTTGCCTCCCATTTT
The DNA here is from genome assembly GCA_000708835.1 of Klebsormidium nitens. Taxonomy (NCBI): domain Eukaryota; kingdom Viridiplantae; phylum Streptophyta; class Klebsormidiophyceae; order Klebsormidiales; family Klebsormidiaceae; genus Klebsormidium; species Klebsormidium nitens. Next base: position 89,012 of record DF237066.1, read on the forward strand.
GAAGTCCTGCTCTTTGAAAACAATCTTAGAAAGACCGGCGAGACGTACTCAAGTCTTGCTTGGAAAGCGCTCGACGGTCATTTCGAGGGTGGTTGTGTTTTCGTCAACTCGCAAGTCCAGGCAAAGCGCATCTTCGAGGACCTGCCCCTCCTTACGAGCTCCAGCCAGGGGCCTTGGCAGAATGAGGTCCTGCTTGCGATCAAAGGCGGGGGAGTCCTGATAGGCCCGCACCCCCGCAACTGGCGGCCCCGTTCTTTTCGGGCCTTGAGCTCTTTCGCGTTTCTTGGAGTTAGAAAGTTGCTCTTGAAGGGGACGCGAAATGGAGCGGGCTCTCAGAGTTCCCTTAGAAACCAAGCGGTGCAACAAAAGAGCATCACGTTGAACGGTGTCAACTTCGCCCTAGGAGACTACGTTGTCCTGCGAGATGGTTCCGACGAGCAGTTTGGACGACTTGAGAAAATCGTCGTCGTTCCAGGAATGGATCAGAAGTGGCACGCTTTCATCCAGTGCGCCTACTTCAAGATTCTGTTTGAAAACTCGCAGAGAATCCTAGGTGCCCCGTTCCACAACATGGTCATGCTCGGTGACCTTCAAAGCCCTAGAAACAGCTCTTGCATCAAGTTTGCTCGAGACCTCGTGCGGCACTTTATCCCGTACCCTGTCCGGGACGGTCTTCCTGGTTCTGCTCCCCGCTTCCACGCAATCCAAACGGACCGGAAAGAGCAACAGTTCCGGGCCGCTGACGTGTACATTCCGGTCTACCCTCAGGTGAGCGTCCTCGTTGTTACAAGCAGCCTAGCGAAGTTAGAAGCGTGCGCACGTTCAAATCAATCTTTCAGTTGCTCGCCAACTTTCAAGCAATGTTTTTGAATCTGGCTATAAGAAGACCGAGTTTCGTCTCTCTCGCTCTCTCGCTCTGCTGAACGCTAGTGGGTAGATTGATTGACGGTCCTTCGTGAAGCCTCACAAAAGAGACAAAGTCCTTTTTGAGATTAAGCTCCGGCTTGTGCCACGTCCTGAGGAAAGATGAAGAATCGCAAAATTCCGGCACGAGGTCATGTTTGATAACTTGCAAAAGACACGCTTTTATCTACGCAGGAGGGTGACGTCGTTCGAGTCCCCGTGCGCGCGGACAGCGCCTCATTCGTGGACAAAGTAAGCACGCGGCCGTGCGGACGGAGACCGGTCGAAGGGGTTGCCTTTTGCAAGACGGTGCGGCAAGGGCAGCGAGTCGACTTTGGGCTGGTGACACGTGTCGACACCCGCGCCAAGCAAGCGACCGTACACTGGCTCCGACCGTACGGCCAACCAGCGGAGCTACTCCCGGGCACACCTACGACATGGGAGCTGTGGCCGACAAGGGGGCGGGGCTCCTTCGCGGTCCATAACGTCAGCTGGGACGACATGCTGGACGTGGTGGAGGGAGTGGAGCGGAGCGACGACGACGGGCGGCTGCAGTTCCAGTTCGAGATGCCGCCGCAGCTGCTCCTGCAATAGGTGAGGTCAAGAAGGCCGCAAGAATGGTTATAAATATGCTGAAAGACACCTCATAAGGAGTTCCCGTGCCTGTGCTCGTTTTGCCTAAGCGAAGCCGGCCGTTAATGTTAACGTAACAGGAAGTATTTCAGCATGGGAACCTTTGTTTGCTTCGACTATCTCTGCATGAGTGAGGAATCTCTGACGGTTCTTTCTGGTATATAAACCAAAGCGGTCTTTCCTACAAGTCTGCTCGGAGGGGCTAGCAGTGTGCATCAAAAGGTTCTTAATCGAACAGGCGGACTTATGAGGAGACAGCGTTGTGCATGATTGTTCCGGTCCAGTGAATTCAAGCTCTGAGCAGCTTCCGCTCCTGGCGGAGGCGCTGGTGGTTTGCTGCCCCGCGCTGGCCAGCACATTGAGAGAAGCGCAGGCCACTTTGCATCAGTCAATTATGGAAATTCAGAAGCAATAAAGGACGGAAGATCGAAGCGCCGGGACTAAGAAGCGAAGAGTCTCAACCAAAGGGACCGAAGGGAAGCACTTGTACTGACTGTTGCAAAGAATCCATTTTGCAGCCGCATCCGGGGCCCCACGAAACGAAGTAACGGAACGGTCTTGGCGGAAGAAGAGGGGAACAAATCGGGCGGAAAGGCGCTGGTTCGTCTAGTGGCGGAACGGCGGAACGGCGGAACCGGAACCAAGTTCGCGAGCGTAATGGTCCCGAGGAAACGGTTTTAGTCTCGGCGGAAGCGGCAAGCAGCGGAACGAGGTCGGGGCTTTTGGCTCGTCACGGGGCCAGAAGCAAAGAATGTGAAGAATGTGAACCACAATGCGTGGTTCAAGAAGCGGGGGACACGCCACGTGCCAGTTCTTGATGGAGGAGCACCTTCCCCAGCGTATCAGGCCCGTTCCGGCTGCGGCTGTTTAAGGTGCGGCTTCAAGTCACGTGCCACGTGGCACTCCAAGCGAAGCGGTAGGGCGTCGCCAAGCGGGCGGGCTCGCGGACGAAGAGTGACGTCAAGATTTGGGCCTACTTGTCGGCCGGTGAGACCACCGCCCTGAAGCAAAGTCGCGGGCCCCGCTCGCGCTTAGGGATCTTTTCGATAAAGAGGAAAGGGGCGCAGCGGAGGCGGAATCTGGACACGTGGCAGCATCCAAGGGGCGGGAACTTGTGCTCAAGGAAGAGCTCCGGCTGCTGGATCTGAGGCTTGGTCGGAGGCGCGGAAGACGCTGCCGCAGCGCGCGCGCGCGACCGGAAGCGCGAGACATGGGGGGGGCGCGTGCTACGACCGCGAGGAGGCTGCGTTTGCGCCGCGGCAGCAGCGAGATAGACGCGCGTGCCCGGCTGCAAAGAGGGGATGTGCGCGCGCGCGAGACATGGGCGAACGTGGATGCACGACGGGAAGCGGAGACGGGCGTCTGGAACGCCTCAAGCGGACGTCATTGGCCGGACGATGACGTGCACGGCGGGCACGTAGGAGATGCGCCGCAGAGGAAGGTTGCGCTAGCCGGCGGCCGAGGCGGCGGGCCCCCTGGCGAAGACGGAGCTGGCGGTCAGGACCAAGTGATGATCAGATCAACCAACAATGCCACGGTTACAAGGTTCAGGTAGGTGCAGATCTTTGCCAAAACGTAGGGTCTGAAGTGTTGGGCTCACTATCGCTTGGGAAAGTCTGCTGTTCAGAGCACGGTCACATCTACGTTGATTCCGGAGCTCAAGTCGCGGATTGATACTGTCGCATTTCTTCGATCCAGATCTGGCTGTGCTTTTCAAGACGTGACTCTTGCAAGCTTCTTCTCGGGCTCGGCAAACCTTGATTTTGAGAAAGGACCACTTTTTAGGTCTGTATGACTTAGGATTTTTAAACTCTCTGTCGACACTTTGAGAAGCGCTCCTTCAATCTCCGCCCGAAAGGGTCGAAGCCCATTCTGCCAGCGCATTCTTTGTCTCTGATGTCATTGTCGATGTCATTAGCTGCAGCGGCTTCACGGCAAACAATGCTCATTAACTGCTTCAGCAGATTGCGGAGTTGTCTTCCCCTGATCACGACCAGCTTCTCCGCGGGGGAAACGAAAGAACATCACAACGGTGTTCAACCTCTTCCAGTTGCTACTATAGATCACAAAATCAAAAACCTTTAGCCATATCTATCCTCCCCCATCCTTCCCTCCTGAAACCCTCAGGTTTTGCTGCGGCCTCCCTCATCCTTCCCTCCTGAAACCCTCAGGTTTTGCTGCGGCGGAAAATGCACAACCGCCGGGCGTGTCGGCGCCTTCCGGCTGCGGCTGACTGAGCGTCGAAGAGCGGCGAAACTTAATGCGACGGCCGCGCGAAGACGCGCGTGCGCTGGACAGCAACGAGATGGGCGCGCGTGCGCCGGGCTGCAAAGAGAGGGTGCGCGCGCGCAAAAGGCGGAGCGGGATTCACGGCCGTAAGCGGAGACGGGCGTCTGAAACTCCTCCAGCGGGGATCATCTGCTGCGCCATGAAGACGGAAGAGGACGTGCGCGGCAGGCCCTTGGGAGACGCGCCGAAGCAGGAATTTGCGCTGCCGGCCCGGCCAAGAAGTCGGCCCACGTTCAGGTGACTGCAGAGACTAGCGAATTGGTATAGGGTCTGAAGAGCTGGGCTCATGCTGAAGGTCTTGCGCCGCTTGGGAATGCGGATCGTTTCAAAGTCCGCAGTTTATAGCTCGGCCCAAGACGCAGCGTTGATCCCGGAGCTCAATGCGCAGATGCATTGGGTTCTCGAGGGCGTCAGGCTAATAGGCTAAGGGTTTCAATATTTCAATGGCAAACAGTATTCCCCTCAAGTATCTCCTTAGGCTCTGATCCGGAGTGGGCTGTGCATTTTAAGGCTGTGACTCTTGCGCCCTTCTTTTCGGAGCAAGCAAACCTTGTTCTTAAAACAGGACCACAAGTTCCTTGGTCCGTATTTCTTCAGGGTTTTGGAGATTCCTTGTCGACACTTCGAGAAGCCGCCGCTCTTGGAATGTCCACTCGAAACGGTCGAAGCCCATTCCGCCAGAGCATCTTTGATCGTGACTTCAATTGCGCTCACATCAATTGCAGCCGCTTTCTGAGCAAGCAATGCTCATCAGTGTTTAGGCAGCATATTGCTGAAATAGTCACCCCCCCTTTTCTACTTTCCGCAGGATGAGTAGAAGAGGCGGCGCCTCTTTTCAAATCCCTGTCGTGGCTGGTCAGCACGCGTCGTGCAAGGGGACAAAGGTGCTGCTCGCGGACGCAACGGACCGCCTCCACATTCCGCGCCGGCGTCGCGGCTCGTGTGCAGCTCGTGGCCCGGCTATGTCATCGCATATCATGCGCGAGCATCATCAATGTTGAACGGAGGCTTGGCAAGGACGACAACCAGCATCGCATGTAGGTAAGGACATCACTTGGAGTTTCTTTTGTGCTATGCTCGTTGTCGGACTGCATCGGAAGTAGGAGCTTACATGTAAGCTGTTGCAAACTCATGGATGCTTCGATATCTAGGATAAACCGGTTTCGCCAGCGCGCATTCAAATAGAGGTTCAGCTGATCGATCTGCAGGCACGAGCAGCATGGTGTGACTGAACAAAATGTCATACAAAGTGAACCTCTGACTTAAACGGTGTCTTGGATTGCTTTGGCTCCATTTGCCCGGTCTGTACAACTGCAAATTCCTTTAGCAATTTATCACGTCTTTTAGCTGTTCAGCACTTCTATCATGACTTTGAAGCCGCACCCAATCTTCCAGAAGGGACCCGTTCTTGATTATTCTCGCAACTCAACCCGATTCTATGCTATAGACTCCCTTTGTCCTCTTCTACTCCTATCGCCTGACAAGCTGCTAATCTCGCGCTCTCACTGGACGACAGCATCCTTTTCTTCTCTCGATATTGATGTTCTCCGTCTTAGATCCAAAAAATATAACCTACTGTGAAATTGACTTCGATTGCGAGATTTATGAACGTATCAGTCGTTGTTTTACAGGACGGACTCCTAGACGTGCTAGAGAAGTCTTCAGCGTCGCGGGGCGTTGCGAAAGTCGTACGTGCCACAGGCCCGCGGCCGCTCTCCTTCTCAAAAGGCTGTAGAAAAGCAAGACGTGAGGATTAGTTTCATTACGAAACACCGTCCCATGGCAGTATACTGTTTGTAAACCCATTCTTGTAAGCTGCACCCTGTCCCGGTCTGCGGTCAGGAGGGAGTTCTCGTACTCAGGCTTCTCCCATTCAGCGCGGCGCTCACCATTTCAGTTACTTGACAGTGATATGGAGCAACGATACTTCTCTGCTGTCTCCAAAAAGCAATCAGGGGCTTGGATGCAGCGGGCAGCCAAACTGGCTCATCATTGAGAATATCGCTTGACCATCGTGTCACTCTTCACTCACCTTCGTGGTTGTCGTCAGCTGAGCCGATCTTGGATTCGCCTGTGGAAGAGCGTGCCGGAATGCTTCTTGTTAAATCTCATTCGAAGTCGGCACTATGCTCTAGAAGTGCCGCGCTTCTCGAATCTGGCCCCTTCCTCGACGTTCAAGTTGCAGTATGTTAAACTACTTAGTACGTCGTTCCTGCTCAAAACCGTACACGAATGTTTGCGGCCAGCTCTAGTTGCAAGTTGACCAGGTTGACATCAACCGTGGCCCTGTATACTGCAACCGACCCGGGAGATAAACAAACCGGGCCCCGGTTCCCAGGTTCACACGCCGGTTTCACAAATCCGAGACTAGTTTTTGTAAACCGGGGCCCGGTTCATCCCAACCAGCCCCAGACCACAGAAACCGGGGCCTGGTTTGCACAAACCGGGCCTCGGAAAGTACAGGAACCGGGGCCGCCCCGGTTGCAGTTTTCCGGGCCGGCCCTTGAGCCAGGAAACCGGGGCCAAACCGGTCAGAATCCGGGGCGCCCCGGTTGAGCGCCCCGGTTCGCGTCCAATCCTCCCTGTGGGTTTCTTGCTTTCCGATTAAGGCAAGTATAATTTGTGTATTCGTTTATTCGAAATCATACCTTGGTCGTACGGACGAAGGTTAGTACATTGTACGTACAACACTTCCTGGTCCTAGCTGGCTAGATGGCTGGCCCAGGATGCCGGACAATTATGGACATTATTGCTGATCAGAGACGAAAAGACGGTCATACGTCATGACTTGGTTCAGGCAGCTGGCTGTCATGTAATCTCTTCTTTCTTCCTTCTGTTGTGTGATCTCAGCCGTTCACCGTATTGTCGCCATTGTGTATTGACGCCAGATCGCCACATTGGAGATCAACACAATGCATGGCACATCTATCACACCTACTGGTAGAGCCGCATATGGCCACACAGCCAGTTGCATAGGTGCAAACATGCGCAGTGTCCGAATGTCTGCTTCCGACTTTAGGAACAAGAATGTCCCTGCTACCTACTGGACTGTCCCGTACGACGAATCATCGTCATTGATTGCCTCGCCGACGTGAGGCCGAGGTTTTTTACGAGATGTGCAACTCTGGTGATCACACGTTCTTCGTCGATCAAAGTCAACAAGCGCCACACAATAAGTACTACCATCCACTCATTGTAGCTCGGCCTGGGATTCTGCAATTTAGGTACTGCACCTCGACCACCATAGCTTATGGACCTGCGGCAGCTTCTAAGTTCGTGAAAGATGTACCTACTTGATCTGCAAAGGGCGAACGAGGGGCGAGTGATCCAGGTCTTGTGAAACTTCTGGTTAGTGCAAGCTCTTCGTGATCTACCTACTGACATAGATGTCTCGCAGACATCAGCCGCTGCAATCCACCAACGCCTGCTCAACCGTCTAGATCTGCCCTCTCCGATAGAAAATCGCGACGCTTCTCAACATGGTTTCTTTCGCGAGCACGCGCATCGGTAGTGGGAATTGCCGCCTGCCGAGCTGCTCTCATGCTCCAAGGAACGTCATCAAAATGGAAGCTGCGTCCTACAAGATACAGGTGTGTCTCCAGATCTTCCTGGAGATCCCTTGTCTTGCTGACCACCTCAAGTCCAATTGGTTTGGTTTTGCTCAACGCTTTCTAAGTCGATCTTACAGGAGCTGGCATGTTGTGAGATGAGAGTTGCCTGCACATCAGGCCTTTGCTAGTGACGACCTTGTGGGAAATCTCAATTCTGACATCACGCTACTCAATTGGAATTGGTTCGATGGGTCTTTGTGTCTCAAGATAAGTGAGGGTCGACTTCTCTCATCCCGATCAGGTGCAAATCTAGTTCAGAGCCATTCAAGCCACTTCAGTCAGAAAAGATAACTCAAACTTTGCTGCATGCTCTTTGATTCAAACCAAAGCAGAGGGGGATGGAGACAACTCTTATCTTATCCTTTCTGAGAGAAGGTTTCTTTCACAAATAGATAGGAGAGAGGGTGCTTTTATTATTGATATAGGGGGGGCGCTTGGGGATTGGGGTTTGAGTCATTTAAGAGATGACTGGCTAAAGATGGCCCTTTCAATGGATTGAGCTTCAGTATTACAAGAGAGATCTGCACCATATTGGTGAACTGACTCGCGGCGCGTCTCTTGGGGCTTATTGACAATCCTGCATCTTTCTTGCTTAGTACTAGATGGATAAACTCTGAAATCCTTATCAGGCTCACTCCACGACAGATCTTGTTGGCAGCTGAAGTTTCTTATTGCGTGAGTTTGCTGCCCAGGACACAGCGTCGGCCGTTTGGGACAGCCCCTCTCTGCAATATTGGATGCCAGAATATCAAGCCCAAGTCGAACAAAGCGGAGCGGAAGGCTAAGATCCTTGTAAAGAAAGAAGAATGGTTCCCAGAATTGATTGATTTCCTTGTTGTCATCACTTGATGCATCACAAAGCTGTGATTCGAACAAGTGGGCCCGTGTAAAGATGAATCGTTGAGGGGCAATGAGATGAACTTTAAATGAGTACTGTCCATTTGACAATTGCTTCCAACCCCCCCATGATGTTATGCCAGCTTCAACGATACTGGACGTTTCGGGTCTAAAGTTTACCGCTGGCATAAACCGTACTCCGACCTCAAATGAACACATGTATTCATTGTATTCCAGGTTGGCGGGCTTTTACCAGGTCCAAAAACGCCGTCCGTGACCCAGCTCCTAGGGAGGCAGTCCCTGAAGCACAGCTTGGGTCTCCAAATACCCCTTCCGGTCAGAACAATCAGCGATGTGAAAGCACGTTATTCCGGAACGGTGTGCGCGCAAGGCCGGGGTTCATTTGATTCTGCTCAGCAGAGCCTTTGCGGAGATCGTCGCGGAGATCGTCCCGAATGGGCGATTCAGTCCCTTCAAACAAGTTCTGACGGGATGGGAGGGGGTAAGTAGTCTTCTTCTGAAGTAGTGGTCTTCTGTGAGTAGGCTTGCAGGCTTCTATTTGAGTGCAAGCATCTCACTCAGGGCCAGGCTATTCTACTTTTGTAGCTACTCCTTTCAGGTCGAAGCTCGCGGATTTTGAAGATCAGACTCAGGGAGTTTCGGCAGATCTTCCCAAGATTCCTGTGTACTGGCTGCACGGCCATGTTCGGTCGACCAAAGAGCCAGACGTTGTCAAAAGCCATAGCAGTGGGTCTGAATGGCCAGCAAAATCTGGAGGGTGATTTCGTGAAAGAAGAGCACAAAAAGATCTCAGTTAGAACGTTGAAGCATGAAAACTTCTGATACATCCATACGCATGCCCATTCCTCGAGAACCTCTTATGGGATTTTGACTCCGTGAGTGGCCCAACAGCTCGAGCCGCAAAGGCTATCTTGGCTCTTCGTCGAAAGGTATGCGAGGCGAATCGCTTTTTGACAGTTAACAAACCTTTTGTTGAAAGGGAATCAAGCGGAAAAACGAAGACAGTCTTCCGAGAGAAAGAACAAAGACTGTTTCGAGCGTGAGAAAGCCCTTACTTTTCCCAAACAAGCTTTATCCAGTCCAACCGAGAATTCTAACATTCTGTTCGCTTTTAGATTCACGTCAGACATACGGCTCTCTGCAACACAATTGCCATTCATCTTGTGACTTCGCCCCCATGGCACTTCTGCAAGCAGTGGATCCGGCCGGAACGCCGAACGGGTGTCTATGAATTCGTAAGCCGTCAAGCCTGCAATAACAAGAACGCTTCTTTTGACCTACAGCGTACTCGCCCGTGCACGGGGCTCTCTCCGCTCTGGAGAAGGCGATCGGTCTGCTCGTCCGCTTCGGCGAGAGTAAGTGATCGGCCCGTCATTCCATCTTTTGGGCAGTTTCTGAACCTAGTTGAATTGATTCTTTTGTCAGCAGACGTATCACGGGATTGCAGGCAGATTGACGAGTTACTTCTGAATCGAAGTTCGTGCACTTGCTGAGTAGTTACTCCACTTTTGAGACCTTTGGATCGCCTACATATGGTCGCGGATAAGAGTAATCTTAGAGGGGCAGAAGGGAACGATCATGCAAGAAGACTTCAACCTCGTCTCAAGTTTTGGAACTTGATCAACGAAAATGCAGTACGACCTTAACAGGAGAGGGAAAACAGAGTATGTCAGGAATCGGTCAAATCTCTCTCAGCATGCAGATCATATTTCAGTATCGGAAACGTTGCAAGGATGGGAACCCCTTACAAATGATCCGTACGCTACTCGACGACCAACGACACCAAAGTCCGTTCAGTATCGAATCCATTGGGGCACGCCCAGTACCAAGCCGTTAATGTTTAGAACCAACTCTACCCCGCTACCTTTCTTCTAAGCGAGATTTTCCTAAGCGAATTTCTTCTCATTTGCTAGTAGGGCGTCAGTCTACAGACAGGTACAATCCAGGATTTGCAGTTTCTTTCATGCAATATCGCGTTCTTGAATTTACGTTAGCTGCGTTCTTCGAGTTCGACTTCACGCCTGCTTTACTGAAGACAACTGAAGCCTTCGACCGGGCATAGCCATTCATTTCTGGACCAGGCTTCCTATGCAAAGATCGGACCCTTCGTCACCGTTCCTCTCTTCTTCGCACCCACCAATCGTAGCACGGAAAAGGTTCTTATTACCTATTCTCCCTCGCACGCACGGGTCGAGTGGGAGTCCATTACAACCAATCATCTGACGCTCTTTCAACGGGGTCTGATGCCACCTCTCGTGACCGTTCCCTCTGTACGCACCAACAGCCTTTAGGAAACGATCCCGATAAGCTTTGCTCTTCCGCATGCAGCGATACGAAAGGGAGTTCCTCGCACCCAATCTCCTGACGCTTTGTCAACGGAATCTGATCCGACTTCCCATGACCGTTCCCCTTTCCTCTGCACGTACCAACCGCAGTCTCAGATCAGTGATGACGTACTCTTTTGTACGCAGTGATACGGAGGGAGGTCGTCACAACCAATCTGCTGAGGCGCTTTCAACGGGGTCTAATTCGACTTCTCGTGACCGTTCCTTTTCCCTCTGCATGCAACAAACGCACTTTGTTGAAGAATCCTGACACGCTATGCTTCTTCGTACGCAGTGATACGGAGGGAGGTCCTCATAACCTATCAGCTGACGCGCTCCAACGGGGTCCTCGCCGCCTTCCCCGGTCTAGTTCTCGGCCCGGTCGCTGCATTCGTTTCGCGCCGCGCGATCAGCGCATCTCTTCTGCGCGACCTCGCGCTGGCCGCCACGTGGCCCCTGCTGTACCTCTACACGTTCGAAGCCTGCAATCAACTGACCGGGTTAGAGGAGGACCGGGTGAACAAACCCTTCCGGCCCCTGGTAACCGGGCTGCTAACCGTGCCCGGGTTACGCGTCCGAAGACTGGTCACGAACGCGCTTATGATCGCCGTTCTGTGGTCCTTCGGAATTGCCCATTACGGCGCTGCGCAGATCGCCATGAATTACGCGTATCATCACCAGGGTCTAAGTAACCACGGAATCGCCAAGAGTCTCTGGAACGCTCCCGTCGCGGGTCTCATCATGGCCGCGGTGGCGCCTGGGTTCGGGGATCCCCCTCACCGCCCCCGTGTGGGCCTGGATCGCCAACCTCTGCAGCGGCTGCGCGGTCCTCGTGACGCACCAGGACCTGAAGGACGTCGAAGGTGACGTCATCAAGGGGCGGAGGACCGTCCCGGTGGTTCTGGGGGAGGGCCGCGCGCGGCGCGCGCTCGCGGCGGCATATGCCGCCGCCCCGTTCTTCTACTACGCGACGATGCTGAGAGGGATCCCCGGCGCGGCGCGCTTCGTTCTGGCGGTGCCCCTTTTCACAGTCCTATGGTGCATAGCGTATCGCACGCTAGCGGCCGGGTCGAGGAGAGCGGATGCGGTCACGTTCCAGCTCTTCTCCTGGTGGTGCCTGTACATGATGGCGCTTCCCTTGTTCATATGGCCTTGCGGGTTGTAGACGGGGACGGCACCTTTTCATTTGCGGGTCGATCTATAAAAATCTGCGCGCTAGCTGAGCGACCATAAGCGATTAGCGCTTTGTTGCTCTTTTGTGACGGCTCGCACACTGGGCACAGGGATAACTTGGCCAACTGGCTTCGGATAAGTGCAAAATGCACGCTTGTATAGGACTTTGTTTCGATGAGCCGGCGTTTATTCTCTGGAAGACGTTCCGTTGCCCACGCACGGGGCATTTTTGGTCACGTGCTTTTCATAGAAGAAAATAGTCGCAGGTTAACTAGTATTGCTCTGGATTCTCCCTAAGGAAACTGTCAACATATATTTGTTATCAAGCTGACGTTTTTAAAGTCGACAGGAAAGTTGGTCAGAGGACCGTAACCTTGTTGCGTAATTATCTGCTGGTATGTATATAGTTACTTGCCCGAAGATGTAAGGCCCCAATGGGCGTTCACAACGCACCCTGAGAAGCCAGGACAGAAAACCCATATTGAGATATATTCATGTGCAAATGACTGGCCTGGCTCTGAAACCTTGGGTTCAACGCGCAGTCATACATAGCAACTTGGACTTCGAAAAGCAGAAACACCGGGCGCATAACCATTTCCAATCGTCCTCCTATCTAAAGTACATGATCTGTCCGCGCGCATGTCTTACTCAGCGGGGAGGTATAGATAGGCCGGCGCGTGTCACGCCTTTCTCCTGGCTGATCAGATTGGCATGGTAGTATATAAAAGTGCTCGTAACAGTCTACGGACGAGGATTGACTTATAGACCTGCTTGAGTGGCATGTAGCCGACGCCTACTGTACGCATACATGCACCTTGCAAAAGTGTTTGCCAGTGCATCGCCTGGCATCATCATTGAATCAAAAGATTGAGTACACATAATGCGTTCTGCAATTGATGAATCAGTATAGCCCGGTATAGAAAGAGAACACGCATCAGTGCGGGCACGGCTGGTTTGATATCGATCGCGAATGCAGCGTATGTTTGTGTGCATAATCACAGTGGCTTGCAGCTTGCATCGTCGGAATTAAGCTCAGTGCAAATAAACATGCAAGCATAGATCTAATTACGATCAAACGATTGAGCGGCTTCACGCACTTGCGTGGCCCCCATAATGATGCAGGCAGGCGCATCGCAACGATCAGGAGTACATGACAGTCACTACAACAAGCGCGCCGGTACTTGGTACGCTTTGGTGCAACTTTCAAGCACTTCCCGAGTCCGGAAGTCATATCATACTGTCATCGGCGTGCAACATCTGCCTGAAGTTGCCAAATCTGGGTATACGTCGCAAGATACACGTGCAGTCACTTGGATAGAAAGTTCTAGGCAAACGCTGAGCGCATATTGCCGTAGGTTCTGCGCCCATAATTGCGTGCCATGATGAGACATCTTGGAAGTTTGGTCGGACGCACTTGTCTTTTGCAGCATGAAGGAGCAGCATGAAGGACGTAACCGGTGACTCTCTATGCAGTCGTATCGGGCGATCTGTATCCCCGGCCTAAAGGACGCCAGGCTTGATGTCTTCCCATTACCGGACCTCGATAGCCCTTGCAGGAGCCGGAAACCGAAAGACACTCGTTCTATCTTCTATCAAATGCCTAGAAGTCGAATCAATGCATTCCACGACAGTCTCAAAAGTCGCTGAACAGCATGATCATCTTTTCGAGCGCGAGCAGGCTGCTCTCCAGCACGGCCGCCACCTGCCGGAACTGCTCGAGCCGCTCCCGCTGGGCGGACGTCAGCGTGACGTGCGAGCCGTGCTCGCCCGCGGCGTTACCGGCCGCCATGTCGTCGCAGATGCTCAGCAGCTGAAACGAAGCGGACCCAAAATCAGCGAAATCGCTTCAAACGGCAGGAAACATTGTGCTGTAGACTAGGGTGATGGATGTTGTGTGTTAAAAAGTTCGGCGGCTGATAGGTGAGAAGGAAACGGATGATCAGCGGACGGAAGGAAGATCAGCTGCAATGATTGAGGGGGATGATATGACACCGTTGTGCTCGCATTCAGCGGTTTCCGGCCGCTAAGCCATTGCAGATACTCAGCAGCTGTACAAGACAGCGGAAGGAACGGAAAAGCATGCGAAAAGTGTTCCAGCGCAAATTGGAGTTGATTAAGATCGCAGGCATCGTGCTCGCTTATGGTGTTACTAACCGCTAGATGCACGCAATCCAGGCGAGAACGAAACGGAACGTCAGCAGAACCCGCAACACAGAGCATAAGACCATTGGGATATAAACCACCTCAATGCAGACCTGGAGTCAGGAAGATGCGACTTTCTGTGCCAGCTCATGCTGCTGTTGGAATTAGAGTGAATGCCTCCTCGCACAAACCGTCGAAGCCTCGTGGTGCAAAAAATGTCGAGCTCTTAAAAGCCAACAGAAGGAATACGCAGGGGACAGAAACCCGAAAAGAAAAGCCTTGATGCTTAAACAAGCGGACACCTTTTCTTGCGCCACTTCGTCCTGGACCGGTTTCCGCGGGTTCGGTAGCCGCTGGTTCATTTCTCGCCGCCTTCTTCAAAGATGAAAGAAGCGACAGGCGTCTGACCAACATCTCAACCTTTCAACCCCGTTTTGCCAAGAAGAGGTTGACCATTTCAGCGCACTGACCTCTTTCTCTTGCGCCAATTCGTGTTGCAACCGGTTCCGCAGGTTCGACGCGCCGTGGTACATCTCATCGAGCGCGTGTTCGGACACCTGTGGAATGTTCACCCGCCACAAATAGAACGTCCGCGACGCCACGTGGTCCGCCGTTTTCGCCAGCTCCTGCGGGCATATGGTGCGACGACGTTTTGATACGTGTCCACTTTTCCGATCGCTTCTTCCCATAAATGATGGTGAAGGACGGACTATCCGAGCGGTCGGCTCCTGATGTGGGTTGTCGGAGCACTTAGAAAAGTGAAAGATGGACCATTCAGTTGCCGACGTCAGCGATAAATGGACACGCAGATGCCAACGTCAGCATAACGAACCACTCATTTGCCAATGTCAGCAAGAGATGGACCACTTAATTGCCGACGTCAGCCAGCCACCGCAGCTCGCTTGGAGAGCTTAAACCGTCGGCTGCTCTTTTAAGCATCATTATCAGCGTAGGACGCGGACCCTGTCTAGAGCTCAGTATATGGTCCAACGCACTTCGTCAGGTGCCCATATCGCAACGACTCTCCAGTAGCGGTTAAAATTTTCGGGCCTATTCCAGACCGACATACCCAGATCCGTCCGTTTCCTTTCTGCAAAAACAACGAAATTTCAAGATCCTTCAAAGCGCAGAATGTGAAGTCTTACCTGTAAGCTGACGTAGTGTCCTTTCAGTAAAGTGTACAGAAGCTGCCGCGTGTCCTTGATAGGAATCATCGCCATCTCGCCAATCTGCCGAAAGAGGAACACTTCGTTAGTCCTTTTCGGGATGATCTTCAACTCCGCTTCCGTAGAGTTCGTTATCTGCAGCGTCCTCTTCTTGGTCTGTCCTGCATCGACCGTCGGCTCACGTGGCAGATTCCAAACTTTGTGTCTGTGTCTCCCGCTGCTGCGGAAAAACTTTGAGACAACTGCAGAACAGATACAGAACGGTGACAGCCAGGCCACGGACTTGTTTACGCCTTCGCATGCGCGTCAAACGCAGCACCCAGAAGATGTGAACCAACTTTCGGAACAATCCATCATTCCGTTGCTGCCCCCGACTTAACAAGCAAAAGAAAGCATAAAAACGACAAACGATGCCCCAACCGACCTATTTCGGATCCAGGGTGCGCTGCATGCGTACCAGCCGAGATTCATGAACTGCGATAAACAAATAGGTCTGATAGATCGCCAATATAAAAGGAGAAGAGGCAGCTCCCGAGCCATTTCCCGACCTGTTTTTGCTTGAGCATTCGCTTCAAGCGCAGGAGGCGAGAAACATGAACTGCGATAAGTAGATAGGTTTGATAGATCCACAGTTCAAAAAACGAAGAGGAAGCTCCCGCGCAATTTACCGACCTGTTTCTGCTCTAGCATTCGCTTCATGCGCAGCAGCCGGAAAATGCGGCACGCGCCTTGCCCGAACCGGTTGCGCACGACCGACTCCAGCTCGCGCTCGCGCATCTCCGCTACCACGTGGGCCATGTCTAACGGCGGATGGGGATGAGTCAAGGATGCACACACGCGAACTTCAAGGCGTTCTCTCTTTTGCCTCGATTGGGAGGCTTAGGAAAAGGCATGGGACCACGGAAGGACTCGGAACATTCCCGTGATCTTCTATTATCGTCTGCCTGAATTTGGAAGTCGGAGCAGAGTACGTGAACAATGAAACGACTTGAGGTCCTGACGTAGACAAAACGAGAATGAGGATGCAAATCTGGCGGTACATCTGGGGCCTTCTTTTTGCATTGTCAGAAGCAGAAATTGCGTATGCAGCCCACAACCTTGTTGAAACACCGAGCAGATAGCACCGCGAGAAAGAACCAAAACGACAGCGTAAGGTTCGGGCTTCAAGCAAACGGCGACCAGATGGCGGAAAACAAATGCAGATTCGCCGCCAGAAAGGATACCGACAGCATACGTCCCCCCCCCGAGTTCGTTCTCCTTCGTTACCATCGCCGAGCCTTCTTCCGCCAATTGTTCCAAGGCCGTTCGGATGCTTGACTTGGGCAGCGCGGAACCCGCGGGGGAGCTTCGGAGGATGGTGTGAATGGCCTCCACCGAGACCGGGCCTGCGATATGAAAAGTTACCCCCCTCAGACACGCTCTCAGAATATATTGTAAACAGTGAGGCACGACAAACCTTGTGAAAAAATGCAGACTCGTGGAAAATGAAGGCTTCTTTACTGCGGACAACCAACTGCTGCGCTCATTGTTTCATCTCCTGGGATCCCACGGCTGAAAGCAACGCAGACACTCGCAAGACTTCAAAAGCGTTTTGGGAACATCGAGGGCACGGCGACGAATGTCATTGGACGGCTCCAATAGCTTTGGGAATGATTTGAGGCCCGCATCCGACAGCTTTTCCTAGCTGCCGCGACTAGCTGAAAGCTAATTCAAAGGCGCTGTTTCGGGCACCTTCCTGGGAAAAGATCAAAAGAAAGGCAGAACAGATCTCGCATCACCTATGTTCGCCTCCTTATTTCAGAGAGTAAATTGAATCATGACCACGGGAACAATCAAGATCAACCGGACGGAGTCCGGATCCCTCCGGACTGACGGAATCCGAACGCCCCCGGACTAACGGAAATCTGACGGCCCCGGAGTGACCGGATCCGGACGCCCTCGGACTGACGGGAAATCCGGAAGTCCCCCGGACTAACTCACCGGAGGCCTTCTCTGCGACGCTCTGTTCCTGGCCACGTGTCTCTGTGAGCATCGTCCGAACCGCAGCCCCTGCCGTCGGACCCATCCTCTCCTCTACGAACTCTGACATTGCCTGTAGGTTAGACAGGATTATCCACGGGGTTAGAATAAGCTTTTAGGAGTGTGTCGCGAAGTGTGCCGCTGACTCTGACAGCATTAACATTTTTGACAGTCGGGATCTCGCACGGCAGTATTATCAGTAAGTGCCGTGGCAAGCTGCAAACTGCTTTGTTCCGTGCATGGCCTATGGACAGAGAAAGGGCAGGATCGCGGGACAGTTGCGAGGCAAGGTGCCCGCGAAAACGGTGCAGAGACGACAACAAACACAAGCAGCACAAGACGGGTGGAATATTCTAGATGAAGTAGGCAGCTTAAATAGAAAAAAGCTTTTGAAATAAAACTTGGGAAATCCGGAATGAAATTGATTCTCATGGACTCTCATAGCGACCTTTAACTTCTTCATCACACAGCCGGTCATACTGTGAATCGACGTTCCTGTACTCCAGGATTGAAGCGCTCACAATAAAATTTGCGTTTGGAGACAGCAGAGCATAAACACGTGCCTCGACAACTTGCAAGGTCATGACACCTAAATGCGCTTGGTCAGCATAACCCAACAGTTAACCGGCTGGAGAACGGCTTCGTTAGGAGAAGGCAATTGCCGTCATGCCTTGAGCAAGTGACGAAGCTCCCAGTTCGCTCTCGAAGCCCACGACTGACGGAGAGGAATGACCAGTCTCACACGTCGTCAATGACCACTCGAACCAAGTCCTGACTTCTGTATTCAAGTTCACCCAAACACTCAAATCTGGATCAAGTGATGACTCAATCTAGCACTGAATTTGTGCTCACTTTTTGCGAAGTGCATACATAGCGGCCAGGAAACAATGAACTTGTGCTCAAAGCAGCTGGTTAGCGCATTGGGTTAGGCAGCACCAAAGCACTGACCTCGTGCCTAAACCGCCGCGTGAACTCGTCGTAGTTGACCCGCCACACTAGTTCCTCCTCATCGGCCTTCTGCTTGGCGGCCTGGGCCGCCTGTTCCGCCAGCTCCGCTTCACGTTTCCGCTGTGAGAACGGAACGCGTTTTTGAGTTTGGAACAACCCCGTTTGAATGGAACTATTTCCGTTGAGTGGCTTTGATCTTGACGTAAGATCTGCTTAGGCTCGAAGGTTGACTTGAAGAACTGGAGTCCTGTCCTCGTGCTTTCTGCATTGCCAACTTGGTCGCCTCTTTCATCATTGCGCTCTGGAATTAAAAGACAACGCAAGTTACCGGGACTCCTCACCGTCCTTTGCCAAGCGCCTTCGTCTCTGACAAAAGTCGGGACGCCATTGGACATTCTTCGCATCTGACATGGCTTGCATCTGATGAGCTCGTGACCTGATCCGAGCTCTTATGAGGCTTCTCAACTTTGACCTGCCAAACGCCTCTGCTTCTGCTGGAACCGGTGCACAATTTTCTTTGCGAGCCTTCTCTGGCCAACTCCTCTGACTGACAGCGGCAGCTCGTCCAACACATTTCAGTCATCTCCGTAAAGTATGAGCTACATCTAAACCTCTCACCTTTGACCTGAAGAGCGCTTTTGTTGCTGCAGGAGTTGGTGCTTCACCATTTCCAATTCAAGTTTTCTTTGGCAGAGTTTTTTGACTTACAATCAAGTTCTCCTGAAACATCTGAAACACATCTAAAAATGTACAGCTACCAGCAAGATCTCTCACCTTCGACCTGCCAAGCGCCTTGGTTTCCGCCGCGGTCTATGCGCCCTTTACCAACCCGAGCATCTTTGGCACAGCTTTTCTGATTCCACAATCAGTCTCTTTCTTTTGAAACATCTGAAACTCATCTGATAAAGAACCAACGTTCACCGAGATTTCTCACCTTCAACCTGCCGAGCGCCTTACTTTCTGCCGCGATCGGCGCGCCGTTTTCCAGTCCCAGCCTTCTTTGGCAGAGAATTTTTGACTGACAATCAGATTCTTCTGAAACATTTGAAACTTATCTGATAAATTACCGGCTACCACCGAGATGTTCTCACCTTCAATCTGCCAAGCGCCTTTGTTTGTACCGTGGCCGATGCACCGTTTTCTATCCCGAAACTTTTTCCGGCGAAACCCTTCTGAGTAAATGCACCGATAGTTCGAAACATCTGGAGGTCGTCTGATAAGATCGTCTAAAAAGAATTCGCCACCATAAAAAAATTCACCTTCGTCCTGCTGAGCGCCTTCGTTTCTGCCGCGGTCGGCGCACCATTTTCCAGCCCGAGAACCGACGACGGCAGCCGGAAGCGGTCGAAGTCGGAGACGGCGCTCAGCCGGACGGCACGTGCCTCCTCACTTTCTACGACGCTTGCCTTGGCGGCCGCAGCTCGAGCCCTGGAAATCAAAGTTGTGACGAATTGAGAATTGTCTTCAAAATGAAACGGCATCGGGAGCAATGAGGAGCGCAAGAGGAGGCTTGTACGGGACGATTGGAGGAGTAACAACACAGATGATTCGAAGAGCGAGACGACTGGGCGTCTCCAATGAGTGACGTGAAAAAACTAAGGAAGACTCTGCCAGACTATTTAACCCAATTCGAGCGCAGAAATGCCTCAATGAGCTCAGGACACGGAGATAGCAAAGGATTCATTAGAGGAAATGTCAAGGATCACATTCATGAATTCTATCCAAATGCTTCTCCACACGGGAGCACCGACCAGCATCAACAGACCCTGAATGTGTTGTTGACATTCTGTAAAACCGATTTTGTGAAACAGATTTGAACATATTTGCCTCCTTTAAAAGGCGAAAGCTGGCAACTTGAAGAATTGCGACAGCCCCTTCAAGCAATAGCCGGGACCCTAAAAGGCACGAAGTGGAGTGTCGCTCCGCAAAAGTCATTCCAAGTGGGTTCACACGACAAAGCGAAGCCCATGCAAACGTCGATGATCTTGCGATTCTAAAGTTCAAGCGGTGCGATGTCTATTGCCTTCTTCTGGGATCAGAACGTGAATCTGAATTGGACAAGGAACGGACGAACGCAAAGAATAGGGAGTTCGCGGCCGAATCGCAGCCACAACTCATTGCCGTTTAGATGCCTATACCCGCCTACCTGGCATTTATTCGCGTTCCTTTTTTCGTGTCCCCTTCCGACGCCGGAGGCAGCACCGGTTCCGCTTGAGGGGCCTTTTCGACGTAGCGCGCCTGCACCAGCTGCTTGAAGGCTTCTTTTACGCCCTCCGATTGCGCCGACCGTTCCGCTTCATCTTCTGTGCGTGCCGATGCCCGTTCCACCAACTGCCCAACTGACAGCCGCCCGTGTTCGATCAGTCCTGTTAAGATAAACAGATCCTTGAGTTTGTGTAAGTATCTCGATCAATCTTCGAGACTTAGCTCCTTGATAAAAAGGATGAACCGTTCCGCTCCATCTTTTCAAGCGTGCCGATGCCCGTTCGACCAACTGGCCGACTGACAGCCGCCCGTCTTCGATCAGGCCTCGTAAGATAAACATTTCATTTTGGAGAATTCCAAGAGGTTTTGAGGGTCAGCTTGAGTTTGCTTCCTCGAAAGAAAAGGACCGTTTTTGTCATCATCTTCCGTGCGTGCCAATGCCCGTTCAACCAACTGCTCGTCTGGTAGCCGCCCACGTTCGATCAGGCCTCTTAGGAGAACGGGGAGATGATTGAGTTCTGCAGAATATGTTGACAAATATCGACAGCTTAGTTTGATTTATGCTCCCACGTTGAAAAGGGCCCGTTTCTTCATTTTCAGTGCATGCCATGCCGGTTCAACCCACTTTCCGACTGACACCCAAGTTCGTTCAAGCCTGTTAGACGGACCAGATGATGCCGTTCTCTGAGAGTTCCGAGAAGTTTCTATGAATCGGGTTTGAATCTGCTCCCTTGCAATAAAAGGTCCGTTCCTGTACATCGTATGCGCGTGCCGATGCCCGTCGCGGAACCAATTGCCCGACTGACACCCGCCCATGTTTCATCAAACCCGTTAAGAAGCAAGGATCTGTCAGCCCAATGTTTCTGTGAAGTCCCCCTTCACTTCTAGATCAATTTACTATGTACGACCCAGATTGTCACGCCGCTGACATCAAATATCAAGGCACCGCTGATGTCACAACCCAGAGCCCTCTCACTTTAGTTGCCCCGCCAGACGCCAGGATTGCGGAAGTAATCCGGGACTTTGCTGATGTCACCTTTGAGGAGCGCCTCCGCATCAGTCTCGAGCTTGTCAAGGTAAGCAGAAACCAGAACCTCTTTGACATTGATCCCTCGGAGACTCAAAACTTGCTGACTTAGTTCTTTAACAAGATCTGGAATTGCTAACGTAGTTCTTAATAAGATCTGGATTTGTTGACGTCACTGCCTCCGCGCCAGGTCCGAGCTCTACCTCAACAGGCAGCAACATGCGCGCTTGGCAGTTGAAAATCAAAAATCCGAACATGTTTCGATAGTCCTAGTCAAAACAAACTTTGCTGACATCACCTTCGAGGACTGCCTCCGCGTCCGGCCCCAGCTCCTTGACATGCTGCAGCATGCGCGCTTCATAGTCGACACGAAAACAAAAACGTGTTCCGCTATCCCGAGATGAAAACGGAGTTCGCTGACGTCACCTTTGAGGACAGCTTCCGTGTCCAGTCCGAGTTCCTCCTCAACATACAGCAGCATGCGGGCTTCCGCCGTTGACAAGCTAAATCGGGAAAGGTGTTACGTAATCCTGAACAGAAACGAAGTTTGCTGACGTCACCTTTGAGGACTGCCTTTGCATCAAGCTCGAGCTCCTTCTTGTCACACAGCAGAATGCGCGCTTCGCCGTTGATAACAGGAAATTAAAACGTGTTACGTCACCCCAGGATGACAACGAGGTTTGCTGACGTCACCATCGAGGCCTGCCTCTGCGTTGGGGCCAATCTCCTACTTGACGTGCAGCAGCATGCGCGCGATGCCTTTGACAACACAAAACCAAAATGTGTTACGATATCCCTAGACAGAAACGGTGTTTGCTGACGTCACCTTCGAGGACCGCCTCTGCATCGGGCCCAAGCTCCTCCTTGACATGCAGAAGCATACGGGGGAAGCGCAGGCGTTGCAGGATTCGGCTCACGAGCGCCACGTACAGCACCTGGGGGCGCGTCCGGGGATTCTCCTGCAGTGTGGAAACACCCCCCCATTCGCAGATGATGTGATTGGCAAGCAAAGGTGTGGGGAGGAAAGGATAGACAGACTGGATTTGCCCATACACCCAAGTGCCAACAGAGAAGTGTCCGATCTTGCCGCCGAGATTGCTCCTCTTCTAGAGCAACTTACGAAGGCCCAGAAACTTACACCACCTCACCATCAACTTCAGAAGATCATGAGAAGACATTTTGATGAATGCGTGACAACTGCAATCAGCTCAGTAACCAGCGGAAGGGTCACGAAGTATTCCCTATCACTTCCTTCCGCTCCCTATTGCTCCCTATAACTAAGCATACCTCAAATCGTTCCCGTGATCTGAGTTCCATGAGGAGAAAACTCTAAGGCCTTACTTCAGCAACACGCAGCTAAAATAAACCGCGCCTGCCAAAAAGCACACCCCAGCAAGCCACTCACCGCATCGGGCTCGACTCGATACGCCTGCACGCAGTTGTGCTGCGACAGCACGAGCACGCAGTTCCTCAGCTGGGGCGGTGTCAACTCTGTAACCCGCCCCAGGTCTGGCAGGGAGTGCTGCCCCTTGAACACTAGCGTTTGACACACTTTGCCTACTTGCTCTCCAAATTGGTCGACGACGATCTCGCACGCCAGCTTCTTTGCGTGCTTCGACGGCATTGTCGTTCAGAGTCGCTGTGCTCCTGATGACTCAGCTGTTCCTGAGCTAGTTTGCAAGGGAGCGATACTGGCGGAGAGCAGCAGGTGTTTTATACCTCCGAAAAGTGCTTGATGTTGCTTGAAAATGATCAAAACGATGTTTTGATGCTGATGAATGCCGAAGGGCAATCATGAACCGGGACGTCTTTTGATAATGCACTTCGATTTTGCATGCCTTCAGCTTGGGCATCTCTTTCGCCAAAGCATCATTGCATAGGTTGCAAATCCTTCCCTCTCTGGTTCCACCTGCCCTAGCGTTTGCCCTTCTCCTCCTCCTTCTTCTTGCTCAGAAATCGCACGAAAAGCGCATCCCGAGAGATGAAGACCGCCAGAAGACTGACAGGGACCACAAGGGACGAGGAGAGCCGATCAGGTTTCAGCATTTTCAGCTCCTGGCGCTAAGTAGCTGCCGCCATGAAAGTTCAAGGACGGATTTGCTTCAATGCTGCGCTGTTCGCCACTCCCGGCATTGAGTTTCCAGGGTTAAACTTTTCGAACACTGATCTCATCAAAGAACTCGCAGCTTTTTAACAAGCTTTTTAACCGCCGGGTGACCCGTTTGCTCGCGGTCGTTACTGGTCGGTTACGCCGTTACCAATCAAAATTGAGTCCTAGAATCGGGCTTTACCAAGGCCGTTGTGGCAGGTTGTGCTGCTGCGAAATCACGTTCCTGCAACGTGAACCGGTTGATTGAATATGTAGCGCCTTTCAAATTTAGAAGCTCGGTTTTCCCAGTACCTACAGGAAACCTTGTATTGGAAATTCGGTCACGACTCACAAATAAAAAATCCGGATATATTGCTGCAAGTCGCATTTCCCCCCGGCATGCTGGCCTATCTACCTATCCTAGAGGCTAGAGCTGGTTGACATCAAGAAAGCGCCCTGGTCTGGCGCTGAATAAGGAGGTGAAACATTGCTATACCCCTCTGCCCAATCATATCCCCTGCTGCATTCTGCTCAATTGCAAGTTCCGCCATGTCAGGAGCGGGTGCGAAGGGCGGCTTTGCCAAGGGTTTCCTGCTGCCAAAGGCCAAGTCCCCTCGCCCGGCAGCTTCTCAAAGCGAGGCGAATGAAGCGTCGACACAATTGCCGGTCAAAGACCCTCACAAACGCCTCCCGGAAGGGGAGAGTTCTAGAAGCCTGCAAGCAGAGAATGCTGAGACAACGTCAACTAGAGATGGTGATAAAAGTGCGCAAGTGCTGGCGCCTCCGGAAGAGGTCAGCCCTGAGAAGCGAACGAAACGGGAAGAGGAAGGGGAGCTAATGGAGGTGGAAAGGAGTGGCGCGGGCGACACAGAAACGCCAGAAGCGTCCACCAGTCAAGAAGCGTCAACTAGTGGCGGGCCGGAAAAAGCAGCATTTGGCACAAGGAGGAAGCCAGTGGTCATCATCGTGATTGGAATGGCAGGTAGGGTCAATGAAAGACGTTCACCTTGAGGTGGTTGTCTCAAATGCTGCCCAATGCTGTGGTGGTGGATTGGTTCAATGGCACGTGTTACAATGCCATGTGAGTGCTGGCACCACAGTACGTTCGTATGACGCTACGCCGTGATAACAATTGTGCATGATGAAGATTGATGCGTGGACTTCATGAGGTTTTTGGGCATCAGAAGGTTCAATTGACAGCTGAAACGATGATGCTCCACCGAGAGCAGTGGTGCAGGCAGTGCTACATCAGCCATGGTTTTGTTCGTAGTGCATGACGTCGTGTTGAGTCATCTGCGAGCATAACAACTTTGATGACTGAAAAACCTCAAGTTTCTCTTGACAAACAGCCATAACGGATTTCTCCAAGCCCCATTGAACGACTTTGATGATCGCCCGAAACCCCTTTGAGTCGAACATAAGAGGACCAGAGCAGAATCAAACAACGGGCAAGCGAACCAGAACCATGAAAAGCAATCATAATGAAAATGACCCTTCAGTTCTCGTTCAGGTGGCAAGAGGGACCCTGGTGCAGCACCTAGGATAGACTCAGAAGACAAGTACAACAAATGAAACCTTTTAACGGAGCAAGCAAACATGCAGAGTAACAAGAAGAGAAGAAGAGAAGAAGGGGGAATGAAGCACAAAACGTTCAATCTTCTTGCAGGCAACGGGAAGACGACCCTGATGCAGCGGCTAGAGAACATCAAGTGAGAGTGAAGCTCAATGGTATCAGGCGAAACTTGCGTCACGAGCATGCAATTACCTCAAGGTAACGGAGACTTGAGCAGAAGGAATTTTGACCCGACAATCTACTTTTCCGCAGGCAGCGGAAAGACGACCCTGATGCAGCGCCTCAACGCTCAACTCCACATGCAAAAGTCGCGGGGCTACGTGGTCAATCTCGACCCTGCAGTGACGTCACTCCCGTACAGCGCAAACATCGACATCCGGGACACGATCAACTACAAGAACGTGATGAAGGAGTACAACCTGGGGCCGAACGGAGGCATCCTGACGTCACTCAACCTGTTCGCTACAAAATTCGACGAGGTAAGCTATTTTCCAACTCCTACCATCGTTTTCTTTTCAAGGCCAAGTCGATTTTGAAAGATCCAGATCTCCACGTGTGTCACAATATACCGCTCAATGAATACTGCTTTCCTTGCGAGAGGGTGTTGACAAATCGAAGATGCAATCTGCGGCTAAAGGTTCGAGTCCATTGTTCCCCTGTTCCTGACGTCACATCCCCGCTTCCAGGTAGTCACCCTGATGAAACAGCGCGCCGTCATGCTGGATGTTGTCGTCATTATACGCCCGGCCAGATCAGCCTTCCACACTTCCAAAACTTTCTACTTTTGGTTGACGTCAGTGTCTTTCTTCTGCTGACGTCACAGTTGGTCGCTTTCATAGGACTGTGCGCCAATGCGCTCGATTCCTGGACACGTACGGCCAGATCGAGATTCTCAGTTGACGACGGCTACAGGCATTCCTTTCTCCTTGTTCACGTCAGTGTCCTTTTTCTGGTGACGTCACAGGTGGTCCCACTGAAAGTAACGCGTGCCGACGCGCTCAACGACGTCGTCGTGGACACGCCCGCCCAGCTTGTGATTGTCAACGCATCTATAAGCTCGAATTTCTCGACAGAATTTTCGAGCTTTTCGCTTCTAAGCTTCTCTTGTCTGCTGACGTCACAGGTGGCCGCCCTCATAGGAAAGCGCGCCGACACGCTCGACTACGTCATCGTGGACATGCTCGGTCAATTTGTGATTCGTCACGCGATGTTCAGCTCAAAATGCTTCGTTCATTTCGAACTTTTCGTTCTAAGTTTTCCTTGTTTGCTGAGGTCACAGGTGGTCGCCCTCATAGAAAAACGCGCCGACACGCTCGATTACGTCATCGTAGACACGCCCGGCCAGATCGAGATCTTCACGTGGTCCGCGTCGGGCGCGATCGTCACGGAAGCGTTCGCCTCGACTTTCCCGACAGTCGTGGCTTACGTCATCGACACACCACGGACGATCTCCCCAATAACATTCATGAGCAACATGCTGTACGCGTGCGGGATCCTGTACAAAACGCGGCTGCCCCTGCTGCTGACGTTCAATAAAGTGGACGTCGCGCGGCACGACTTCGCTCTCGAGGTGAGCGTTTGGAGATGGGGTTCCTCATCCTTTGCCTTCCGTTCTGATTCCGTTTGATTCCGTTTCAATCTCGGGCGGCACGATGTTCTCCTCAGTCTCAGCAGCGTTCATTCTCGTTCTCGTTTACATTCTCTGCACTTTCGTGAGTCGTTTAGTTGACCTATTGCCCTCTCCTCCAGTCTTCGTCTCTTTTCTGTGCACGGTGTGCACGTTTTTCTTGTTGTTAATTGATTCACTCGCAAAATCCGGCTTGTTAATGCACAACGTTGAAGCTCTTCAAACCGCCGTCGAGTCGCACAGTTCATACTCCGCTAACCTGAGCCGCAGCCTGTGCCGGGTTCTGGTCACTTTCCTCAACAAGGAACTAAGAGCTGAAATGAAAGAGATCAACAAGACAGTCGAGAGGTTTTTGTATGCTTTCCTCTTTGAAAGGGATACTACTACCATCTAAGTTGGATTGTGTCAAGCTTCGGTTGAGTCGAACAGTTTCATACCCCCGGCAACTTGAGCGGCAGCCTCTGCCCGGTCTTAATTAACACTCTCAAACAAGGATTTTTTCTCCTGAGAGAATACCATCACCAACCATTTACACTCGTGGTCTAATGTGATGGGAGGCTACAAGCACGTTCCCTTCGCAGGGGATGCACGACTTTAGATCTTTCCGTTCTCACTCCGCCAACCTGAGCCGCAGCCTGTGCCGCATTCGATTGCGTTTCTACAGGATAAAACTCGCCCCAAAAGGACCACGAAAAATTCCGACTTGCAATATTTTCTCTCGCAGTGGATGCACGACTTCAGAGCTTTCCAGGCCGCCGTCGACTCGGACAGTTCTTTCTCCGCCAACCTGAGCCGCAGCATGTGCCGAATCCTGCTCGCCTTTCTCGAAGAGAAAAGCGAAGCTTAGAAGCAAAGAAAGTATTCATTAGGCTCTCATTTGCAGAAAGAGAATATCCTTCCATCTTCTTCGCAGTGGATGCACGACTTCGAAGCGTTCCAGGCCGCCGTCGAGTCGGACAGTTCGTACTCCGCCAATCTGAGCCGCAGTTTGTGTCTGGTTTTGGACGAGTTCTACAACAACCTGCGGACGGTCGGCGTGTCCGCTATCACGGGCGAAGGCATGCCGGAGTTCTTCAAAGCCGTCGAAGAGGGGGCGGAAGATTACATGAGAGAATACAGGTGGGCTCCTTTCAGGCGACCTTAACATCAAGTTTGTCAATGTTTGCGATTTGGGACGCGTTCACAGCGATTCGTGGACTGTCGGCGTGATTGCACTTAACCGCGAAGGCATGCCGCAGTTCTTCAAATCCAGTGGAAGAGGAGGCGGAGGACTACATGAACAGTTACAGGTGGGCTCCTTTCAGGCGACCTTGAAAGATTATTTTGAAGGTCTGCACTTTTCAATGAGTTCTACAACAATCTGCGGACCGTCGGCTGTCCGCAGTCACGGGCGAAGGCTTGTCAAAATTCTTTTCAAGCAGTGGAGGAGGGAGCAGAGGACCGCATGAGAGAAATGTCGTGAGGTGTTTTCCGGCGCTAAAAGTTGAGGGCACTAGAGTTCGAAGTTCTGAAGGACGGATTTCGGCCATTCCCGGACCCGATGGTCTGCAGAAATGATTACAGCAGTGGAGGAGAAAGCGGAAGATGTCACGAAAGAATTCAGTCGAGTTCGTTCCTATCAAGAGTCCGAACTTGCCCACTGGTATTAGTAGTAAATCTGCTCGTATAGCGCCTCGTTCTTTCTCGCAGCTCGTACTGCGCCTCGTTCCAGTTCCTAGCCCGTACGTTGGTCCCGTTGATTGACTCCCTTCCGTGGCGTCGAGCTCGAGAACGAAGGAGGACAGAAGATTCGTTCAGTAGCTTCGCTTCTTTGATTCTCTTGTTGTGGAATCAAGGCATTCCTTTATTATAACACGTGATCTGTCTGCACATGCGTATTTCATCTTGTTACGCAAATCGATATTGAAGAGCGGAAAAGGAAGCCGGTGAGGCGGCCAAGGCTGCGGAGTCCGTTCCCTCCGATTCCTTTTTCACATTCTTTTTGACTGCCGGAGGCCACTGAATTATCTATCAAACATAAAGCAGCGGAAAAGGAGTCCCGGTGGGCGCCAAGGGTCTTTCTGGTATTCCCCTTCTCTGACTCGGCTGATCATAGCCATTCCCGTTCCGCAGGGTCGAAATTGAGGAGCGGAAAAAGAAGAAAGCAGCGGAAGAGGAGGAGCGGAGAGCGGCCAACCTGGCGCAGCTTCAAAAGGATATAGCCGAATCGAAAGGGGAGAAGATTGTACTCGACGCGCGGAAACAGGCGGTGCTAGAAAAGGAAGAAGTGAGCGAGGACGATGAGGGGTATGAGAGCGAAGACGAGGAGATGGATGAGGGGGAAATTCCGTAAGCGGAACGGTCGAGATCAGCGTCAAAAGCCCTAGAAACGTGCTTTTATAGGTGAACAAAATCTCGTAATCTTGTCAAAAATGTGGGATCGAATGGGCGCATAGTACCAAAAACTTTAGTACACTTGCGGGCCCGTAGTATTAGTCCGGAGTCACGGAAGATCGGGGTTTAGTCCTGCGCGATGGACTTACAAATGAGAAGGTCGACACGGAGCTGCAATACCGGACATTCATGCAATGAAGTCCAGCTTGAGGCGGACCAGTTAGGCGCCCGGCCACGAATCTAGTTAGAGACGACTCATATATCTAGCTAGGTTCCGTCAAGCATTGAATCTACAAACGAGCGTCAATAAATACCTCATGCAATACCATGCCAAGTATGATCAATTATGCAGTTTAAGTTCAAGTGTACGTGGATTTACGAAATTGAGAACCACATGTTCCGGATCGCATGCATGACCCGGGCCATGTAAGCGAGTCTGACACGTTGGCATGCTTGCCAGCAATCATGCATGCACACGCGCATCATGGGACTACAAGCGGGCCCGCCCAAGCTACATTCAACTCGGTGGCATGGAGCTGGCCCAACGTAAAGTAGGTAGTACCGGCGATGAGTAGGCGCCAGCGTATAGCATATGTCGAGTCATCACGATCCTCAGCTTGCCGCAGGGTTTATTTTCGGATCCATACACTTCACTTCATGTCAGCATGTCAAGATGCTGCTAGAATCTACTAAAATATGGGGTGAGTGCCATACTCAGTAACTAACACGTGTACGGCAAGTCACACGACTGCATGTACCAAGTAAGCTCGAAACTTGAGGACATGGACGCACCATGTGCAGCTACACAACTTTTAGCGAGCATGACCTATGCGCTCAACCGAAGCTACAGTAGGCAAAACCGCAGCAGCCGATACTGCCCTCCAAAATCAGGTTCGCCCCCAAAGCAATTCAATGATTCACAAATAGTTGTTCGGCAAGAGAAGCCGCCTGCCTAACTTCGATCAAGGTTCATTTCCTAAAAGTTAGTTCTTTCTTTCATCGAACTCCTGACGTTGACGAGACTACTTCCCGTACGTTATAGTGCGCCCTGTTTTGCGACTCGAAGTATATCCGGATGCAGATATCTGCGAGCAGGCCTAGGAACACCATCTGCATCGCAGGGAAGATCTGAAGGGTCAGGGAACCTTCCAATCCTGCCTGGCCATGATTCTAAAGAACAGGGATGCGTGAGGTGCACAGCCGCAATCGCCTATGCAACCTATGTACCTGGTTTTTTGAGAAATCTCTTGGCTGACTCTTTTGCCAAGCACAATGTCTTTAAGTACCTGAAGCCCCGGAGATCCGTTGAGCACGTTCAGCACGTCAAGGAACGAATGGTCCCAGCTTTCACATTCGCACTCAAGAGAAGAGAGTCTCGTTTGTCTGCAGACTCATCGTTTCGCCTGCTTTTCGGCGGCGTTTGCCACCAAAACCGAGCAGGTCAGGCCACGCAGCTACCAGCCTCCAGGGACCAACGCTCGTACGAGCATCGCTGTCGGAGCAGAAGACCACGCGCCGCAAGCTCCAAACATCCGATTCCAATTTTTTGACCTTGAAGAACAAGAAGAATAAATATCCGAGCGAGGACTCACCTGGATACACGCCGAACTCAAGCGAAAGCACCGGCCTGTGCAGCGGGGAAGGCAACGCGAAGAACAAAGCCCAGAACCAACACGACAAATCCTTCAAAATCAAGAGGTAAGAGATGGAGAGGGAGCGAGCTTTTGATCTGATATCTGCCGCGCCTTTGAGAAGTGTCGGCGGTTTGGAAGGCCAGGAAAGCGCAAAATCCCATTATACCGCGACAAGGACCAGGAGTTCGAGATGATGCTCTTAGTCAAACACCCCCACGCCAGAGCGCTAGTGTCGGTGATCACAGGAAGCCCGCAATCGCAAGCCCCGGAACTTGAAACCTCAAAACCTTTCACCCTGATCAACTTCTACCTGCACCACCACCACAGCCCTCCGCGCGTGAGAACTAGCTTGGGCACAAAGAGCACTCAAGAACCAGTCCTCAGAGTTCAAGTCCTCCATTTTTCGGAAAACGCAAGAAAGAAAGAAGCGAACTTCTCACCTGGAGACCTGCGACGCCGGAGTTCAAGCCCAAGCACTAGCGTGAGCACACGGATTCCCCCAAACTCTTCATCGAAAAACTTGGATCTAGATCCCAGTATTTAAACCCTCAGTCCTTCTGACGGCAAAAGACTCTACAGAGCAAGTTGCATGCTTTAGCAGAGAGCAGAACTTTTCACCTGCATACCGGCAACGCCCAACTCGAGCGCAAGAACTAGAATGGGCACCGCCGAGGGTTACACAGTCGCAAGCTTTCTGAACCCAGAACGCCTTTCTTCTTCCCCAGGGGAAAAAGAAGGAGCTTGCAATGCTGTACGCACCTGGATACCTGCCACCCCCAGCTCGAGCGCGAGAACTAGAGTGGGCACCGCCGAGGGCCAGGCGATCGCGAGTCCCCAGTGCCGCGCGACTGCCCAGACGTAGAAGAGTCCGTGCACCGCGCAGCCGGCCGCGCCTAGCAAGAGAGCGCCCCCGACGAAGCCGAACAACTGCATTGGAAACATTTCCACGTGTAAGGATGCAGCTGACGTTGAGTGACGTCATCATCGGTAAGGTAGAAACTTTGTGGACCGCGCAGCCGGCCTCGCCCAGCAACAGAGTGCCGCCCACGAAGTCGAACAACTGCATCGGAGCATTGCCACGTGTCAGAGTGCAGCTGACGTCAAGTGACGTCATCATCCCTGCGATGAAATGTTCGGCAGCTTTGACGCAAAACGCTGTATTGGGTCCATGGCTGCCGGCTTGTCGCAGCGAGGGGAAGGCGAGCATGCCGCGTCCGATCAAGGTTGTGCAGAATGCTGATGCTATCAAATCTCAGACGTCCTAGGAACGGCACCCATTTCCACAAACGGGCAACGAGGCTGCAGTCGATAAGCTACCTTCGCAAAAATAAAGGCGGTTGACTGCCTCGACGGCCTTGCGAATCTTACCTGCTCTCGACAAGGCAGAGCGAACCGTCCTGCAATCTGGTCGTCTGAACTACTAGGCATAACTCGAAGGACTGAAATAACTGAAAGAAGGGCTGAAGAAAATCGGGAAGGCGGATCCTCAGTAGCGTGATGACCCACCTGCATCGGCCGGTCTCTAAACCGGGCAAGGAAGGCCACCAAAATCAGGTCAAGTATCACCCGGGGAGTCCGCCCCAGGGGGGGGTACTTTGACGAGCCGAAAGAACGGGGGTGGTGCCGAACGGGGAGCTCCGCAATAGCGGCCCCTTCGATCGCGGCGATTGCGGGTATAAGCCGGTGGGTTTCGCCGTATAAGCGGAGGGCGGAGGCGAGGTCGGCGCGGAAGGCCTTGAGGCTGCAGCCGCAGTCGTGTAGGCGGACCTGAGGGGAACGAGAGCGGGAAGTCTTCAGAATCTCAATCCCTGCTTCCGCCAAGTTTCCTTCCTTCGGAGGCGTCGATGAGGAATGAGCTCTTTTCCAAAAAAGGTGAGGGCGCTCATTGACTGTCTGCTACGACCCCTTTGAATCCGAAGTTAGAGGCGGACCTGCGGGAACGAGACGGACCGCTCAATCAACCTCATACCTCCACAGAACGCTTTTCTGTTGTGTATCCTTCTTTCGAACAGGGACGCAAAACTGTGAGGGTACACAAGTGGATTTTTCTTGAAAGCCGCAGTTCTTTGGACCGATTTGCAGAGATTTTGCACCTCCAAGCCGCTGAAAATCTCGAGAAAATGAGATCAGTATCCAGTCAATCAATACTGCTAAAACACTTTCCCCTGTTGAGGTCTGAAGGTCGTTTTTCCAGGTAAGGACAGTTGCTCGTATTTCAATGTCTCCTTATTTGCCAGCTGTATTTCAAAGCAGGCGACTCACCCCTGTCACTCGCCCAATCAGCCAATTCGCAAGCTGTGACGGCACCCGCCTGATGACGTCATCCTGCCTCTCCCGCCGCCACCCGCACACCATATCGTACCCCCCATCGTCCCGCACTGTCCCGGACCCCCCAGCCCGCCCGTCCGCCAACTCCGCCCCTATATCACCTCCGTATAGGAGATGCTCCACAAGCCTCGGGATATCATCAGGGTCGTTTTGCAGATCAGCGTCGAGGGTCACGATGACATCACCCACGGAGGCGTCGAGGCCCGCTGACATCGCGGCCGTCTGTCCGAAGTTGCGCCGCAGGATGATCGTACGCAGGTCCCGACGTTGCGAGGCCAGACCTCTCAGAAGTCCGGTGGTGCCTGCACAGGCAAAGGGGTTGAGGTTAGTAAGGATACCTGGTTAGTGCGAGGTTAAGCATCTTCTCAGTCAGGGTTAGATGACTGTGAGGAGAGGCGGGTCAGTGATCGTAGCCCGTTCAAAAGGCCGCAGATTCGGAGACGCCATGCAGCGAGCGCCTTCAGGAGCTGACGGTTGTTTGGATGAACAACACGTGGTCTACGTTTTAAGCGACGTGGTTGGTCTAGGGTGTGATCAAGTCTCTTTCCGCTCACTCCACTGAGAAAATATGACAAAGGCTGGTCATACAAAAACTGTTTGGGCAGTACGACAGTCCCTTTGGTTCCCAATCATCTGGGACATGTCAGACGCTCGGGCATGCCTGTTCGTGTTCGAAAGGGAGAGAATATGCACAAGTGATTGATTGTGCTTGATAACAGTCAGGTCCACTTATGAGCAATTATGGGACTCGAATGGTCAACCGTAGTATTATCTGGGTTGTATTGAATCGCTGGCGCCAGCAATGAGTTGTGTATGGAATCCCTGGCGCCAGCAATGAGTTCGTATGAATCACCAGAACGAAGAGCATATAAAGGGGTCTTTGCAGCCAGTAATCCTTATGCCTGCAAAGAGTCTGTAACCTTCTCCGAGGGTCGTGCTGAAATGCTGTCCGCCTGTTAACTGGTCAATTTTGATTCAAAACAAAAAGGATTCTTTGCATTATGTGAAAGTAGTATACGACTGTCAGGGCACTGAAAGCAGGCGCTAGACTTGAATGTAAGCACGAAAAGGCACCATACTTACCATCAGTTGAGCCGTCGTCAATACAGAGTATCTCATATGTGTAGCCCCTCCGTTGCAAAACTGAGGCGACCCTGTCCACAAGCACTCCAATGCTCTGGACCTCATTGAAGACTGGGATTACAACTGAAATGATGGGAGCTGCGTAGCGTTCTGAATTGACGCTAGAACCAATCAAGCACCTGACTTGAGACCGCTGAGACCATTGGTGGAAAGGCTGGGGGGCATGGCTTTCTCTATGCAGGCTCCTTCTGACAAGTTTTGAGGACTGATGAAGTGGTGGTAGTTTCCAGGAAGCTTTGAAAAGTTGTTGTGTGTGATTGTTGATCTTATGAATAGCAACACGCCGGTTTCCTGCAGCTCTTCTGGAGTCTGAGCAGGCCCGGCTGGTCACAGAAGAGAGCGGCGTCTGCGCACGCAGTTGCGAGCATGATTGCAGTTCCATCATCTCTGACCTCTCTGGGTGATGCTGACTGCTTTACTGCTCCAGCAGTCTTTACAGATAACTTAGCGCCCCATATCTCAGCCGGCACTCCAAGCACAAGTGTAACATCTGGAGCAAGGTCTCAAATGGCCAATGCAACACTCTCGCCTACTGCTTTGTCACAAAGAATCCGCCAAATGCCAGCTTTCTTTCAAGAAAGGGTACCACTGGTGGCACATACTGTTGAATTTTACAGATTCCAACCGAAATGGCCAATTTTCTCCTTAATCTTCATGCAGATTTGCACCACATTGCTTGTGCTCTGAAGCAGATCAGAGGAATGCAGGCCAGATTGTGATGGTGCGGCATTACAATTCTAGGTAGTACTACCCTCACAAGAGACTCCATTGGCATGGGCATTGGCATTGGCATTTGAGAAGTACTTGCGTTTTGTGAGAGCTTCCTTTTGGATTGTGCTCGATCAGGAACTTGGCCGTGCCCAAGGGCCTGGGCATGAGTTGCAAGCGCTTGCAAATTGGGACAGCTCAGGCCCAGGGCACCTACCTATACATTTCCCTTGTGAATATTCTGTGGTACTTTTCGAAATTCGCCCCGATAACCTAACACGGGAACCACCGGGATTCTGATGTATTTATTATCCATGTCCGCTGGATCCATCCTCGGTGGATCAATCCGGTCATTTTACTTCAATTGTGCATTATTTGTATCACCTGCCTTTCTGAAGAAAATGAATGAGAGGAGATGATCGTATAGCGGCGCAAAGTTTCTGAATCTCAGCGACTGCAGAACTCAGAGTCAAGGAAGTCGTGAGGAGTTGCAACAGAGGTGGAAAGCCAATGCAGAAGGAGCGCCATGGCGACGCCTGCGAGCACCCCAAAGACGGGTGTCCGTTTGACAAGCTGTCACATGAGCTTCTAGCAGACATTTTAGAAGGTGCCTGTGAAGACCATGAGCTCAGCACTGGTAGGAGTTTTCGCTTTCCATTGTCCAGCAGGGGACATGGGTTGTAGCCCGGAGTTTTGACTCAGATGACCATAGTCTGCCAACGCTTCAGGGGGCTGCATCTGCAAGGGATGTTCAAGCACGTGATTCGAAAGTGCAACCAGGCTGAACTGTTGGCAGCACACGCCATACCCCAGACTACAGACCACACAAGGGGCCGAGCCTTGCTCTAGAGAGCTAGAGTTTGGCGCTGGATGTATCCTTGAAGGTGGCAAGTTTGTAAGGGAGACACGGCGGCACGGAAGTGTGTCAATTGAGCTACTTTCGGCAATCCTGGGAAAGTCACCAATCTCAAGGCCTTCAAAGTTGAGGAGTCCCTGAGGCGTCGCAGCACCTTTTAGGGCTTCTTGCTCGGCTGGCCTTGGAAAGCCTCTGGTTCATCGATTCTGGCTTTGATTTTGTGGAACATCTGTCAGTCAGTGTTCTGTTCAAGCAACTGCAGGATTGCCGATTGGAATCAGAAAATCGCTTGAAACGTCTTGCGGATTTCGGATGCATTTCTCTGTTCATTGTTGGCCCCCAAAGCTGAAGACCTTGCAATTACAAGGTTGCGAGGGTCTGAATGAGCCAACTTTCAAGTCCTCAAGTCTTGAGTTGCTGACTCTGTGGGCGATTGAGATTCTTAGTAAGAGAATGACAGTTGACCCGTCGCGCTTGGCAACTCTGGAGGGGGTGCAGGTAACCTTGAGACTTTGATATTACGGACTTCCAAGCTGGCGACGCTCAGCATTGGAATGACAGGCCATATGGATACCCTGGACTGCGAGGTGAGGTTGTCTTATCTGTCCCTAAGTAGGAGCAACTGGCAAATGCTAAGTAACAAGTACAGCACCTGCTAAGCAGATTCGGAGCCTCCAAGGAGTTCTGCGGCCCCATTGGAAAATGGCACTGGAAGAGAGCGAGCCGGCACACCTTTCAGCTTTCTTTGAGAAGGTCTCCACGACAGTCTCACGGCTGTTTCTTGGCAGTGTCATGGAACAGCTTAGACTGTCAGAAGAGTGCGACGACAGACTCTCAGCGGCTCCCGTTTGCATGAGTCCCTTGAGCATCTCAGCCTCTCCCTGACCGACACCGACGATTTTGATAGCATTCGGCTATGATTTTGCGGTCAAGCCCTAATGTGGATATA
This sequence comes from Klebsormidium nitens, assembly GCA_000708835.1. Classification (NCBI taxonomy): domain Eukaryota; kingdom Viridiplantae; phylum Streptophyta; class Klebsormidiophyceae; order Klebsormidiales; family Klebsormidiaceae; genus Klebsormidium; species Klebsormidium nitens. The sequence goes on from DF237066.1 coordinate 125,590, forward strand.
GTGTACAAGTATGTATGTGGGACCTGGAACGGCCAATCTATGGCCTGATAGCAGTTCATTCCTTAGTCTGCAAAGAGACTTCCCCCACATTTGCTTTAGGTACATGGAGCCCAGCCAGTTTGTTTCGGCAGCACACCTTGATAAGGCAGCAAGGTCACCAGAAGTTAGCGAGAAGCGCTCCTATGTGACGTAAGAGGTGCTTATTGGGACCATTAAAATGCTAACTAGTTGTAGGTCAAGAATTTTCAAGGCCTTACAAGGCCTTTCGAATACAAGTTTCTGTTATTGATCAATACCTCAGTGAATTCTCTGAATGGTGTCCATGGCGCGTATGAGTCCATTCACCAAATAGTGTTCGATTTTATTATGGCTGTATCTCAGGACCCTCCCATGACATTGTAACTTGCACGATTAAATGGACAGTGCGTTAGGCTTAATTTCAATGCCTGGGGTGTAGCGAACCCCTCCGTTATATATTATGGGCGGCAGGCCTGCACATAATAAAAATCGACTACGCTGAATTGCCACACAAGTTGCTTGATGCCCGGCCTTGTCGGTCCATTTTAATGAGCACGCTTGAGTTTTTGGATTAGGCCTTTGAAAAGGATTGTGCGCCATCGACCTTTAAAATCCATGAAGTCAACGAATACTAAGCCCCACATGTGATGCCTCAGTGGTACGGGATGTATGTGTTAGCGTATACCAGGTAATGTTTTACTGTAGTATTATTGACCGAGTTTCCGCGGAGTTCCGCGGTATGGTAGATATAAGCGCGTTCCAGTACAATTGGCCCGTTTGGACGTGGCGGTATGTCCCGATTCTACGCATTGAATCTAGACCTCAAATGTTGGATGCGCCCAACCTGCAATTTGGAAATTTGCAATGGAGTTCGTTCAATCAGAGGTTGTTTCCAACTTATGCGGTAGCTTGAATCGTTTATGCTAAAACACGCGCAAATCTTTTGCAAATTAGATGCAGTGGCTGTCATGGCTGAGACGGCCACTGCTCCTCTGCGCATCCCTTTTAAAATTACTAGAGTTGTGTAGTGCGCCAAGGCATGCAACGTTCCAACCCGGGCCGTTCCAATTGGTATTATGCAAGAACATGTATACATGCCATGTATACATGCCAGCTTCCAGCGAGTATACGACCATGTGGGCATACTAGTAATACTTGCGAATGTGACAGTGGACGGTACCACACGTACTATATTAAACTAATAGAACATCAGCGTTAGTGTCAGTCTGTAGTACGTGACATACATCATGCACATGAACATGCAACTTGTGTACTTGCATATATGCAAATAATAGCATATAGCTCTTGAGTCCCACCTTGCCATCACCAGCTTGATAATGGGAATTCAGCCGTTCGGGTATGCGGCTACCATTGAACATGAGCAGCAAAGTGGCAACTTAGGGCAGTGTGGGCGACACTACAATATTTTGACTACTAAGCTTCTAATCGTCAAAACGCCCACACAATACTGCGACACTGCTATATAACTAAACCACTAGCAGGATTCCTCGGCCACATGTTTCCTCGGCCAGTCTGCCAGTGTCCTCGGCGCTTTCTTTCTTGTATACACATAACCAGCAAATGATCATCGGACGCAGTTTTGAGGCCCACGAAGTGACCATCACCACGTCGGATCCTTCTTGAAGTTCGCCAACAAGAGTCACACGGTACACCGGCTGCTCCGCACTAGTAGTACCTGCTAGCTTAAATGTATCTTCGTATCTTCAAGTCCTCTTCGAGTAATAAAGTTAGGTTCCACATAACACACATGATAACATAGATGCTCTGACTTATGTCTTGTGTGCCATAAACATGCCATAAAGGCAGCCAGAGGATGCAGCATGTGACTAAGAGCGATTGAATACACAAGCAGCTGGCTTACGCGCCGTCCAGGCGCCTAAGAGCCTAGCCATACAGCGACGATGGTCTCTTTTCGTACTCGCCGTAGCCAAATTGGCCATAGGCTTCTCATGGCATACATGTATGAGTTGTGTGTGTCTTGATCTTAGAGCTGCTATATCTTGGGCTATGCTCGACTCTACCAGCTATGATCTAAGTACTATCGACTCGACATTGACGTGCAGGGCGTCGACCGGAATGCCGGGTGAGCGCTCCTCTTGCGGTCCTCGGACCAATGAGAACGCTTCAAACAAGATTGAGAAGATAAGTATGGACCTGGTACAGGATTTCAGCTGGAGCCACAGTGTACAAAGCTGTACGCAAACAGGACGCAAACCGTAGATGAAAAGCTGGCCAGCCTGGCACTCTTGCACTCTTAGAGTCGGATCTTAGAGTAATCCGGTCACAAATTACCTACAAGGTTCAGTATCCTGATCAGGGCCCGGTGGCCCACACTAGGCCACGTCCTTCCACGTGGAAGACTCACCTTGGTCCCCAGCCCATGTCGAGTTCGCGACAGGCTCTGGATTACGGATGTGTACGAGCTGGGTCATGTCTTCATCATCATGACGTCAATACATACGTCCCCGACGTATGCGGCTGCCCGCCCGGAACTGGACTCTGTACGTGTAACTACGTACTACCTATCCTATGTTGCGTGCTGCTTGCGGAAAGTCAACGAGCCTTGCCGGAATCGTACTGAAGCGTACTTGTTTGCTGCAGAGCTACTAACTCACGGAGGCTCTTACTGGTCCTTCCCACTCTTGTCAGAATCTAAACTCAGTAGTAGTCAGTACTAGTCAGTAGGTCGTACCGTCGCACCGGTGTGCGTTATCATACCCGGATCCAGCCGCGATTCCAGGGAGTCATAAACAAGCGCACTGTGCACTGTGCACACAGCTGCACGGGCCACTGTACATGTACACGATCCAGTGCTCACTCGGTCCACTGGGTACATCAGTCTGAAATTAAAGTGAGGCGGAAAACCGCCGCCTTGAACACTGAAGTAATACTAGGTAGTGACTAGTACTAGGTAGTAGAGGCACTTTGCGAACAGATTAGGTAGTCGTATCCAAAAGCTGAGCGGTCGTTCAAAAGGTGCGGCACTAATTGAAGCTCCGGAGGGCTCCGCAAACTCCCCACAAGCCCCGTCGGTTTTGGGGCGCGCCCATTCGCAACTTGAATTTGAGAGCAGGCAAGAATAATGGCGGCCTGGCCTTGGCAAGCTAAGCCCGGGATCCACCAAAAGCTGGCATGGTGCGCATGGCTGACCATCATGGCGTTCTTCGCCATTGCCTCGCTGGCGACGTTCTGGACCGCGGTAAGGCAGCGGGCGCGGCCGGTGAGGGTCACCTTCTTTGATCGCAAGGAGCAGCTCTACTTGCCTGACGTCCAAATCTGCCTTCTGGACGGCAATCGGGGAGAACCTGAAGGTGACCTCACTTCGCAGAATAGATTGAGTGAGGCGCTGCCGGGGGACTATGTGCTGGACGCCGTTGGCAGGGCCCGTTTATTGGCTGATAAGAAGCCACTGCCCCAAACATATAACATCACCATAAAGACATTGCTGGCGGGAGTAGGCGTCGACCCTGATGCTGATCCTAGCAACAAGACCGCTGAGCTTTATTATTCGAATTTTTGTGACCCAGATGTCACCACCCGGGTTCGGAGCCGATTTGTGGAAACGGACGAAATTTGGGAAGACCATCGGGGCTTTGAGTATATGACCAAAGCAGATGAGAACCTTTGGGATCTCAGTCCGAATAAGACCATTCCCTACTTCTATAGCCTCCCCCGCGATAGCAACGACCTTCCAAGGAAATCCAAACTGGATTACACAAGCCAGGAATTTGCAGTTGTCCTTTCACAGGCTTCACCGGACGAAAACCAGACGGGGTATTTATCTCCATTTGGAGTTCTGGAAGGAGACAACTCCAACCAAGGATCCATTTCAGGGGTGGTCATTGGAGCATTTCCATATACTGCCTGTATGACATTCTTCGTGTCCCTATGCCCAAAACAGCGGCAAGACATTCTGTCACGGGCAGGTGCTCCTATTGTTCTCTCCTTGAACGGCACTGGCCCTAACTTCAAATATTTTGGGGTCTCCATTGGTCAGCACGACTATGGCGCTCCTCTTTATGCTGACGGCCTTGACATTGTTTACCAGAAGGCAAATTTGAACTCAACCCTGAATTTGGTAGTCACCCCTCGTTACAACAAGCCTATCTTGAGCCTCTTCCAGTTGCTCAGAATCGAGAAGCTGCCAGTGTTCAGCTGGTATTCATACAGCCTGGGTTCGGTCCTACCGACTTCAAATCAGGGGCAGCCATCTAGGCCGGGAAACGAGACAATCAATTTCACTTTTACTCTCGAAATCTCGCTCTCAAGTAAAGGAGTCGAGCATGTAGTGGCGCAAGAACCCCTTTTCGGAGTCTTTGGCACCATTGGAGGTCTGTGGACCTATGTTCCCCTGCTCTTCGGTCTTCTCTATGCTGCCACGCCCAGTGAATTGCAGCCTACATGGGCCTGGGAGAAGGCAGCCTGTTTGGTCCCCTCCCGTTGCCGGAAGGTGCTTGGGAAAGCGAAGGAAGAAACAGACGTCGGGAAAGCGGAGGGCACACCAGGGCCGGAGAAGGTTTGAAGCTTCGTTCTTGGGACCGGGTTTACATGTACTAAGGTGAGAAACCTGATTGATCTCCGGGATTTGGGAATTGTGAGATTGTGAGTCTGGAAGGTATCAAAGCTTTCCTTTGGCAGGTCCTGTGGCAGTTTGCTTGCAAAGCTCTTGGTTTTGGTAAAAGCAGGGACTTGGTGGTTGGTTCCTGCTGAAATTGCTGAGGTCAGGCACAAGATTTCTTCTTTTGGGTTTAAAAGAGGGCTACGTATTTTAGGTCAGAAAGTGACATGTGAATGGGCAGTAGAAGTCGTAGCCGGCGCCGTCCACTTGATGATAGTAAGTCTTTAACTAAAAAGTCGTGTGCCTCGATCACATGCAAGATAAAGTGTCAAGCTTTTCTCCCTCTGTAGGGAAGACTGCGTTTCTCGTCAGCCTTATTTTCAAGAGCCTACCAGAATCTTCAAATGAAGACGTCAGGCCAAGAGTTCTGTCATCAAAAATAAGATCTGTAGATTTGACATCATTTCAAACCCTTCTCGCTATTGATCGACGGCTTCGATGAGTCGTTTAGTTGACTCCCCACAAGCGAGTTGGTGCGTGTAAGATTTCGAGAGTGGGGACCAGAATCCAGCAGTGTGCCTTGGTTGGAAAGCTGAAACTGCAAACGAAAAGCAGGACCTATGAGTGAACGGCTTTTCTTGACGTACTAAGAATATCCCCCAGATTACCAACCACTTAACATCCTCTTTGCGGCAAAAGCTTGACTCTGAACACAGCTCAGCGACTCTCTTTGTCCTGCAGGGACCTGGATGTTTATCATGGAAGGAAAGAGCAGTCGTTGCGTCAAAAGTTGTACGATTTGGATATCGACCTAGTAGGGCCCAGACTTGATGGCACTTGCCGGGCTCCATTATGTACACCTAGTAGCTGAACAGAAGTACGTCTGGTATTTGGATTGCTATTAGCGTCAAAAATTCGTTTGGTAGGCCGAAGTGTAAGTTGCTCGGCCAGGATACAGTTCATGTAGAAAAGTCCAGACTTAATTTCTAGGTAGTATGTGTTGTATGTTCTCTTGAAAGAGGCGACAACTGTTCTTTTACCTTCTTCTGCGAGTTTCGAACAACTTTTAGAATGTCAGAATGGTTTGGCTTGTAGGACGACCTTTCTCACTAATGACCAACCGGTTGAAAAAGCACGTGGGCACACTAGCTTAATAGTCAGGGTGATAAGCTTTTAGAAAATCACAGGATTATGTAGCACGATTCGCTCTGTTTGCTAGGTGCCAGTGGCAATGCACGTGGTAGAATAGAACCGTCGTGTTAATAGATTGTACTAGTTGAAACCTACTAGTTTGATTTTACAAGGATACCTCCCTGCAAGACTTCCAATGTGATAAAACAATGTTTGCTAGCTAGCCTAATTTCACTTGCTGCCAGGCGGCACTCCACACGGCGGAGCTTCTTACGTTCTGCAACTTTCGGTCAATAATGGAGTTTCAGCTCATGTCGCATATGATCGCTGCAAAAGTTGTATATACTCAAATGACTTCACATGCTTGTTTGATTCATGCTTGCTGATGTCAGATAAGTGTCCGCTGAGACGATTGAAACTCATGATTGTTCTGCTGTTAAAACTCGTGATTGTTCTGCTGTTAATAAGACCTTCAGATCTCCGGTCTCGTCTGCACGACCCACTTTTGTCGTTGCTGTCCATGACGTCACTGTTGGCGCCCACCAGTCTGTGTCGCCGAAAACGCCCATGCCGGCATAACCCGGACCCAGGCGTCTCGGCGACCGGCCAGCGACAGCCATGTTCGTTCTGGCTATCGTTGGCTGCCCTGAATCCATTTACGCTGTACGTCCCGTGCACTGGACTCTCCTTTGTCCTTTCCGAGGACGTCCAAGACAGTGCTGCATTGCCGAAAAATTGGAGCCCTAGTCCCACCTGATGCAAATTCGTGGGGTGGTACGAACAGAGCACGTCAAAGCTCTGACGCCCTCACATGGCTCTCGGTTTAGCGCATGAAGATTTGCACTTCAGAAGGTTCTCTTTCCTGGAGCCAAGTTTTCCGAAACCGAGACTGGTGAGTAGGTGAAGGCCACAATGCTGTGCCGCTGACTGGACTCCCCGGACGTCATGCACACAGGAAGGTTTGGCCGCTATTCAGGTTCGATAACCAGACTTTAGTCTGGTTCTTTGACCAATAACCGCTTTATAGCCATGTTCATAACCAAGTTACTGCTTGAGTCTGGTCATTGGACAATCAACCAGCTTCGAACCAGCCCGTAACCGACTATGGTTATTCGCCGAAAAACCCTGTGCCACTCGGTTTGCTGCTTGCATTCTTCCTTGGGCCGGTGGACAGGAGCAGGGCCGATGTATACCTGCCGCAATCATGAGGACTCAATCGAAGTCGCTGATAAGGACGAGACGCCGCACGCTCACCGCACATTGAGGTCGTCGACTGCAGGATGCAGTCACTTGGTTTGCAGAGCTGCATAAGAAGCCTGCCAGTGATCGCAGAACAGTAAGTGTTAGGCTCGCGTGAAAGCGTCACGTCCGCGCGGCCGGCTATTCAGGAACTGCGTTTTCCGGTTGCGCTTCGGGATAAAAGGTCGTTGACTTTTCGCAGCTTGCAGGGCGCAGCACTGCGGGTTACATACAGACCCGGGCCGGGACAGGATACGAGCAATCATGTGACGTATGCCTGGGCGTCGTGATGCAGTGGCTCAGTTAACCGCAATTGGCTTTACGTTTAGAGCAAAGTTCTTTCGTGTAGCTACTACTATGATAAGCTCCGCATAAGAAGAATGATGTTAACACTAAAAACCTGAATCCAACATACACCTGCTGCTCCACACCCAGCTCGCCATAACTCTCAAGAAAGATAATAATAAGCCACGATAATAATAAGCTCCGGCTAACACTGAAATCCGTAACCTTAAAAGATACCTGCTCCGCACCCGTACCCACCCTAACCACCAAGCTAACCCTACCCGTCTACCCGTCCCAGGGCTGTTACCTTATTATTATCTCGGCTTACTATTATCTTTCTTGAGTTTCATCAGCTCGCCCCCTACCTATCACGAGCCGTCTCAGTAATACAATCTGAGCTGATCATAAATTGGACATAGACCAGTCTATGGAGCGGGCAGGGACGATCCCCCCGGGTGGACCCCGCAGCAAATCAAGTTCTGCGACGGCCGGCAAAAGAGTGCCTTCGGCGCCCTCAGCCGGGTCGCCTTTACTATGGGGCACATTCGTGCGCCTGGTTTGGTGTGATCGTCGTGCTAAACACAAAGTGTTGACACAGGGCTTTTGAAAACCTGGCATTGTATTGATTGAATTAGAGCTCTTGTGCGGGAATACAAGTGACGGACAGGTGACTTTGAAGTGCAATGTCACGCGTGTTCGTGCACACTTCTTAGGTTCCGCCGTTGTAATTCGTAAGAAAATACGGTGCGAAGTCCAGACAGAGGACCATCCGACCATATTACGAAGCCGGTTCCCGCTGAGAGACGTACGAAGGCGCAGTGCCGAATACAGGCACCGTTACTCCGGGTCTACAGTGATTCATGTATTGCTCTGACTCTTTCCATACAGCGAATCCTTGTCCAGATAAGATCAGAATTTGATCCAACCCGTCCCGAGCTGCTCGAGTCAGCGCTTTCAGTCTCTGTTCAAGGAGTACAACAAGAGGTATCCGGAGTCAAATGAGGAATTCTGCAACGTAGCGAGTGAGGCCTCGGTCGGTGTGGATGCGACGTCCGCAAGTTCTCAAGCACTGAAACTGCCAGTGTTAAACGCCTTGCCTGAGACTTGGAATGAGCAGCGCTTCGGAAAAATGCTCACTTATGCTAATGCTCACAAGCGTCGCGCCAAATGCTTATCAAATGCGGGGATTCAGGTTAAGATTCCGTGAAGTTGAACAACGTACGTACCCCGATGATTCCCGGCTGTTCTGAGACCGAGTGTTTGTGAATGGAGTGGGAACTGCTTCCTGGGTTCGAAGATTTCATGCTGCGCCCCGAAGCAGGATCTGGGTCGTCAAAGGTTGAGAATTCGGTTAGTAAAGAAGGTCGAGGACAAACGAAAACTGGTGGGGCGAGAAGAAACGGTGTCGAAAGCATGTCGAGAGGTCGGAATAGAGGCTTACTTCAAAGCATGCGGTTTCGAAGAGGGAAAAAGATGGTCAGCCCCCCACGTCGACTCCCACGACGACTGAGCTCCGACTTTCATGAAAGGGTTAAAGCGCCCCCTCTTCACATCCTGTACTTTTCACGATTTTCACAATGCCGTTGTGAACCGTGATTCGTTTGGAGCAAGCGTCTCCTTGGGCGAAACTGTTTGCAAGGCCTTTCTTGGCGTCTGTATCGCCGGACTACTGCTTCCGTTCCACTTGTTCCGTTCCTTTCCGGTCGGACGCACCGACCGCAATTCCTAGGCGACAACGCACATCTCCTTAAGCAAGAGCGCCGCCGGGGCGACCTCTTCGGGCCGCCGCTTTTTGCAGAGCAAGGCGGCCTCGCTGAACGCTCATAGGAGCTTCAGCCACGTGGCAGGCTCAGGGCGCAGCCCCTGCCCTGCCCATGTGGCATTTGCTGTCGCCACTCAGACGGCCCGGTAGGCCAGGAGCGGGGTCTTTTCAATGCACCCCGTGAGAAGCCCTGCGCAGACGAGCCCCGCAGCCCTGCTGACGTCAGCATGACACTTCCTCAACGCTTCGGCCCCCCTTTTCCGTCACGACCCCACCTTTCTCGAGGCCGGGATCTCCATACATGATTTGACGCTGCATGACAACAGTTGCGGCGCAGACGGTTCAACTCCGAGCGATCCCCGGCACGCATCCTTTTTGCTTCCTGCCCAGCTCTCAGAGTTTCACGTGATTGCACTGAGTCTGCGGAATAGCTCAGTAGCCATTGTCAATTGCAGTCTGCTCTTGGGTTGACGCTGGCAAGCCATTCCGGCATCGTCTGCGGACCCTCCGGCCCTTCCGAATCGCGCTTTTCAGCTCCCCCTCTCCGGCTGGAGTTGGCGACTGTGTATCCAATCTCTACTTTAACCCTGCTGACGTCACATCCGCGCAACGAACCTCTGCGAGGCGCCCTTCTGCGGCAATTCAACTGCCAAGGCGGGCCTTTTCTCCATCAGATTGCACGCTGATTGCAACGGCGGTGCTGTTCCTGTGCGCTCCCTCGATATCTGGCCGTCCGCTGCTCTGTTGAAACGTCTGCAGCCGTCCGTTTTCTGAGAATCTCTTCTTTTGAGAATCCACAGACCGCTGACAGCATCAATTCGTAAGCACTTGGATCCGTTGAAACACTTTCACAAGCCACTGCCGGTGCATGGGCTGCCGCTTTGACGATCGAAGGGCAGTGTGGCAGCGGCAGAGTGTATTCGGTCCGGCTGCAGAACAGAGGCGCTGTTTTAGACATGATGTACTAACCCATGGCTGCCTTGACATGGTTCAGATGGAGTTTTCAATTATTGATTGACACCGGACTTGGTGTTGTAAGTGAAAGTATGACGGTAGGGAAAGCAGCGCAGGCCTCCGCAACCGGAAAACGACATCTCTCTGGAGGAAGGATGTGTTGATGCTCAAATTTGCAGGTGCAGAGGCTCTCACGCACGTCGGTCGTTCGACCAAAATGGTGGCAGCCAGCATTTAGTTTCTTCAAGATCAAAGCTACGGGTGATCTCGTAACTAACTTAGCCGCTTTCGTTTGATATTTGACGGCTTCTGCCTTCGTATATCAACTCTTACACTCTCATCTGTGTCTCTGCTCAGTGTGCCTCTACCAACCGAGCTACGACTACGCCAAGTTCAACACAACTAAGAACTCGGGCAGGATCGAGACCCCGTCTTCCCAATGCTCAGCTTTTGAACCTACCTAGCGTCGCAAATTTTTTGCAGCACTAGTCATCCAATTCATGATTCGGGTTCCCACTCCTTTGCTTCTCCTCCGACGCAGTCATTCTCGTCATCAACGACTTCGAGCCGGGTCTGCCGACCTGGTTTGGCGTAAGTAGCGTAATCTCTTATCAGCCCCTCTCTTCGATAAAATATTGCACCTGGAACTCTCATCCGAGCCCCTTTCCAACCGCCCCTTGTCCGTTGTGCAATAAAACCAGGACTTGTGCACGGGGGCCCAACCGAGAAGGGCAGACTGATCCGCCAACTCTCTGTAACGGCTCGAACGCTCTCAAGCCGTCAAGTGGCACCACGGACGTGGACAGCTTTAGCTTCAGCTCGACTTCCTCTCCAAGCAGACCCAGTGGACCCAGCCACGTGGCAGCGGCGGGAGTTGAACCGAGTCACCGGCTCCCGCTTGGAGGGCGACACCAACGCGCGTTGCCCTGGTAAGGGATCCCCCAGATGCCACGTGATATTCTCTTTGTGCAGGCGGAAATGTGTTGCTGAATCCGATGAGCGATCTGCGTTATTCTTCTTTTGGGCGGTCAGTGGGCATGTGTTGCTGACTCCTGAATCGAGAAGCGACCTGCTTTCGTTTTTCTTCTGGGCGGGTCTGGTACTTTGTTGCTGATTGCTGAATTCTATGAGCGGTGGGCGGTCGGCCGGTATGCCCGCTTGCACAATCGTCCCGCCAGCCGGCCAAAGAGTTGCATTGTGTTGTAACTGATAAGAACAAAGGGTTCTCGATCCGGGCATTTCTTTCGCACTTGCTTCTCACCGGCCTACGCTCTTTGCAAAGCGAATGTCAGCTCAAAAGCACTTCGAAGCTCACACGCGAAGCTGTTGAGCCCCTTGTGACGGGCTAATCTGAAAGACCTGGCTCCGAAAAACCTACCAATTGGAATTAGTGACTCGAGCAACTTGTGGCGGGCAGACAACTCACCCGCGTCGTACTGGGAGCTTTTTCTTTCTGGCACGCCCGGCACGAACTCCTCTATACCCGCTGCGCCCGCCCTCCGCGGCCGTTCCACACCCCCAAAACCCCCGATCCGCCACCGGTCTTCAAAACTCTCCCTCTTTAGCAGCACTCCCGGCGCCCTCTTCTTCGGCCCTCGCTCTAGTTTTGCGCCGGGCGACCGCGGACTGGGACGGGGCATCCTGTCGCAGCTGCTTCTCGGGCCGATTCGAGAGGTGCTGTAAACCGCCCGGTGACTTTGGCAGCGGCAAGGCCTCCCCCTAGAGCTGCTTCCCGGGCCGTGGGGAGAGGCCCTGTAACGGGGCGGGTAAAATATGGCTTCCGGCGATTACTGAGGCCTTGGAGCGGGGAGTGGTGCTTGGGGTGGGGATGCGCGAAGGGCTGTTCTCAGGTCGGGGTTGAGAGCAGGAGAACCGGGGTTTGGTGGTTCACCTGAAGAGGGATAGAACTCCGACAGACTAGGTATAGTTACAGATTAGATATGTCACGCTGGACGGGTGACGTATTTTGGGAATTTCTGGTAAGCGGGTGGGGAGCATATGGATTTTTAAGGGTCAGGTTTTCATACTTAGGGTAGGAGCTCACTGTCTCCAGAGCTTGCGATCTCTTAAGTGTAGGAAACATGAAACAGGAGACAGCGGTTCAACTCCAGCCTCACTGAACGGATGGAGAGATAACATGGACTTTCGGCGAGCCCTCTTGGCTAGAAGCCTAGAGAACCGACGGCTAACTCTGACGGAGAGACCGTTTAATTCAGACCGTCGTTTTGAAGGGTCAGATTTGAGGGGGGTCATCGAAATTGATCGGAAGGGTTCCACCTTCTCCTTCCAGCCCTTCTCACGCCAGGTGAAACGGTGGTACGACGGAACTAGTGGGCAGGATGCAAAACGAAGGGAAGGTTTTGGTCCACCTCTTTGCGGAACAATCAGGAGACGTGAAAGCTCATTGCAAAGGATCGGGGCCTCTGCAATCTCAGAAGTGCTTGAATCGGCTATGCTGAAACGTTCGCGGGGGTTTCGTCCGTGAAATTGAAGCACGGAAAGTAAAAGAAGCTTAGTATAAATCCTCGTCCTTTGTGTCGCTCAGAACGACTTGGATCGAAGCACGCCAGCAAACCCGTACGATGGCGGATCTGATCTGCTCCACACCTGAACGAAAAAGTTTCAAAAAGTATCTGTCTGTGATACCTAATTCAAAAGGGTCGTCCGCAAATTCTAGCGACAGGATATGCTTACAACGAAAGTATCTTCCTTCTCGCACTCCTGCCCCGAAGTGGAACGCAACGGGCTGAAGAAGTGACGCAAGTACTTGCCAGTCAGGAGGGCGGGAGCCTCCACTTCTCCATGTAGGGGGCTGCTTTCAGGGCCGTTTCTTGAATTGTCGAAGTCCCTTCTAGCCGACGGCGGAGTGGGAATCTTGGACACGGACAATATTGCCTCCGGATGCGCCTGTCCAGCGTCCGAATCGTCACTCAAAAGGTCTGCTAAACCCACCTCCGGACCGGGGCTTCGGGGACTCAGCGAAGACCTTCCAGCGGGGGGCGGCTCACTCCCCCCCTGAGAATTTTTCGGTCAGAAGGTTTGCCAAACCGAGTTCGGAGCCCAAGGTCCGGGGACTTAGAGACGCTCTTTCGGGAGCAACACCTCCGCCCAGTTTGTATTTTCCGAAAAGATTGCTCCTTCCAAGCGTCGGGCAACGAGAGGTGGCGTCCTTACGATGACGACGACAGGTTTCGACGCTTCAGGAGTGGCCGGGTTGAGGCCGCGCTCGGCACCGAAAGTGGCGAGGGGCGTCCTGCCGAGCTGCGCCGCCCGCCGGAAGGCCCCGGGGGATCCCCCTGGGGCATCAGTCACCCCATGCGGAGTCCGGTCAAAGTCCTCGGGTTCCTAAAGCGGTGAGCCCAGCCCCTTAACCGGCCACTAGTCCACCGATTGCATCAGCTTGGCGTTTCTCCCATTATCTGCCGCGGCTGCATCCCTGTAGACCCTCAGGGGGATCTTCTGGTGACGTCGCAGCTGGGGGCATCTTTCGTGACGTCAAGAGTGGACTGGCTTCATCCTCTCCCGGAAGCGCGTGAATGGGGGATCCCCTGAATGGGCTGCCACCCCTCGCCGGACGGCCACTCCGCAAACGCGAGCACCGCCGGCGCCCGCTTCTTTGAAGTTGGACGCCCAGAGGTGCTGACGTTACCGCTGGCATCAGCTGCCACGTCACCAAGTTTCGAACGCTTCGGCGGGAGCTTTGGCAATTCTGCGCTCGGAATGGGACGGGTAGGTGCAAGCGCTCCGGTGAGGGGGTGATGCAAGAGGAGCTTGGCGAGGGGAGGGGCTTTGGAAGTCGGCCGGGGGGGTGAGCCGTCAGGCGTTTTGGGCCCCCGGAAGAGCGCTGGGAGTTCCGGATAAGAGAGCGGCCCTGAAGGCGGATTGCGTCGACAGCCTGTAGATCTTCTACATCTCAGCAAGTGACCGAAGGAAAGACATCGAAAACGGCCAGCAAAAAGCTCAAAGCCGTACGAAGGGCGGGTGCGTGCCGAGGGATCCCCCGAGAAGGAGCGCCTGTCGCTCATTAACCGCGTTCATTTCGATCGGCTGAAATCGGGCCTTTTTCTTTTTGGATGGTCTTTTAAAGAACGGACGTCCCCATCTTGCTACCCACAGCTTTTAACGATCGTACGGACAGCTTCGCTTCGTCCGCCGGTTGCACATCTTTCCTCCCTATTTTCTTGTCTCGCTCAGAAGCACGCTTCATGTTTTTCCTTCATCTGTTTGAAGTCGCCGGCAACGAGCTCGTCAATCCTTCTTCTTTTGGATGAAGTTTCTAAGTTTGGGTCTTCTCCGCTCCTTCTTGTCGTTCTCCTAAGCTCAGAATGCAGCGGACGTCTCGAGCTCTGGAGCTGTTGATCACGAGCAAATGTCACTTTTAAGAAGAGCTGAGGAGTTTTCAAGCTGGCGCTGCTTCGCTCCAGAGTCACCCATCGTGTTAGGCCAGTCGGAGAAGGGGCTTTTACCATCTACCCTGCCTATGCTGCTTTCTGAGTTCTTTGACCTGAGTCTCTCCTTTCACTCATCCACTCTCTCTTCTTTATATCAACTCGCGGCCTCTTTCCTCTAAGCTGTACCCTCCTCTAGCCCAACGGTCTTCTTTTCCTTCTGATTCGTCAAAGATACGAGCAGTATCCCTAATTGCTCCGGGATACTAAGGCAAGCCTCAGTATCCCGACCCTCCTTGCGATACCTTCTCCTTCTCGCCCGATCACTCCTGTTTCTCGTTGGCTCACCTGACCGATGTCTTCCAGATGCTCTTTTTCGATCCGCCCCGATCCTCCACCTAAGTAATTAACCCAAAGTCGTCTTCTGCAAGCAGCGAGAAAACTGAAGAGGCGTGGGTGCATTGACGTCGTCACAAGCAAGCGGTCTCTCAACAGCTGGCCCTTATCGAGGTGTTCCTTCGCAGCTTTCTTCCTAGACGGCTTTGACAACCAGAGCTCAAAACTTCCTCCCCCGCACATCACCAGACGAACTTGGTACGTACCCTCTTAGAGGCACGAAGGGACGTTCGGAGTCGACTTGCGGAAGTACCGACTCCGGTCTCCTTTTCAGTTACCGTTTGCACCAAGTCGTAACAGCTGCAAGTCGTCAAAACTATTGCCTGCTACGTACTAATTATTGTCCTCTGGATTGAAGAATGTATGTAGAAAGTAGTGACGTAGAGCAATCGCACGACTGGACGAAAATGATGGCGTAAGCACTCTGACAACTTCGACCAATGCAAAGTGTCCAATCATGGTGCGTGAAAGTCGCATGCATATGCACCACATCGGACATCCGATCTGGCAATCTCACCAGTTACGGTGCGACACATGCAAACTTGTGATATGCAGACCGAATCAAGCGGTCGAGCATTAGCTACCGTCAACTGGCTGGCGGCCGCGGTCGGAACATCTATGTTGATCTAAGTTAAGCGTGGGTTATTCACATGCACTGACAGCTGGCAAACAGCTAGCCAACAGTCCGCTGCACTGTTCAACTGCACATGCAGACCTGGAGTATTTTCCAAGAGGTTCCAGAGCTCTATCTTGCAATGGTCGCGGCAGTGGACATTCTGAGTCGGCACATCATATAGTTTCAAACCCAGAAGTATCCGTATAATGCGCGCGGCATGACGGCGTTGGCGCCTACCAGCTCATGCTGGCCGCCTCTTGCAAAAGAATGGCAGCCCGGCTGGTAGTACACATGACTTATACATGATGCTTGTGCAAGGCTGAATGACAGTTGCAAACTAGCAGCTAGCAGGGCAACAATTGGCAAGTTCGAATTCAACTAGTTGCTTTGACTGCAGGTGTATACAAGCCCTATACAGGAGTAGTTGAATGCTGTGTACTAGAGGTCATTTGGAAGAACGGGTCAGCGCATTGCAATTCGAGTATAACAACCGAGTTGCTGGAGGGTTTTTTATAGCCTGAAGTATCACCTTAAGGTCCGGAATCAGAGATTGCCATCTCGCAATCAGACCTTCGAACTCCGTTTGTCGACCAATGCTGCCATTCCGTCTGGCCTTGTCCTAAGCAGCACAAGTTTCCTTGGACCCACTGTCCAGAGATGCGTTCCAGTCTGATATCTTCTTTGGAGGAGACATAGACTATCGAAAACAACAAGGGGACAAAGAACCAGATACCTCCATACTTGGCTAGCAAGTCGACGAGATTGACGGGGTCACGCTGACTTATGATCTGGACGCCTGCGTTGTCTAAACTTACGCTCACATACGTTTCTGAGTCCAAAGGGCCATCCGCACTTCTTTGTCCGGTAATAGCTCTGAACGTCCTGTATGGAGCTTGCCCAAGGTTGTTGAATTGGTAAGGCGACAAGTAAAGCTGGCTCACAGCTGCGCTGACGACCGAGCTTGGCTGTAGATCCCCACCCCGAGCACCTTTGCCCAACCCTCTCACAGCAACGTATCCGCCTACATTGCTTCTAACCGAGTCAGAGTAGGATGCATCAATAAGGACGCCATCAGAGAAATTCCCCTTGTACGTAAAGTCCCCCGTGTAAAACAGGATTTGCAAAACCCCGTCGACATAGCCGTACTCAATCCTACAAAAAGACTCCCGCTGTTGCGGACCGTCGTCAACCCTGCCGTACTGAGTAGCATTGTAGCCGTAGAGAAGCTTGAAGGGGGGAGTGCCCCCGCCGACCCATTGTGGGACGTCTCCCCTCAAAGAAGACCATGGGGCAGAAAGGACGGGAATGGCTGTGTTGTTTGTGTAGAAAATTGTTGGCATAGCTGGGACGTTCAAGCTATTGATTCCGCAACGTGCAAACTTCTGCGAGCTTGTGCTGAACAAGTCGTTCACAAAGGCCAGGTCTGGCAAGGCCACCGGGGTTTTCCTATCGAACCGAATAGAGGTTGGAGGCTCGTCCCTGGCCCGGAATGCTTGAACGGTCGCCACAGTGCAATAGCTGAGGTAAAGCACCATCAGCATGCTGAAAAGGAACCATGCTCCACGCCTGTTTGGCACTGTCACGTTCCAGGGGAATGCCATTACACCAGGAAAGCAACGTCTTCCAGGCGTGCGCGTCTTCCCTCCCTCTCCTCGTTTGAACAAAGTCCGGAGGATGTCCCAGGGATGTCCCAGGACCTCTGATCAAAACTAGAGCACGCCTCTTCTGGTTTCTGCAGCAATGCACCGTTGTTGCTACTGGGAATGCTCTTACAGCTCCCCACATTCAAAACTTTCCTTCCCGCTGCTTCTCAGGCTGGCTCGCGCGTATACTTTTCAACCAAGCTCCGGAATGAGCTCGCATCATAAGCTCAGATGCTGATGACGCTATTCAAAGCTGCCCCATGAGGCCCTGAGGCAGTCACTGCTTTCAACCTCCCTTTCACTGTTTCAGGTTCAAGAAAGCCTCCCTCTATCTATGTGAGAGGATGAACCCCCACGTCTAGGCGCCAGCCTGGAAAGCTGCGCATGAGGTGCGCCTGAGCGAGTCAGATAGTACCTACCTAGTGACATAGGTACTGATCACATTGAACTCTTTCAAATACCTGAAGCCCTATAGAACAATTGTATAGGTAGATCATGGCACATGCGATCTCAGATGCTCTCAGTTATTGCCATTGGGGGTTCCATTGGACACCCCGAGGATCGCAGTTGGGTGTCCCGGGTGCCCTACGCCCGAGGCCACGCGCCTTTGACAGCGAATAGTCGCCCCAGCTACCGGCCGATTGCACCAAGTCTAGCCCCATGAAACGTTTGAAATATGCGGTAACCGCAACACCGGTGTCCCGACCAACAAAACATCAAAACCGCCAATTATGCAGAGCCTAACGAACACTACAAGTTAGTGTGGAAATCATCTGCCGAAGGACACGGTCGAATTTTGTCTTATATTTGTGATCATTTAGCTTATTGAACCGATTTGTCCCCCCTAAAGCTATGCAAGTGTATAGATGCTCAACCATCAGTCAAGCGATTGGTGTCTCTGGGACCCCCCAATGCTCTTCAATGGGTGTCCTTTGGACACCCCGGCAACCCCCTTTGGGGGTCAGGTTCGGTCTTTAGGTGTCTTATAAGTTATGACCACATTAGGGAACACCCAGTGTCAACGCTGCTTACACGTATGATTGAATATGTCGACACTGTCACCTGCCTAACCAGACTCAATGATTGCCTCCCTGTTTTCAAATTGGGCCTTGGCATTCAATATCGCGGTAAGGCTCTCTACTCGCGACCCTATTGATCCTACCGTTACCGCATACCAAGCAAGTGGCTTTGACACGCTTGTTCGTTAACACACGGATAAATTTAAGCTGTTTCCCGGGTGTAAGGGTGATTCCTAGCCATAGCCCTATACCGCGTGCCCATGCAAAGTTCAAACCTCTAGATGCAAGTCCATGCCGAAACGTACTGGCCCGAAACCATCCGCGGATTCTAATTTTCGATTGCACATCTCTATTCAAACCTCCGGCACTCCCACTGAGCAGCAGTCAAGGGCAACTTAACCCAAAAGGCTGAGCACGGTAGGAATCATGCAATTGGACTTCCTGCCTGGCTGGCAATGACCCCATAATTGCAATATCGTCAAGTTGAGATGAGAGAATTTTAGATATATTTCCACCTTCTCGTATCTGAAAGCATGGCTCAGATCTCACGTACATACATAGAATATCAGCCAACATCTATAATTCTTGAAGCCATCATGGCATCATTGAACAAAGTCAGGCTTGCTTCAGTATTTTATTCAATCAGGGTGAGTTCCATGTCAGATATATATTCTCTAACACAGCCTTCGTTAGTCATCTCAGTGTACACATGTTGCCAGGAGGACATATATTGGATGCAAAATAGTTTCACGCGTCCAAGGAATACGAGTGGAATAGTAAAGTAAGCTGCGTCGGATGGCTTGTATATGTTTTCTTTCTTCTCCGGGTCAGCCGATTCATTAGTAGCCTGTCCTGGCGTCAGACGAGCATGAGTACGAGCCTACATGAGTATACACGTACGTCTGCGAAGTTCGACTCGATGCCCTTGATGAAGCTGCAGAAAGTACCGTACCAAAACGTAACATGGCCTTGAATTATCAAGGAAGTGTCAGTTTGAATTCTGGTATTTGTCCGGTTGCTCAACCGCCCAGCTTGGCACAAACTCTATAATCCGATCGTCAAAATGCTGAACTGCGTGTGGTTGCAAGTTGAAAAATGAGCCGCCGAATCGTAGCCCAGGACTCGGGTCGATCAAACGTGCTGTGCACGGTGGATGTGATACTGCAACCTCATTTTGACACGCGGTCAACACATTCATTCCACACTCGTTTCAGATGAGACTCTTCCGCCACCCGCCTGGTTCGACAAGTCCCGCAGCCACCAACGCGCTGTGTGCAAAAAGTCCCTCAACTTCCAAACGACTTCTCAGATCCTCCTAAACTTAGTTTCTCTGCTTCTTTTCGCAGATCTTCCCAGATGACCTTTCGTTTCAGCTCCAAGTCCTCTGGCCACTCGTCCCGGTAGTTGGCCGGGTAATTGTGGCGCCGATAACTAAAGTCCTTGAAAAGGTCTTCCCGCCACGACTCGAACATCGGAGTGCCGGTCCACTCGCACAACCGGGCGAGATAGTCGAACTGAGGCAAGACAGCGGGGGCAAACCAGATTAGACCGAAGTCTCTTGCGAGAAGCAAGAAACACGTTAACGACGTGGAGGAGCAACAGTCCCACTCTTCGAGGGCGAACAGCAAGCAGGTGGCGCACTTTGCAGGTCGCCAATTTACGCTTTAAACGGTAACCGAGCGCATGCTGTCTTCAAGACCCGTTGCAGGGCAGCGCACAAGACAGCCACGAGAAACAAAGAGAAGCGAATGAGGTCACGCCTCGCAAAGCTGAAGGCATCTGGAGTTTTGGGGTTGTAGGGTTTCACGTGTACAGTTCTGCGGAGTTGGCGTTTGCGGCCCCCGAGCGCTTCCATCTGACAGAGAAACCTTTGCACTGGACCGGCAAATACGCACGCCCGAGTGATGGATTTGACGCGGAGCGTATGACCATTGTCTTTGCTCAGGGACTAAACTGCAACCGCGGTCGGAACGAGGGGTCCAATCTAAACCAGAAAGAAGAGAACATATATTGGACACAGGAACGGCATTTGAACTGTCAGCGAAAACGGAGACGGGAAAGTGGGACGATTGAAAAACTCGTCCCAGCAACCCCCGGGCTTTTCGTCCCCTCTCTTTCAATTGTCTCCTTTCCCTTCTTATTTCGTTTCTGGTTGACATTTCAGGTTAGAACTTTAGAAATGAGGATTTCGAATGCTCACCCCCGTTCTGCTCATCTCGTGCGTATACCCAGGGGTCACCCCCCCGCCTTGAGCCCGTCACCAAATCCGTGCGGCAAAAAATCAGCACAACGTATCATGAATGAAGGTTTCGTAACTTATCCTGTTCTGCTCATCTCGTGCGTGTACCAAACCGCCACCCCCGGCCATGAGCTACTCGTAGAAGCCGTCAATGTTTGGGCATATGTGAATAGGTCCAACTGATAATCACGGATAGAAAGTTTTGAAAACAACGTAAACCAACTAGAATCTGCACAACTCACCCCCGTTCTGCTCATCTCGTGCGTGTACCGCACGGGAACCCCGCCCGCCTTGAGCCCCTCGTAGAAGCCGTCGATCCATTTGTGCATTGCAGCCTCGCTCGGTAGCACCGCACGCCCCGATAGGCACTGCGCCACCCACCGGGTCGTTAACTCGAACATAGGCAACGGGGACACCTGGTGACGTCAGAAGAAACAAGGAGTGAGTCAGGAGCTAAATGTATGACGTCAGCAGAGGTCGATTCGAAACTGTCCGCCTCGCTCGGCAGCGCCGCACGCCCCGACAGACACTGCGCCACTCCCGGGTCGTCAACTCGAACATCGGCAGCGGGGATACCTGGTGACGTCACAAAGGCAACAAGTGGCGTCAGAAGCGAAGTGCGTATAAAGGTGTTCTGTAAACGTGAAGCGAAAAAGGAGCAGTGCGGGTCGCACCGACAAACGATGTGCCGCCTACCGGGCCACCTCGAAGATCGGCAGCGGAGAGACCTGGTGACGTCATAGACACAGGGAAGTTACGAAGTGTATGGTGTCAGCGGGAGTTGAGTTCATAAAAGGCGCAAACGAAAGAGCACTGCCGCTCGCCCGCATGGACGCTGCGCCAACCACCAGGCCGCCAACCCGAACATCGGCACCTGATTACGGCAAAAGGGACAGGAGGTCACATCAGAAGCGAGATGTATGACATCAGCAGAAATCTAGTGGTATTGCCCGCCTCGCTCGGCCGTGCCGCCCGCCAAACAGACGCTGCGCCACCCTCCGTGTCGTCCACTCGAACATTGGCGGCGGAACACCTGGTGACGGCAGAGATGACGTGTTTGACGTCAGCGTATGCAAGGTATGGTAGAAGACGTGAAGGGAAAACCAAACTGCGCCGCCCGCTGCGACAAACACTGTGCAATATCAACTCAAGTTTCGACAGCGAGAATATTTGTTGAGGTCACAGGCACAGGAAGTGGCGTCCATAACACAGCGTATAATGGTATCCAAGGTCAGTGTGTGAATGGCGCTAACGAAAGAGCTCAGCCTCCCATCTTGCGCCGCCCTGCCAGCCGACCAGCTCGATAATCTGCAGTGACGTCACGATACCTGTGACGTCACGCCCATGGAAGGTGGAAGATAAATGCACAACCTGCACTCAAAACAGGCTGTTTGTTGGCTCTCGAAGCGAACGAAACAGCGGTGCGGCCGGAAGGACGAACATTACGCCGTCCGCTGGCCACTTAGTTGAGTCGGAGTGAGGACGCTTCACGCGTCACACAGAGAAGAAAATGACGTCAGAATGGAGCGAATGATGTCAGGCATGCGGTTGCTCGAGCAACGGCACGGCTGCCATGGCTGTATGGAGCGATGCTTTTAGAGTACTTTATGAGCGCCGATCGTTTCAAAAAGAGCCAGTGCTATATACAGCAGGACAAGCTCGAACGACGACAGCAGGGAAGCCTGATTCAGTCACAGACCAAGAAAGTCGCGGATATACCACTCTTCTCAGCGAAAGATTTGAGACGCAATCTTCATTGAAGATAAGACAGCTGGCACTCAACATAGCCAGGGAATTAGTGAACATGCAGATGCTCGCAGTTCAGAATGTAAAGAGCGACTCTTTCTCGAGGTTTTCGAGAGTAAAAGTACAGGTCCTGAAGAGAGGAGAGGAGGTCCTGAAGTCAACCCTCGTCCCTTAGTTGCATTCACGTGCTCAGAGCACAAAGTTCACCCTTATCTCTGCAGAACGAAAACTCTGTACAAATCGAAAAGCAACGGGAACATGGATGGAGTAGGCAAGATTCCTGACGCGGAAGACCGACTCACATGCAAACAGGATTTTACCGCTGTCTCGGCAGGACGGAAAGTTGGCAAGGCGACGAAAAGAGACTAAAGGAGTATGCCGTAGAAACGTGCTGCGCCAGAATGACTCACTTTGAAGGGAAGGCCGATGAAGGAGAGAGTGGGCGCAGTCCCGACGTGGAAGACTTGCTCGTACACGGGGTGCACTCGCTGGTCCTCCGTAGAAACTAGACCGGATTCCAGAAACGAGAATTCGTATACGTACCTGTGGGAACGCACATCCTATTAGCAGAGAGCATAGCTTATGCCGAAGCATGGTTTAAAGAAGGATATATTATCGCTACAGCGTCCGGTCCCTTTCAGACAAGTTTCTGTTGTTGGAGATGTAATCAAAGGACAAGGAAGCACGCATTAGGTGCGCGCTCTCGATTGAATCAAAGGTGGGAAAGTGGCTACATGATTTAGGCCCTTTTGGAAAATGAGTATGAGTCCGGATCGACCTGAAGCATCCTTCGGGAAACAGATCCTCCCTGTTATACCCTTGAAGCCAAGCTCAAAACCCACAGCAAGTCCTCGTTGTAGCCAGCGAGCCTGATGGAAGTGATAAAAAGCAGACCAGACCGGTGCAGGTTAGTCTCCGACCATTGCGTTCGAAAGAAGGAGTCAAACGTATCACGCAGCTTTTGGGCTCGGCAGGGACCCAAGTTGCGGCTGAGTAACGTTACAGTCGAGGTGACGTCACTGGCTCGGGATGCAGTTGCAGTTCAGATGAGGACAAAAGGGAAACTGATCAGAGGAAGGTTTCGATCCTTCGACCTGTGGATTATGAGCCCATCACGCTTCCAGCTGCGCCACTCTGATGGATTGAACAGATCGTCGCAAGCTTTTCACTTAGACGAGCAACTTGCAGTGATCAGTGCCTGTACGTCACTTTTTCTTTCCGGACCGGTTGGGGGCACACTGCGATCCGTGTAAGATCGAAGCATGAAGACAAACAGGGCACTCTGAAGAACAAGGGGTTCTCAATTGCAACCTACCACCTCGCAGTGAGCGGATGCAAAATTTGGTAGAGGCATCTTCTAGTGGACAGAAGGGCAAAAGGGAGCCAGAATCGTGCGACGCCCTTTGTTCTAGCTTTGAAGCGCGATTGAACAGCGGACAGGGCAAATGGTGCTAAAGTAAACGGACAAAAAACTGGGGAAAGAGTGGCGCGTAAAAGTGTCGGCGGCCGGTTTTGAATCGACGAACTTGGAGAAGATGCATCGATTCTTCGCGCGTAAGCGCAGTGTTTCATTGCTACACCGACAAATGGTAATGGGACGCAGAATCTCATGTACGAGTCGCTCGACGGAGGTAACGTCACGTAACGTCACGTGACGTCACCTCTGCACACATCGACCCGCTGATGAAACACTCCTCTGAGGAACAGCGAGAATTATCTTTTTGCCCTCCTTTTCGCCAAGGCGCCCCAGCATCCTTCTGAAGGTTTCCTCGCGCGATAGGTTCTGAACAAAGCGATGATGCGGGCGATACAATTTGAACAGAGACATTCTTGCAGCGGTCCAGACCGAGGTTCCAAGCGCGCTCACCCGGTACAGTGGATGATGACGTCCGCAACGACTCGGCTGCCGTCAGCGAACTCGAGACTCCCATCAGGATACGCACGCGTGACCTGCCGAGGAAAGGGAAACGTCTTGTCAAGCAAACTGCGTTTCTGCCAGGATCTCAAAAGATATTGGGCTCATACAAGTAGCCGGAAGTGGGAGATCAGGGACCAATAGCATACGTCTTCAAGGCGACAATTTTTCAGCCATGTTTGAAGCCAAAAATTGCCTATCGACCGGGTCTGCGTTTGCAGGTTTGGTAGACCGAATTCTCGGCATGGTGCCGACAAAATCGATATAGGAAAGCGGCTCCTTAAACTCATTAAATTCACCACGGGTCTCGGATGCAGGATCGGGTTGTGTTTGCTGCGGCTCAAGCTCCCAGCTCAGTGCCGACAAGTAAACACAAGGAACGGCTCCTTCTGTTGTTCCAACGAAACAGCCTGAAAGGTATGGATGCAATTTGATTCCAGATCGTAGTAACCTAACCCACCACGAGTTTTCGGTGCAAGTTCGGCGGGATTTGTCGCGGCTCGTCTTTGCCGCTCCGCGCCAGAAGGAAGAAGGCGAAACGGTTCCTTCAATGTTTTAGCCCCATAAAACATCATTGAAAGCTAGAATTAGTTCCAATAACCCAACCCACCACAAGTTTTCGGTGCAGGGTGGGCGGGGTTTGTCGCGGCTCGTCGTTCCAGCTCCGCGCCAAAAGGACGTAGGCGAAACGGTTCCTTGAAGGAAACAGCCCCAAAAAACTGCCATCAAAACCAGATCTTAGTAACCTAACCCACCACGAGTTTTCGGTGCAGGTTCGGCGGGGTTTGTCGCGGCTCGTCTTTCCAGCTCCGCGCCGAGAGGTACACCTCGGAGCAGTGCTCTGCGAGCTCCCGGGAAATGTCCTCTCCGCTTGCAAATGCGCCGATCAGGACCACGGTCTGGCCGGCGAACGGGCCGGGGGTCCGGTAGTTGTGGCTGTGGAGCTGGCGACCCGGCCAAGAGGCGATGCCTGCAAAATGTGTGAAACTTTCGGGTTTGGAAAGTCTGCACTCTAATTCCCGACTTGGTGTTTTCTTGACGGGGGTTGTTTGACTGTGGCTGTGGAGCTAGGCCTGTTTACTGTAGACTGCTTTACCGGTTTGAATTCTGACTTGGAGACTTTTCGAGAGTCGGGGCTGTCATAACCCAGAGTTTAAAGCCAGGTTCTGGGTTTTAGGCTAGTGCATCAGCCGTCTCCAGGTGTTAGAGATACAGCTAAGTCGGATTGCACAGAGGGAGATATGTTACATATGGCGCTTTATAAAGCATGAGCTGCTTTTATGCATACCGGCCAAGGCAAAACGGCGTGCTTTCTTTTTCAGGCAGGCTCGAGCAGAGACTCATGCCACCGCAAACTTTAGAGTCGCATCAAGCCAGGATTGTTTTGATACGCAAAGACAAGCTGCAAAAATACAAGTGCCCACTCTTCGGATCTTGATTTACTACGCAGCTCCTTTCTGGTCCTTTCCAAGACAAGCTGACTCCCGTGTGCCGAGAGTCAATCAAGACAACAGGACTCACCTTCGATCGTTGCTAGCTTAGGCTGCGAGTAATGCCCGTTGCAAACAACAACCGCATCAAACTCCGTTGTATCGCAAGCCCAGTTTTCCGATGAGGAAGCCGTTCGAGTGACTACCTCCCATAGGGGTTGTTGGACGGACCCGTACTGATTGGTCTTCTCGGGCAGTCTGGAGACGCGTAGGACTTGGGTGCCGAAGCGTATGTGGCGGCTGCGAGAGGAGGAGAAGTGTCAGGCAAGTGCCAGGGGAAAGCACTACCGTCCTTTCAACAGTAGAACCTCTTTTCAAGTATTTCGATAGAAATGGGTACTGCTCTAGAGAGACTTACCGGAGCGACGAGCATGGCAAGGAAGACGCACGCAGGTGCTGAAGCCTCCGGAACTGTCAGATTGTTTCAAAGGAGCAATTGATCTAGAGACAGGGAACAATCCCGGAACATCGTCCTCCTTACATTTGACAATCAAGCGCTCTTCCAACGTTTGGACACCTTTCAATATGTGAGTCCGCCATTGACGGTAACCATATGAAAGAAAAGCAAAGCAAGGCTTATACAGGTTCCTGTCAGAATGGAAACCACAGTTGGGAAAATGAATGGCCAAAAGTTGACAGGTAGTTGCTCACTGGAGGTCAAAGTGACGTGCGTAGTCGCGCAGGTACGCTTGCACTTCCTGATGGGAGCAGAAGCGGCGATCGTCGCGCCCGGGCTCGCCACTTGGCACGAAGGGATAGGCCGCAAAGCTCATGATCTCGCGGGGGAGGTTGGTGCGCAGGGATGCGTACATGCTGCAGGAAACGTTTCAGATGTGTTATGAGCACTTTCTCTCTCATTTCCCCCAATCTTTCCACCCCCGCAAAATCTCCTCTGCTGCTCTTTTATTCTTACATTGTACTTCTTCCAATGGCCCTTCACACTTGGACTCATACTGACCAGCTATAGATGGTGAGTTTCTTGAAACCCTGGTTATGTCACTGTTGTTATTTTTGCAATATCTGGACTTGAAACGATTGGACTACTGCCTGGTTTGAGGCCCCTCCTGGACTTTCCAAATGTTCTCTTCACAACTACTCTATAACCTTCGTTTCTGCAAGCTTTCTCCGAATCACCAGCCATCGTCTTTTCCTGATTCCTTGGCCATATCTTTTCGGCAGAATATTCTTCTGCAGGTGACAATCCCCACTGACATGTTGAATATGGTAGGAGTGTTCTGTGGATAACTTTTTGTGCGCCACTTCTTTCTGAAAGCCTGATCCTGCCATTTCTGTTGTCAATGCCTGATCCTGCCGTTTCTGTTGTCAAAGCCTGATCCTGCCGTTCTTTCATTGAAGCCTGATTGACACCGAAGCGTTCAGGGTCACCCACCTGCTGTGTACCTTCTTCCTGTCCTCTCGGATCCCAAGTGGATCATCGTCTGTGTCTGGATCATATTTCCACACCCCACCAATGTCCTCATTCTACATGCGAAAGAGACAGATTGGCCGTTAGGATCTTTCAAAAGGGCAGAGAACGCTGGGTGCCAATAAGAATAAGCTTTTCATGTCCCATACAGTTCCAGCAGAAAGCGTGTACGCGTGTCTGAACGGGACTTTGCCAATCGAAGATGCTAATGCTGACCCTATAGAGGCTTTTTTTCTTCCACCAGAAGAACTTTTAAGCTGGTCTCTGAGGCCTCCTATCTAAAGTCCAAAGGAAGGTACGTACCGGGAAATCACAAAGAGGTGGTTGTGCCTGCCCCCCAAAAGCAGTCTCCTTTAGACTCTCCTTAATGCTGACGTCTGCGTTTGAAAGCTTGGCGGTGGTGATATGTCTGAAAGGGAGTCAGAAGACTTCACAAACCATCTTCTTCTTGTGTACATTTCAGAAAGTGCGCAAGAAGTTGCTGAAGGACACAGCATTCTCACCTGTTCGAATGCCGTCACTTGATGCCCTTCCTCTCTGAGCTCTTTCAAGGCCACCAGCCCCGCCGCCCCAGCCCCAATCACACAAACTGAGCGCGACACACGCGTCTTTTGCCCTTCCTTGCCATTTGCAGCAACATCCACCGTCATTGTACAGATTCTGCTTCTCCGCTGTATGCTGTGCAACACAAAACAACCTGGCACGAAAGGATTGACGAATGCAGGTTGCGAAAAAGTGGAAAGATGTGGCTGTAAATGCTGGAGTGCTTTTGCATGAAAGTTGCAGCTGCCTTGCAGAATGCTGGCCCTATCGATGTGTGCAAGCGCTGCTGTCCTCATGTTGCTTGCACAAACTCAAAACTGAGAGCTTTTGGCCTCCTGAGAAATTGCCCCCAAATCAAGCTAGGGAACTCCCTTGGAAAAATGCGGCCATTCCCTGCTTTGCCGCATGCGGGCTAGCCCCTTATATTACTCTGGAACGTGCATTTTGGGGAATTTTGCAGCTTCTATTCCAGATCAGATGCTACCCCTCGACTACCTACTGTAGCTATTGTAGATTGCTAATAGAAAATCAAAAATGAAATGCAAATTGGACGTATCTGGATTCTGGACGGATCCCTTGATTTTATATGCCCAGACATTTTGGTCATGTCCGCTGCAATATATTGACATTGCACGAACACCCAACTCAGAAACTCGCATTGTCTGAAAGACTCTGAAGCTTCTCTTGTGCCAGTACTGGCAGCTTATGTGAGTTTTAGAATGGTTCATTCAACTTCAAAGTCATGGGCGCCCTGATTT
This sequence comes from Klebsormidium nitens, assembly GCA_000708835.1. NCBI lineage: Eukaryota > Viridiplantae > Streptophyta > Klebsormidiophyceae > Klebsormidiales > Klebsormidiaceae > Klebsormidium > Klebsormidium nitens. Next base: position 153,737 of record DF237066.1, read on the forward strand.
CAGAATGCAGCAAGAAAAGCTCTCCAGATCATCCTTGGAACTCATTGGCATGCGGGGTGGAGTACGAGGATGCCACGTTTCTCACTCATAGATCTTTCAGTCAAAACCCACGTCTGTGCCTAGGCGGCGTTCACCTCTACCCCTACCTCTATCTCTTGAGTGAGAACCAATGAGGTCACTCTCTGCAGCGGTGCTTGGTGACTTGCAACATGAGCGATGGCGACACATGGTTTGGAACAGACAAATTCCAGCACTTTTTCGCAGTCTTCTGCATCACTAGCGCAGCCATCATGTTGGCGAGCAGGCTCCACATTATCGTTCGCTGGCGCTTTGTCATTGGTGCAAGTGTGGGCTTCCTGGTCTCTGCTGCAAAAGAGATTGGTGACGAGCTTCACCTTTGGTATGGAAGGGCGTCACTTAGGGACGGGGTCGCTGATGCTATGGGAATCGCCTCGGGGGTTGCTGCGTATGGTCTCGTTGAGCACTGGTGGTCGAGCAGGTCCGCTCGTAAGAGAATCGCTGTCATCATGGAGAAATATCAAAGGACAACGTCGTCCCTGGAGATGGTTTAGGTGGATCAAAACCATTCCATGTGGGCTTAGGTGGTTACTAACCAGGTCTGGTTAGCTGTGCATTGAACCACTGCGATAGACTGGTGGTGGAGCTCCAGGCAGACTGACAAGTGAGTGCTTAGCATACCTCACTCCCTAGGACACTCGCTCTTATTTTGGAAGAAGCTTCTTATATTCCTCTTGTACTAAGGGCCCTACGGACAGTTCGTTTCCATTGGCTGCTTAGAAGGATCCTGCTTCCTGGTCTATCGTCGTCTTGTGAAACGTGCTCTCTAATTGAGGATGCAGTCCTTTTGAACAGTATGCGGCCTGGGATGCTGCCTTTTACAGTCTTGACCACCTCCAATCACTCAATATTTGAGTTGCCAAATGAAGTGCCATAAGTCAGAGCGGCCAGGTGTCCCCTCCTAACTTGTCTGCTCCCCCCTTACTCTGTTGCTCACCCCCCCAGAATCTTCTTTGTGCTTGTGATACATGATGAGACAGTTCTCTTTTCTTTGACTAGTCAGTGATGGCTCCACCATTGCGATCTGCCGTGCAAGTACTACTTGGACTCTCTGTGGATATAAGCTCTCAAAAGACCAGGCTCCTCCCTACTGAGTCGGCTGACTGGGCCCTCAAGACTCCCCTCCTCAATTCAGAACGGTCTTCTGCGGCGCCAGTTATCCGTGTCTATAAGGTGCTCAAATTGATGAGCCTACTGTTCTGGTTTCAGGAAGACGCGGCCAATGAACCGGCCTGCCATTTAGGAAAAGGGCACGCACAATCTTCATAGGTGAGCAACTCACTGCCGTTGTTGTACCATCTGATCGATTTAGCCCGGGATCTATGGCATGTCGCTTATGTCCACTGCAGATGCGCCTTATTAGATTCGCTGCGCCGAAAAAAAGTCTTGCAGAGGAGACAAAACTAACCACTTTGGGAAGGTCAAAGGATCCTAACAGAGCTCAAACTTGCTGTCGAGGGAGTCATAGACAAGGGAGGTAGGAGTCAAGGCGGACGGCGAGTGGCATCATTGTTCGGTGAAGAAAAGTCCAATCTGTCTTTCGTTACCCCATTTGAGGATGAAACTTCACCTGAAAAGAAGTCGTGGGAGGCAAGTATCATTCAATAAGCTGCTCGAATCTTGCATTCAATCTGAGATTGTCCATCGATTGCTCACCTCTGCGTACTCCTGGTCTCTGGTGGTTGATTTTCACAGAGACCTTTGTTTTGGGATTTTCAACGTGCTCGGACATGTCGGAACCAAGTGTATCACCTGTTCATTTGGCGAATGGACGCATGGTTCCTAGCACGGCCTATTGACAGCCCTTTTGTCAGCTCACAGTATCCACCTTTGTTCGAGGAACTTGGGTTCAGAAAACGGACTGCCTCTTTCTCACAAGCTCGCCGCAAGATCACCGCACTTTCTTTCTGTACTTCACTCCGACACTCCAGCCTGGTAGCAAGCTGGATGAGAACTCTTTCCGTTTTGCCCCAAGGCAAAATGGAGCAACATAGAGTTGCTTTTCTCTTCTCTCTTCAATCACGTCATTTAAGTCGATGCACCCTCGCTGCTTGACTATCTTGGCGGTCTACCGCTCTGAACCTAAGATTACTTCGCTGACTTTTGTCCGATGAGTAGGCGGAGTCCGTTTACTTCGTCTCCAGATTGTCTCATATATGGACGGTGTAGCCAACTTTTGAGCTCCTGTCTCATCATTACGTACACTTAGAACAACACGTACACTTGAGTAATACTTGTGCTGATCCTGATATTATCAACACAAACTGAACTGGTTTATGTCAGCAACATCAATCCCCATCTGTTGCTACGAGTCTCCGAGTCTGCAATTGGTGCTCGCAGCTCCAGAGCTGGCTGTTTGCTCATTGGCACTTATAGTAGAAGCTGGTCTAGCAAGCCATGCTCTAGTCAGTAAGGCCCCGTTGGCACCAAAACCATCTATCGCTTTTCCGCAGACTTATGTATCAATGTGCTGGCAGAATCATCACCATTTCTGTCCGCTTCCCTGCAGATTGAAAGGCTTGGAAGTTTTGGAGCGGATTCGATTGTGTTTATTGCAGCAGTCGTCCTGACAAGAACAGCCAGCTCCACTCGCTGGTTCAACCAAGTTGCCTCGAAACAAACGTGTGCAACCCTCGACTTGTGCACATTGGCTACAGATATTTGCGTTGTGGAACGGGTGCCTGTCGACTTTCAATTAGTTTGCATGTAAAGCAAATCGAGTTGTACAATGTGATGAACGTTGTTATCTTAATCTGGAGTGTGCAGCTAGACACCGTGGCACCATGCATCAAAGTGCATCGCTGAGACGGATGCCATGTGTCTATCGAGTGGTGGCCTTGAATCGACGCAATGGTACGTGGCTGGGTCGCTGCGGCCATGCACCTGTCATGCACGTGTATATGCAAGTGTCACTTGCAGGCATGCCAGCACTGTATATGTCTAGATTACCTATGTACGTCTAGATATGACATCATGGCATGCCAGCATGCCCTGCATGACACTGCGTTCCCATGAGCTGGCGGCTGGCATAAAGAATCGACAGCTACGTGTTTCTGGCTGGCGCCGCACTAAGCTAGCTGGCATGTTATGTACCAGGCAGACAACCAGAAATGCAGTTGGCAGGCAATTAAGCAGCCTGATCTTGCAATATGTGCAGACTGGAAGCAGGAAGCTTGGCCAAAGGACTACTGCCATGCAAACACAGAGAGAGTTTTTGCCAGCCAACCATAGGCTTCGAGCAGACTGAATCAGCGTAAAGTGCTTGGCCGTAACCAATGAGTATCCAGCTAGCTCCGACGCAAGGTGCCAAGAAAGACCTGCTCTTGACAACCAGCGCAACTCCACCACCCACGAAGTTCAACTCGCAAGTGTCAACTCGCCGAAAAGAATCAATGTTATCCTACCAGCACGTCGTGTGCATTACCGCAGTCCTCGCAGGAAGAGAATCTCTGCCTGCTTGCACCTAAGTTTATTGCTACTTTATTTAAGCATTGGCTCCTGCCACAATCTCCAAGATTTCGCCCGTAATCTTAGCCTGCCTGTTTCTGTTGTAGACAGTTGTTAAGCTCTTCTTCAGATCCCTAGCATTGTCACTGGCATTGTTCATGGCGTTCATACGGGAAGCCAACTCGGAGGCAATGGACTCCTGAGAGCAAAAAATAGAATGTGTGTTCAGCGGCTTCTCCTGCTCACTTCATCCACATTGAGCAATAAAGGACAGCGCGTGTTTGTTGAAATCTGAAGATGCTGTTTTAGAATGCTCAGGAAGGGATTGCAAACCTGTTGGCGTGTTCCCTGTGAATGGGACACTCAACACCAATCTCTGAATTGCGCAAATCTGCTCGTGATTATCCAGACTAAAAGCCACCATTCTCTGGAAATTGCAAAACTCTCGATGCTCAGGGCTTTCAGCAAAAAAGCTTCATTGCCTCAGCTGCAACCTCAACGTGCCGCACTGTCAGGAGCCAAGAAGCTTTCCTCTCCATAAGAGCGTTTAAGAGCACGCGACGTGTGCAAGGAAGATACATTGAAGGCATCCACACTTTGAGAACTGAAAAAGAAGCATCCAAAAAACTTCTGAGTTTTCAAACAGTACTGATGAAAAGGAAACAAAAATGATCTCATTTGCAGGGTATTGGGAGGAGCACAAACAAGAAAGAAAGTAAAGCAAGGATACAGAAAGAAGGCGCTTACAACTGGATCAAAGAATAAGAGGGGGAACGCAGGGGCGACAGAGACACGCCCAAACAAATAACCTGCAGCCCACACCAAACCAGGATAAGAAGAACAAATGGAAAAGAGCCAGTAGGTGGAGAAGACGTCTCACCTGCAGCGCCCGGAGCACTTGGCTGTTCATGTAGAGGGGTAGCAGAGCATCCAGGATCTGAACGGGGTCCTGCTCGAAGATCATGTTGGCGTCAAAGTCGGGGGTCTCCGTCCGCACCATCTCGCGCTCCACGCTGAACTTGCCCTCCTTGGTCGTCAGCCGGAACATCTCGTCTTCAGCGGCGTCGACGCACTTGCCGTCAATGTCGCAGACCTCGCCCTGTGGTAAAGGAGTGGCTGCTCAGTGCTTGGAATTTGGTGTCAAATCTGCGAGTTCGATGCCTGAAAGCTGCCTTCCTTGATCATGGTCTCTCTGTCATTGCTTCTAGCATCTCGAATTTCAATTGTTTAGAGGAGGAGAACAAACAGGGTATATCTCCTGGAAAAACCAGCGGTTTCTGCGCTCTGGCTATCAAGTCACCTGCGCATAGACCGCTTTGCTCCAGAATCAGGAGAAAGGATCAGGAGGGCACCGTTCGTTCTGAACAGAGACGCAGTCCTTTCCTACCAATAAAACACAAGCTCAAACCAGAGCAGTGCCCATCTACAGTGTACAAAATATGCGTGCGCTAGTATGCAGAAGAGCTCAGATGTGGAAGAAAAGCGGCAAGAGGAGGTTACCTGGGGGGACAGGGGCAGTAGAGTGTGGATGACGGGCTCCGTGGTGATGAGGGACACAAACTTGGTGTACAGCAGCTCCACCTTGTCGACCTCCTCAGAGATGAACAGGGAGAAGATCTCGTCCACAATCGCCTGCGCCTCCTTGGTCGTGGGGGTCTGGCCGCACTCAGCGGTACTGCAGAAGAAGGACGCTCGCTAATCAGTATCCCATGCCCAGTTGTTTGATTTACCAGGAAAAACGACCCACGAATCCGCGTAAGACGGAACCTCTCTGGTTTGGGATGCGCACGTCACTTACCCTGCAAGGGAAAGCACCTAGATCCAAGATGACTTGACCAAAGCGCTTTACAAAAGTTTAAGGCTTCAACTTTCCCCGCATCCTCGTGAAAGGTCGACAAATGCACCTCGAGAGACTGCTGAGAGGTCCGATAGCGCCCCTGCTGCTGACCGCGAGCTAAAGTGCCTGATTTTATTGTCAAGCAGCTCGACTAAGGATGAAGTGCAAGACGGCTGCCACTGGCAGCCGTCATGCTGCATCCTGGATCGGCAACTACTGGATGACCAGACCCTGCCGGGCAATGTTGCTGGGGTCTATAATGAAAGGTTCTCAATCAAAGACCGGATGTGCACCAGTCAACTTACTGCCATTGCCCTTCCACCAGTTTTGGGATGCCTAAAACCCCTGGAAGAGGAAGAGCTTTTGCAAACTGTCACCCTACATAGGCTGCCCGCCTGCCCGCATGCAAACCTGTCTGGCTCAATGTAATGTCCAGTACATAAGGCGCCAAATAGGCATAAAAACTTGTGATTCGGGAGTGGAGCCGCATGATTCTCCTGTGGTAGCCAGCCAATGTCGCGACTATGATTGTGTGGCGTCTAAGCTGAAAGGATAGCACATCGCCGAACCTGACAATACACACGGCGTAATGGACCACTAATCTGCTCAAAATACACAGGCGAGGTGGATTTGTAGCACCGCCCTTTCAACGGACCCTTAAAGCCTTGCTTGCCTACGCACTGCAACTTTGAATAGAATCGTCTAGCATTTGGCAATGGTTAGGTAAGCGGCGCTCTGACTGGTTATTTTGTGAAACATGCTTTGCCTTCAGCATCTCAACAGCTACCGTCCTCACATGCATGGTGAGAGTGCCTCTGTACTTGCAGAGACTAAACCCAGTAACCCTTTGCCTGTTACTTATTTCTTCCAGACACCATAGCAAGCTGTATAAGCAGGCATTGCGCAGCCCTTCCCTTGATACTTGGCACAGACAGAGAATCCACAGTCTAGAAGATGGAATCCACCAGCCACGAGTACTGTCACAGAGACGCAACCCTAGCAAAGCAGACTGCTTCCGCTCAGAGCACACATGTTGCAAGCACAGATGCAGAATGTGAGTACTCACGATTCAACAGGAATGTAATCTCTCCGTCCGAAGTACGAGTTCCCCTTCTTGCCGACGCTGATGATGGTATACCTGAAGCACGAAGCGAAACTCATCAGTGCCAGAAGAGGCTGGTGTCCTGTTCAAATAGCAGCAGGACAGCAACAGCAGCAAACCATATTAAAGCTGTGACAGAATGTGACAGAGTGTGACAATGTGCTAAAGCCTGTAAGAACGATGCGGAGGCTAGGGCCATTCTTACTCGAGGCCAAGACTCTTCAGCTCCCTCATCCTCTTCTCTGCAGCCTTGATGATGAAATTGTTGAAGCCCCCGCAGAGACCACGGTCTCCTGTGATGACTACCAGGGCAACCTTCTTGACTGGCCTGATCTGTGTGAGCGGGATGTCCACATCTACAGAGGGAGATGAGGGTTGGATGAGCAAGGCAAAGCAATGACGGGGTGGATTCTGACTCTTTCTTGAGGAGCTCCCACGTCCAATCTAGACTGCAATTCATAGGCAAAATTGAGCCCAAGAGGTAAAGGTGAGGACCAGACCTTGCATATCAGATCAATGCTTCTTGCATCCAGTCTTCTAGCAATGCAATAGAGCTCCGCATTGCTTTCGGCCTCAGCAGTTCTGCGCGCACCTTCCACTTGCAGCTGCTGATTCACTCCAAACAGCACCTTGACCAGGTTCTCTGAGAACGGCCTCCCGTTCACAACCGCCTCCTGTGCCCTCCTGACCTTGGCAGCAGCCACGAGCTTCATGGCATCCGTAATCTTCTGCGTGTTCTTTACAGAGGCAATGCGGTCAGACAGCTCCTTCAGAGAGGCGCACCGAATGCCTCCCTTCCTCTGCTGAGGCAAGGCCTTGCTGTGTGCTGTGCTCAATTGCTGAGGGGCGTGTCTAAGGGTTGGCAAACGCGCGCTGGCCAAACCCTCAAAGCTGGGAAGGGATGCGCAAGGCCTCTGCGACCGTGCGTCTGTAGTCCTGCCAGCAAAGGCGGAAGCTGCTGACATGGCCGACGCGCAAGCCGTGGTGGAAGCCATGGCTGCCTCGAACACGAAGAGATCCTTGGCGGAGAAAATTCAAAAGCCGCCCTTTTCCAACCTTTTCCCTTGTCAAATATCTTCCAAATTGCAAAAGCTCCTGCAATTTGCAAACCTCCTGCCTTCTTTCAAAAGCAGGTGAATCTTTCCACCCCTTCTAACCCAGCCCGAGTTAATCAAGCCGGTTTGCTGACACTCTGAATAGTGAGTGATTATCAAAGGCCTCTGGTGTCAAGGAATCTAGTCGAGGCTGTCCTCAGTCCTAACCCTATCCTCTCCTATCCATAATTTCTGGCCAGAATTGGGTATCGCAGGTTCGTTCAAACCAGGCTGCCTAACCCAAAGCTCAAAAACTGATTAAGGCCGTCAGATGATCCAGAAGTTGTCATCGGATGGTCGATGTTAGGGGAAGCGGTTTAGATAGACCTTGGGTCAGGCGGCCAGGTTTGACGAACCTTCACTGTGTTGCAGATTCACGCCTTGCTTCGGCTTTGCAAGTCGATCAGGCTTCATGATTCATCTTGGATTTTCACAATTTCAAGTTCTCAGTTACCTCTTGCATCTTCAGCTAGGAGTTTACTTTCTCAGTTTCTGCGTGTTTGATATTCGCCTGAACACAGATTAGATAGCCAGCATTACAACTTTTCAGCAAGTGTGTGCGTGCGCCACCTTGCAAGGTACTTCGAAGATTACGGAGATCGTGCGACTTTATTAGTGCTTTGTACCAAGGGGACCCTGCCCGGACCCTCTCGTGCCAGATATCGAAAGACTAAGTTCACTAAGAAGTTGAGGCAGAATCCTTGACAAGCGTGCTTATCCATTGTAAGAGCGTCATGGGGATTCCAGCGGGCGGGCTAACAGCTGATCAGAAGGCGGCATATAATCGAGATGGTGAGCCGCTCGTGGTGGTTTCATTGGCCAGCAGGACTTTTCACCTTTCGTTGGAAAGCTTAGTCAAAAACATTTTCCATATTCCAAACCCTTCTTTAGAACTGGTCATCATTAGAAACAGCAGTCCCCGGTTTTGCATATGTATCATCGAATGTGATTTGCATGTCGCGCAACGCAACGTTGCATTGCAGGGAGACTTTTTTGGGAACCGTCTTTTTTCATAGACAGACTGCGCGCTGTGGTCTTTTGTTGGCATATGTTGAATCGCACTGTCATCTGGATAAATGTCTACACAGGTCAAAAGTTTTGACTTGCCCTGCGTCACCAGGCAATTTTTTGTTATTCGAGATTTTATTTGAGACAGCTCTCTCAACACAGGAAAAAGTGGGGCAACAAGTGGTTGTATGTGCATGGCTTCCTTTAGTGAAGGCCTGTTATGTTGCACAATAGGACTGGGTGGGCCTCCAGATAAAAAGAGGGGCCCTCAACTTTCCTCGAAGTATTTCAATCAAAAGTGTCAAGATATGTATCACACTTTGCCTAGTTCGTACAAAGGCTGATGCACTTTGTCATGGATTTCAAGAAAGGCCTGCCTTGCACTTGCGTTGCAGACTCACTGAAATACCGGAATAAAAAGCTTGTGGAGGTGGTCACATGTCTTCTTGCGCAGATTTTCTGCCTGCCAGGTTTGCGTAGTCCTCTAGGTGCTCAAGGCTGGCTGTATCAGGTTAGAAAGTTTTGTCTTCGGAAACGTGAAGCTTATACTCACTTAAAATTGTGTGAGGGCAAGTAACCAGTTTGTCAATCATTAAAAGGCACTCAACCAGCCGCCAAGCATGTATGCGAATTTCAAACTCTATTTCGTATGCAGGCTTCTTATTGTTGGAGGACTTTGTCAGCCTGGAAGAATGTGAGCGGCTGAAGCAGCGGGCTGAGGAGTTGGTTGCCGGGTTTGACCCAAAGGACGTCTCAATCTTCTCAACCAAGAACCAGGTCAGAGGAAGGAGGGAAAAGATTCTGAGTTATGAAACAGGTTGTGATTCCAGCTTGATGCAAAGAGTGATACGTTTTTGTTGCACATCATAGGAGTGTATTCTTCTCTCCTAACATCACATGATTTTGATTGACATAAATGTATGCTCTCTCCAGGCTCCTCTGGCTCAAGAGAAACTGGATCAAATTGTTCAAGAATACTACAAAGATTCTGAAGCCTTAAAATACTAGTCTTCTTCAGCTACGCAGTGGTTTCCCTTCAAGCTACCAGCAGGAGAAGTGCCAGTTCCTGCCACAGTCAGGATTGGCAGAACTCTTAAGGGGCCCGATATTACATTCTGAAGAGGCAGCCGGTTGCGAGTGCAAACGTCGTGGAAGCCTTGTGTACCGACCTACGACGATCTTTTTGTCAAACTACTGGTTTTGAACTTTGACCTTTCATGAGAAGAATATCTAGATGTTGCAGATAATTGAATCCATACCTGTCCATTCTTTGCCATGCAGAAACAACATACAGACGATTACTTCCACAAGAGTGCAGGGAACATTTCTTTCTTCTTTGAAGGTGAGTTCGGCTTTCCACCTCGACTGGCTCTGGAAGGAGACAGCTCTGGATACGAACTTTTGTCGACCAATCATTGACGTCTTGTGACTTGTCGTTGACATCCATACCCAGCAAAACAAGGCTTCCTTTCTGGTTTCGTGAGTTGGTGACTTTGACCTGTTTTCGAGGGTCTTATGTCTTAAGTGGTCAATGATTTGCAAACGTGTTGAGTCGTTTCTTTTCATACAATAGGTCCTATGTTCTGTGCTCCGTGCCACGCCAAATGAAACCCTCCGAAAAAAACCCGTTATTGATCAGCAATCATACCAGGGGCCAAGTCAACGTTCGAGTTCGTTCTGAAAGTGCACGCTGGAAACCACGTCTAGGATTTACAGTAGTACTTCTCTGCCTCGTTTCTTGTATTCAAGGGGAATGACTGGGTGCAGCAACCGAGTTTGGCATCCCGTTCGTTTCCTGTGCGATTCTACTTGAAAACAACGAGCTATAATCATAGGGCCCACGCAGCGACTGATTGAGGCTCTTCGCCGAAAGCCGCTGAGCTCTCACCTCGGTTGGTAGAAAATTCGCCTCAGGACTTCCTTCTCTTTCTAGAAGACACGTGTCACGCTTTGACTGGTCGGTTACTTCGTTCGGCCCTGCAGAGAAAGCTTTCGACGAGAAGGGCCAGCTAGTGCAGCCGAAAGCGTTGTCGATCAACAAGATTGGGCATGGTGAGTCCTACTCCCGATTCTCGCCCTTTTTCAGCCGAAACGTATTACTTAAAGTCGCGCCTTTTGACGAGATTGCTTTCGAGTCCATGTGACGAAAAGGCTTGACGAGATTGATTGCTGGTTGAAAGTAGAAGTTTTTGCCGGCATGCACTCAGTTACTTACTAATGCAGGCCCCCCTGATAAGTCATGCTGTCCGTTCTGGTGTCTCAAGTTGGCTTCCCTATGTAGTGGCGCACAGCCGTTCAGGAAGACGCCTTCGAATGATCGAAGAGATGCTGCTTCCAGAAGAAGTCAGGGTTTTGGAATTTAAGAACTTTTTGAAGGTTTTGGAAGTCAAATGGTTAGCAGTACTTCTAGTGGCGACGACCTACGAGGAGCTTTTTCTTTCAGTTGCTCCCGTCGACACACCTTTTCTTGAAACGCATTTCTTCAAAAGGCGGCAAAGTTTTATTTTCTTAGCTCAAACCCTCGCACCATACGTCGACTTTCAGACGGTTCTCTTCGCAGTCGCACTTTCTGTTTTAGGAAAGAAACGGAAGAACGGAAGGAACAGAAGACATGCTTCGTTGGTCCTCCTCCTGCCTCTGCGTCGTCCTTTTGGAGGCGAAGGGCCTTTGCTTGATGTGGGCGTGACGTCACTGGCCTCGCTGTCTTCGCGAGCCTCTTCACCCGCGTTTGTTGACGTCAGCATGACGCAGGTGCTAATGTTTCTTATCCTTCTTGCCCGTGCTCTGCACGAGCTAGAACCCTGCTTTCCGCCCTTTTCTTGGGGTCTCACAGGAACGTCGTAATTGAGTCAGGCAACAGCTCTTGACTTTGGTCCCTTCTCATACCAACTCGGGCGTGCCACGCAGCTCTGTACGACTCTTTTTCACTCCCTCTTTCGCCATCTTCGGAAAGAAGTGCGATATCCTTGCAAACCGCCCAGGAAGAATGTTGCGCGCCCTCCAGTCCGCTCCGTTAATTTCTCAATCCTCTGCTATTTCCTGCAGCCCTGCACGACTTAGACCCCGCGTTTCGGTCCTTTTCCCGGTCAGAAAAGGTTGCTGCCGTGATGGCGTCTCTGGGCTATAAGCGACCGCTCCCCGTCCAGTCCATGTATATTTTCAAGGTACGCTCTTTGAATCAAGGTACGCTCTTTGAAGCGTTCCGGGTTATGCGAGCCGGCTACATAGATCCTTCCAATCTACCCCTCTGTTTGGCTTCTATGTTTATGAGGTTGCCAGCCTGTTGAATGACGAAAACCTGTGGTTCCGGTCGTTTGCGGTCCTTGAAAGGTGCCTGTGTTCAAGTCGCAAGAAGTTTCAGTCGCACGAATATTGGTTGGAAGTTGTTACTGGCTTTTTCTCGGCGAAAGCAGCTTACCCGTCTCCTAGCTGCCGGTTGCTGGACGAGGTTTGTCCAGAAGGCCGTTTTGATCCCTCCGTAGTTGCCCTCAATGTCGCCTGTTTCTACTTTCAAAAGGCCGCTTATTCCGGGTTGCAGCAACCCGGAATTGGAGGGGAGGTCGTTCCGCACCAAGACAACACGTTCCTGTACACGGACCCCCCCTCCGTGGTCGCGTTTTGGGTCGCGCTCGAGGACGCTACAAAAGAGAACGGGTGCCTGTGGGCCCTTCCTGGCTCACACAAAGGTGAGAGCGCATGTTATCTACATAGTTATGTGAGAATCTTATCAAGATATCCACACAGGAACACGTACTGCCAGCTGTTGGCTCTTCGCTTCCTTTGAGATGTCGCCTGAAATGTTCCAGGAACCTCTTCTGGTCGAGCCCGTTGTAGTCCTTCTTGGTGGAGTTCGGAGGGCAAAATCGACTTGACGGGCTCAATGCAGATGTGGTAGGTGCCAAAGAAGTGCTAAAGCAGGCTTGGCCGAATGCTTTGTACTTCAATGAAATACTACGGTATTGCCGAAGCATTTGCAATCGCGCCACATATTTTGGGGCTGCCCGCCGAATGATTGTATCCTCTCGTTACAATTCTCAGAGGGCAACGTGCGGCGATTTATACGAACGGACAACGGGGTCCACTTCGACAAGGACATGCCGCACTATGACGTCACGCAAATGGTGCCGATTGAAGCGCGCGCGGGCTCGGTGGTCCTGCTCGACGGGAGCCTTATTCACATGAGGTGCGCCGCGTGACCTCGCAGGGTGTGAATAATTCTTGTTCAGTCTCGGACGTCTTTTGTCAGCCGTTGTCTGTGAGCGGAGCGCAGTCTCTTGACGAAGCTGTAAAGGTTGCTGACCTTTTCCTTTTTGTCCTACGAGTTTCTAGTCCTGCAACAAGAAAGAGATGCCCTGCTGCGTGCTGTGGTAGAGCCGTTACATTGCACGGAGTTGCCCCGAAGAGCAAGCTCAGATTTATAAATTATGGGGTTCAGGCAGCCTTGGAAGGAAACCGGGTTCTATTTACGGGTCCTTGCGTTCTTTCGGAGAACGAGGGAAAGAGCACCGAAGGCGCACCCATCTTTGCCTTGCAGCCACGAGAACCAATCCCCCAAGTCACGACACGCGTACACTGTGCATGTCATCGAAGGTCAGGGGAGCAAGTGGGCGGAGGACAATTGGTAAGCGCATGACGTGTGAGAGTCTATGGAAGTATGAAAATGGTCAAGTTGTTGGATTACGATTCATTTTATCGAGACTTGCTTGAGCGACGAAACTTGTTGCGTTCTGGGAGTTTAGGAGTTGCAAGTACTATGCATCCGACACATGCGTACTTCTTTCCTCTTCTTCTTCTTCTTCTTCTTCTTCTTGTTTTTATCTTCCATTTCTTTTCTTCTTTTTCAGGCTTGAAGCCTGAAAGACGAAGTAAATCGAGTGCAGCGGTCACGGTAGCAATGACGCGCACTTTTCGTAGATGCCGATCTCATTGCTCTTAAATTCATTGCTCTCAAATTCATTGCTGACGAGTGCCTCTATTTCCAGGTTGCAACGGCCTGTAAATTTCCCTTTCGAGGCTCTGTATGAAGAAGCAACTTCATGCGAAAAGGTTGTCGTATAGGGCTTCGAATTTGAGATCAAAAACGTCAGTCTCAGTCTGTACATAGTTCTTCTGGTACCGAATCTGAATCTAGTCGTGCAGTGGGTTGCACACGTAAGGTGCGCTGGTGGACTGTTACAACTGGCCGGTGGAAGCACACGCTTATTCAGTTTATGCAACAGGTCTGCCAATCTTAGACGGTATCGTTGCTGCCTTTCTTGCATCCAAACATGAGGACTGTCCCAGCTTCACCAACAAATTGCGTGGTCTTGGTTAGTTTGTTGCAAGCCTGGAGACTCTAGCTGCAATGATATCAGCCTACCTGCATATACATGGCCGCTTTTGATCATAGATGCATGCTGGTGTGTGTGGTGGTCTGAAGTCCCGCAAGTGCATGCATGATCATGCTGGCAGATGGGGACGCCCCATGCAGGCATGAGCGTATACATAAGCTCACATGGTTGCCTGCATGACTAACTCTGAAGAATCATTGGAGGTTTGCAAGCTTGGTAACAAATGCATTTCAAGGCCGGGGCAGCCATATGCATACTTGCTCGTATAACTCATGGCATGTGAGTCTGAGGTGATCGAGGCACCATATCTAGATGAGCTGACGTCTGATCAGCTTGCTGGCATACGTGTGCCATATGTCCATGTATATATAAACAATTACTCAAATATTATAGGCTCACGTACATGATATGCACCTAATAGTGTTAGTATGACCTGTCGAATGCATTATACTTGCAATGGACACACACATACTACATGCAGATCGATCTTGCGTTGTCCGGCATAAACACATTTGAGCAAAGACTTATCTTGCATGCTAAACCATACTTCTGACCACTGTAAAGGACTCTCTAAATTATGCTCCAACTTATGTACACACGACATGTTGTGTGTCGAGGGACTCCACTATCATGCCGTTGGCTCATGCCACAGGGCTCAGAGTCATGGCATGGCCGAGCACCTTGCAGCATGATGCTACGTGGCCGATTCAAGGTGCCACGGTGCTGCCAATCGACCAGAATGCAATGCAGGAAGGCACACTACGATGCAAAGCCCCTTCATTGTTGTCGACATAGACAGCGTCTAGCAGTTGATCCTTGCGAATTCCTGAAAACGGTGCTCCCACAATATTGAATATCTGCGAAATGAGATGGCAATTGCAAACTTGCAAACTTACTAGTATAAGAAACTTTGTAGTTCGTCCAACAAGGCTACGTGTTTTCCTGGTGTGTTAGCTATATCTAGAAGATGTGTAGACGAAACGAACTGAGGGGGTTCCTTGTACTGCACATCGACATGCGGATAAGCTCTCTGGAGCTCTACAGCTCTCGTCACCAGACCCTCAATTGGCTTGTGAAGGTTGTCAAGGTTTACTATCGTCTTCTCCAAGTTTGGACAACACAATAAGATGGTGGAAAACAACTTGAAGTCCTCCGCTTCGGTCAAGGTGAACTGAACGAGCTTGAGCCTCTTAAATTGCAGAAGGTGTTGCTGCACCTCAGAGAGTGTGACTTGGTAGAGTTGCAAGCTGGCATTGCCTAGAGATAGCCCATCTATTGTCCTGGGAATGTGGTTCATGAAATTGAAAAGAGACTTCCCTACACTTTCTTGGTGCCAGGTTTCCACTTGGAGGTAGAACCGCTTAGAGGCTCCAAATCGTTTCAAAAGATCCATCACAGCATCCATCTGCCAATTGCGTCCACTCAGACCCAAGATTGACAGCTGAATTTTGCAGGCAGGTGTTTCCAGGACCTCGATCGGACCTTCCAAGAAGAGGTTCTCCAGATTAGGTGCATGTAAAATTAGCCGCCCAAGTCCAGGAATCCCTTTCAAAGTGGTCAAAGTGGGCGCATCAATAACCACTTCACTGTTGTCTATCTGCATTTCTTGCAAGACTAATTTCTGAAGGCTTGGAGCCTTGAAGCGCGGTTCTTCTAACCCTTGACAGTGTTCCAGGCAGAGCTTCTTGAGCTTGGGCGAGCGCTCAAGGAGGGTGTGCAGGAACTGATCGGAAAGCATTGAGTGTGCTAATCGAACCTCTAGCAATTCACTGAACTGCTGCCTGGTTACAAGTGGCTGAGTGAAAGGAAACTCTGAGCTCATAAGCCAAAGAGTCTGAAGTGGCAACCTCGCTATAAGCCCAAACAAGTGTTGGCAAGCTTCGTCACTCTGCTTTATCTCAGAGCTGTTCAAGAAAAATGTGCGGAGCCTGGGCGCCTGCCGAAGAACAGCCGTCAGAAACTCAATCGATGCCCCCGCCGGAAACTGTTCTCTCCACTCATGCACGTAGCTTAGTGTCAGACCCTCAAGATGAACCCCAAGTTGATTCATCACTGCGGCGGCTGCCAATGGTGCCGCACTGTTCAACTCCCAAACTAGATGCTGAGGCGTCTCTTGTTTGTCCAAGTTCTGAAAACGTCGGCAGACCGTCTTCAGTTGATGCAAGGCACTCGCCGACAACCATGTCCGATTTGGACCTATCTTCGGAAGCTTTCCTCTCTCTTGCAAAGTTGAGTAGCTCCTTGCCGAATTCTCACAGGCCTTTCGCAAGATCAAGGTTACCAACTCCTGCGACAGCGTGTCAAAAGGGCACTCGATATTCTGGCGCCCATTGCCAGCCATAATGACTGCGTCAAGTGCTCTTGGCGCCTGCAATCTTTGAGTGATATCGTGATTGAAGAAGCACCACTGCCGACTGGGACAGCTCGAGGTTGGGTTCCTCCACTCTGCGGCGCCTCCACTTGGAACTTGGAAGTGCCACTGGACCAGGGTAGGTATCGTACTATCGATTTATCATTACCGTACCTAAGCTCCTCATGCCAGTCATGCAAAATGGACAAAGCAGGCTAGCAGCCGAACTTTTCTCGGAAAAAAGTTGCGGACGCCGGTTTGCTACTGACCGGACATGGAACCGCCAACAAGCAACCGGGCCCCCCTGTGACATTAGGGTTATGTTGCAAGCCTGTGACGGTTTGTTAGGGTCGTGCCACCTTACTGTGACTGCACTACGATTAGGGTTATACTAACGGCTGAGGCATATTCTTCGGTTTTTAGTGTTGGTGAGGTTCCCGGTAGTCTTGAATCAGTGCCCGGTTGGTCAAATTGGACGGTGTTTTCCGAGAAAAGTTCGGCTGCTTTGTTCCTCTTGCGCCAGTCATGCTGCTGAGCTGCAGCACCGTCATTCTGAATTCATGTGGACTCGGCGCACTGAGTCAAAATTCTCGCGCCATTTTGTGGCAAGGCCGGATCATATATCGACCGTCGATATACACATCTTACTATCTGACGACTGACACGTGCGCGACCACGTCAAGCGAACAGCTCTGATTGGTGCGAGCAATGCGGAGGACTGTATGCCGCACGATTAGCGCAAATTACTGGATCGGACGGTTTTCAAGCCTCTCCCTACAGCGCCACATTAGGGTTCTCGAAACTTCTCATGCCACTAGCTTGCTCTGGGTTTGAGTCGAAACAGTGGCGGCTGGCAAAGTGGCCTTTCAAAAGCTCGATCCGTCAAAAGGTCTTGAATTGGAGGAGCGAGGTAGGAAGCATGAGAAGCAGGCCAAACGAAGGCGCCAGGGACGTAGAGGTACGTTAGCCTCGTTTGAACACCTGCAGCAACAAGCTTTCCTGCAGGAAGGGGGCGGTGGTAGAGAATAAACAAATAGGAGACCAGCTAGAACGTCCCGCAAGATCTTGGTGGCCGTCATGAAGATTCCTCGACGAGCAAAGCCCTCTCGTCAAGGCCTAGGCATGTCCCCCTTTCTTCTTCCATTTCTTGCCTTGCCCCTCCTTGCCTGCTGGTCTCTGGGTGTCACAGCGCACGGTGACACCACTAGCGTCATTCAGCATAGAGAGGCCTTTGGGGAGTTGGCACTACACAACGCGGCAGTGAAAGCAGTTGAAGTAATCAGCAAGCTTCCGCAGTGGCGGTCAGACGCGCAGGCCACTATAGTTGGCTCGCTTGAGGATGTGAATTTTGCTAGTACCACCAAGTATGACTACAAGGTTGGCGGATTTGAAAGATGGCCAGAAGGTCTCGAGTTCTCATTCAGTGAGGAGCCGGAGTTGTGGGAAGAGGTCGGCAGTCTGGCGCTACGTGATGGGGAAGTTGAGCAAAATGGTGACACAGCATTAGTGGTGAGGCAACAACTAGGCATGGGACATTTGGCAACCCTGCCAGAGATAGACGTCTCTGGAACTGTGGAGCTGTGGTTTCCGGGAAGTCCAAACCTGAGACTGGCTTTGCCGGTAAGTTGGTAAAGAAATTGCATTTTCTACGATTGCTATATTCTTGACATCCTTGATGAGCAGACACTCAAAGAGACGCGGCAGTCAACGGGCTAGTGTGCTCAGTCGAAGAGCTGTCGGCCATGCGTTGCCCTAGTACTCCTGTTCTACTGAAGTGTATTCTTCTCAAGCTGACACTGTTGCCTTGAACAAGAGTATTATTTGCCGTGCATGTATCAATCTCAATGCCTTGCATAAACCTACATTGTTGCAACCTGGAGGAGCAAAAATATTGGGTTTAAGACCTGGAGGGCACTGGAAGCTGCCACATGGCATGATATGAGGTTGGACTTATGTCAGGCAAAGGGAGAAAGTATTGCTGAGGAGCACTGTTCTCTTTTCTGCAGCATGACGTGGAGGCGGGCCCTTTGAAGAAGGTCGTCGTTGCAGAAGGGGCAACAGTGACAATAGTTGGCGCATCAAAAATCTCATTGGCCCGTCCTCTACGGATTCCCTTGCCTCCAATCGATTCTCCAGAGGAACTGGTCGCAGCAGATGTAGCTCTGCTTTTGAGGACCGCCGCAAGTCGGTCTGAGAAGCCTGTGGTCAGCCTAGTTGTGGTGGGGGCAACCGCTCTTGTGTCAAAAAGTCCTGTCAGCGAGAATGCAAACGCTATCGCAGAAGCAGCAAGGCTCAAGGTGAAAAGATTGTCAGCCGGTGCCCTTGAGTTGTCCGCTCGTGACAATCAGAGCAAGGCCAGCTCTCGAGGAGTGGCAGCAGAAGGATTGTGGCCCTTTCCTGGTCTTTCAACGTCTGACGACAGGATCATTGCCATCGAGACAGCACTCAGGGAATATGCTGGCAACTCGACCACGTTCAACCTTCTGAAAGCGGAAGCGTCGGTGAGCAGCGAACTCATTCTGGTCGGATCATCAGCAGTGCTTTGCTTGACCATGTTTGTTAATCTGCATAGAGGACTGAATCAGGAACAGGTCCTTTTAGGAAAGTCGTGTCTTTCTGTCGACTTTTCCATATTGCTTCAAGCAGGCTGCTCTCAGGACGCGAAAAGCTTTGTATCTTCTTGTGAAAGCCCTGTGCTTTCGATATCTGACAACCTACAGATTCCTCGTGAGGAGGACATCAGTCGGTCCACTGCAGATTTGAGACCTTGTGACATGATGCACTTTCTCCTACAGGCTCTCAGACTTGTGCGGATGCAGCTGAACCTAGAGAAGAAGCTTCCACAATCTACAGGATCCGGACATGGAGTCCTGGTGGAAAGGTCTGACGATCTTGACGAACTAGACTCGGAACAGCAAACTTGGGAAGTCGTGGTAACAATGGGAGGGAGAAGCCAACCAGAGCTGTTCTCGGCTAGACGCATTGGGGCTTCGGTGGGGACTGTTTCGTTGTCTTGGTCAGTAGCTACTGGTAACGGCACGTTTGTCGCCCCAGAGCCCTCCACATTGAGTTCGGTTGGTCTTATGGATCTGGATGTGTAGACGAGGACTCTATCAACCTCCACATTGTGCGAGAACTGTACAGAAAGATGAGAGCTGAGATTGAGATACAGATCGTTTGCCAAATAATTTTGTACAATCGAAAACAGGTGGCCGTCGCTTTGGATCATGGTTTGCGCTCATTTGCCCGTGTAGTTTTTTTCTGGAGTGTTTATAAAGTGCCACGAGTGCGAGGAGTCAATCAAGCTTCTAAGCAATCCGGGCAGTCGACCTTCTAGCTCCGCATGGGCGGTCGCTGTCCAAAGTCAATGTGTAGGGCTTCTCTAGAAATCAATACGTATATCAGTACGGTCTGCACTGCGGTCCTCAAGTCCATGTTCAATGGAAACACACGTGAGACACTGAGCGAGCCCGGCCGCCAGGCGGATCCTATAGTCGTGTACCCGCTAGGCTTTTTCTGTAAGAGAAGGTTGTGTTTCTACCTATGTCAGAAAACGAATCACAGAGCTGTATACGGTGTCGCGACCCCGTTAAGGTCCCGGCAGCCACACCGTCATTGGAGAGGGTGCTTGATCAAAAGCGGATGTGCGAGCTGCGGCAGCTTCATGCCAAGATATGCCGCGCTGCCATGCGCGTGTACCCATCAAGATGCATATAGACTTTTAATTGGAATGCGACGGGTACTAGGTCGTTCGTTCAGGCTAGCACGTATAATGGAACGGCGGGCTTGCCGGGCCGGGGCCGCTCGTACTATAACCTTTCTTCCACAGATCACACTATGATAAGTCAAATCTCAACTATCATGGATCGAGAGGCGCAATAGTTTTGCATCACTGCGATATTAAAACGGTGCTTTGTGCGGGTGTCCGGGCCCGGCCGCACCTCGTTTGCAATCGTCGCCAACAATCTCCGAGGCACAATCGGCATTGAACCCTATCGAAGTCAAAAGCTTTATGACTTCTCCAGAACTCTATAGCTTGAAAAATGCTGAACGGTGAAGAAAGGTGGGCCGCTGTAAGTCCGGTTCGTTTGCTCGGACAAGTTGACCATCCAGTAGTAAACTTAAACAAAGACTCTTTTGACCTCTTCTGACGTGGCCGGCGTCTATTATCAGTTGCTCTAATACGTCTACGTAGTACACACTTCGCAGTTTCCGTCCGTCTGAGGCGCGCGTGTTAGGAACCGTCTATTTTACCACATATACGCGTATCCGTCTGCTTATCAGCTACAGTTTATATTAGCTTATAGTTTGCACTTTGTCTTAATAGCCTACGCTGCACTTCCTTCAATCCGTGCGACTAAGCGCACGATCGGGTGCTTCTAAATAAGAGCTTGCAACTTATGTTATACGCTTGTTTATTACTTGCGGCGGTACCAGGACATTGTATGATCGACACGTATCCGCCAGTTGACCAGGGGTCAAATGACGTCACATGTCAAAGCCGTGCCCGGTTCCATGACTCAGGACACCATTGACCCCGACCTCCGACGCATACTCCGAGCTGACGTCAGGTGCTGACGCCAAGCTGACGTCAGGTGCTGACGCCAAGCTGACGTCAGATCCGGACGCTTCGTGGCAGAAGCATTCGGACGGGTTGCCGTAAAAGTTGGACGTCCTCGCACGCTTCGAGGGGCCGCCGTCCCGGAACTCGTGGTCCGTCCGGATCTGTTCCGCTATCGTTTCCCACGGAAGTGCGTTCCGCTGCGCGAGCAGCGCCGCCAGCTTGCGGTGGTGCGGCTCGATCGTCTTCTTGAAGCCGTCGTACATTCTGTGGGGGCGAACAGTGCGAAAATGTCACCAACTTGACATAGCATAGATCCCTAGTTTCGTTTGCAGATTCTCCAGTGGGTACGTGGCAAGATCAAAGTTGCTCAGATCCACGGTAACGATTGAAAGCGTACGTCATCGCTAGCGTCAGCGTCTGTTTTCGAATCTGCCACAGAAGCACGAGATCGAGCCGTCTTGTAGCATCCAATCAAAAGTCCGTGGCATTGTCTGGCTGAAAGAAGTGATACAGCTTCAGCTGAATTCGACAAGCTACAACATTTTGAGGCATACATGAACGAGTCAAACGAACAGGGCTCTTTTTAGTTGCCTCCAATCAACGCTTTTCGTTTCAGGTAGTCCTATGCAGAACGGAAGTTGTAAATCGGAAGAAAGCCGCCCGTCAAGTTTGAACGACAGTAAGGTTTACGCTGGGTGTCTCTTCCCGGCTGCTTTTGATCAATCGTTTCCACTGCCTCTGAAATTACCCTCCGAGAAATCACAAGTATTTTGGCAGCTTTTGAACATCAAATCTTCAGAAAGTCTCTCACCGATGCCCCATGATGAGGTTGGGCATGTTCCCCGTGGCCGTCGGGATGAAGACGTCAGCCGCGCGGCCCATGACGTAATCCAGCGCCGCCAGCGAGGACGCCTTCTTCTGGAGCGCCGCCAGGTCCGCAGCGTCCAAAAGATCCGCCTTTGCGGACGTCCGCGGGAAGAGCGCCTTAAAAGGGGCCAGACTTTCCGGACCTCCGTACAGCTGGGGAAATAGTTTTGAAGGTTCAGGGGGAGCGCTCCTTCATCTCCTAGTCTCTAACTGTGTCGAAGATAAAGTTCGATGCTTATTTGGAAAGAGGATAGCGAGGCGGCCTTTGCGGACGTCCGCGGGAAGAGCGCCTTGAAGTGGGCCAGACTGGCCGGACCGCCGTACAGATGCGGGGGTAAGGTTTCTGAGAAGATAGACAGAGCCTTCTTCCACGTTTGAGTCCGGATAAAATTGGAAGGTGGTAGGAGGGCGCCTATTGCGGACGTCCGCAGGAAGAGCACCTTGAAGGGGGCCAAGCTGACAGGGCCTCCGCACAATTTATAAGCAGTTGTCTTGTGTCAAAGCTGGTGACAGGAACCCAGCAGAAAACTGAAGGGTTGTGGTCGTTTCCAAACAATGCGGGTCCGGAAACAATTAGTAGGCTTTTGCGGACCATACCTATTTCGCAGTCCTTTCCTTTCTCTAAAGTCAGGAGACCAAGCCGGAAACCCATACTACGGTCACTCGAGCCTCCATTCCATGCTTCGTCAGCACCGAGTTGCAACAGACCGCCGTGTAATTGCCCGCATCATACATATTATGAGCAAGGTGAAGGAGTTTCTCAACGACCAACACTTCCGTAGCAAGACTAATGTGTCTTAGCCACGTTTTAACGACAACACGCGCCTCACCTGCTGGTCGTGCGTCGCCAGGTAGATGTGCGTATTCTCATCGAAGCCCAGAGCCCGCAGGAAGAGCGCGGCCTCCTCCGGTGTTAACGGGCACTGCCCCCGCTGCCGCTGGCTCTCGGGGGATCGCTTCTCGCGGCTCCGTCGCAGGGTGACGTCCCAATGCGTCATCCGGTAAGCCTGCGCGAGAGAGCCTTTGGGTTCCAAGAATCCGACTGTTGACGCCTCATTGTCCACGTCATTTCACGCTATGTTTCAGGTTGAAGCAAGGGGCTGGTTTAAAGATTGTAAAGTAGTGAGCGCTTGAGGGCTCCAGAGTCAGGCTTCGAAGTCCCGATATTTACACCTGGTTCCATGAGTTATTTTTGGAGAAGAACGATATTGAGATAAGAATTGTGCGGGTTTGTGGTGGCTAGGTTGTTTCCAGAGCCCACAATTTCACGAAGACAGTTGCGGCGGCTTATTGTGACTTTTTCAAAGAAGATAGAAGAGGACGATACTGAAATGATCTCCATACTCTAAGCCTTAAGCTACGAGGACGCCTTAAGTGGCAACCTTCTCCTCGATCTTCAGTTTTCGCCGTTCTTCCTTAAACATCAAACCCAAGGAAAGTTTCTCAAAACTTTCGACCACTGAAAGATCAAACTTTCAGATCAGGAACCAAGACCACTTGCTGGGAAAGGTAGCTGCCGACTGCAAACTCACGTGCAGCACTTTTTGCTCCTCCTTGCCGCCCCCGAAGTTGCACATCGAGTACGCGACCATGTCGATCTCAAACCGCAGGTGAACCGCGATCCAGGGGCGGCCGCCCGTCGCCGCGCGCATGCGCGCGCTCATCTGGCTGCCCAGGCGCTCGATCTCGGGCGCGAAACGCAGCGCCTGCAAGCAGAGATGTAAGTTAACGCTTAAAACCACTGAAACTCGGTTTATGGGCGGATTGTAATCATGTATGTCAGAGTATATCGTGCTTCTCGACGAGCTTTTTGGGTGGTCATATGTCTGCTGACTGACAGCACGGTATTTGTTGATGAATGCCCAACTGAAGTTTTTCACTGATCTCCTGCTTTTCGAAAACCTTTCCAGATGACCTTCGATTCCCTTCCCCTTCTCTGATTCTCCTCCGTATTTTTGAATCGAGACCGTCGTCTGAGCAAGTTTAGCTTTCTGACAGCTGCAAGTCACCTGATTGCTGAGCATCCAGCATAAAACTTGCCTCGCAACAGCAACTAATTGGAGTCACGATTTGAGGGCACTGTATGTCACCGACGTTTAGCTGCGGCTGTAGCTGACATCACGTGACGTCAGCACCCCACCTCATAGTTCGCTTTGCACCGCAACTGCTGCATCCAGTGGGGCAGGTTGTTGTCCAGCCGCTTGGCGAACGGCTTCATCCACACCACGCGCGCGCTCGCGTTGCGCGGAACGAGGCCGGAACCCGTCGGCTTCGCCGGAACGCCGGAACCGTTGGCGGGCAACACGTGGTGAACGTTGGCGTCGTACCTGTGGCGGTACAGAAGATTCAAAAGTTGGAACAGAGCAGAGACAGAAAAGAACAAAAACAAGGAAAGGAGCACGTGATTGACGAATGGGGACGGAAGAGCAGAACGGAAGAACGGAACGGATCAACTCCGATAACTCTCGTGTGACCTAAGAGCCGTGTGACCTAAGATAGGCACCCGGGGGACGGGTGGGGTTGGTATGGTGGTTAGGGTGGGTTAGGGTGCGGGAGCGGGTGATTATTTGTGTTAGGTTTTTAGTTTGATGTGCCCGGGTAACTCGTATCTTAGGTCACACGCCCGTTAGGTCACACGAGCGTTACCGGTATAACGGATCATATGTGAAGACGCAAAGAGAGCGTGAAATGGGGGTCTGGAAAGCGAAGAGCAAGAACGGGGAAATGCGCATCCCAGGGTGCGTAAAATATTATCATCTTTATGGTATTATCTCCGCAGTGCTTTAGTTTAATTTCAGACACAATTTAACAAAGAAAATATTGAATCAATATCTTTGATAAAAGCAGGCGACGAGGGTTTCTTACCAATCGAGGCGCGCGTTGCGCGGGATGTTCCGCAGGGTTTCGAGGTTTCCGCCGAACGCGGTCGACGGCGCGCCGCGCTCGACGCGCACGTGGCCCTCCAGGGACTGGATGAAGTGTTCCAGGTCGAAGAGGTCTTGGAACTTGCTGCACGTGACACGTGGCGCAAAGTGAATGCTTGGGGCAGGGTGGCTATATTCTGTCAGGGTTTCGAGGTTCTTATGGCTCCAGGGTCTAGATAACGTGGGCAGTTCCGAGAGGTCCTGCCATGTCTTTCAAGAAAACAGAAAGGCGCAGCTGACAGCTGTTAAACGAGCATGGCTATTTTCTTAGCTTCACAAGGTTCTCGAGTCTCTGAGAATCGCTGATCTTGTGTTAGAACCTTCCCTATGGTTTCACGACTGTCAAGTGATCCTGTTTTGTGGATGTTGCCTGTCATGTGTCTTAACGCCTTACTGTCCGAATCCATCAGATCCTTGTGCCTGATTCGTTCCAAAAGCCTTCGTTCCATCTCTCAAGAGGTCGGTATGATGCAAGCGCTTCTTCCGTCATGCACATCCTAACGTGGCCGCATGTTTTCCTTCGACTCTATCGGGCAGCCAGCAGGAAGGCTCTTTTTACTGTTTGGTCGCGCAGAATAGAGACGGATTCTGTATCGGTCGATGGAAGTCGGAGCACTACGTTCGCTTTTGGGGCTTCAAAGCGCACAAGTCGCTGCTTCGACCGCCTAACTGCGGTCACGTCGATCTCAAGCAGGCAGTTCCGTCAAGCAGAATGTGGATAGGACTTACGTGTGGTCGTTCCAAACCGCGTGGGCTTGGAGGTACGGTACCAGCAGGGTCAGGTTCAGGTACCGGGCCAAGGCCACCGCGTTGCAAACCTGTAGTAAGACTTAGTAGGAATCGAAACAGAGCCGTAAGACTCCAAAGCTGGTTGTTGAACCACTTCTATATACAGTTGCGTAGAAGTCAGGGCGTCAGCACTCAAGAGCAGTTCTGAAGCTTCTTCGAAATAGTACGATAAGTGCGCGCCCAGAATCAATCGTTCTGACGCCGCCACATTTTGACTTTGAGACAGCTTCGAATGAGCGCCCGTTCGTCTCGACATGTACCCGCTTTACTGGATCCATTTCGATATGGGCAGAAACCGCTCACAAAAGACGTCCGTTATCTTCACTTTGCAGATGCTGACGTCGGGGCGCAAGAAATCAAGAAGCTCGCGCGAAGCAGAAGAGCACGACACGCGTCGCGGAAAGCACATTCGACTGCACGGCACAAGGGCTTACCGCTGCTCGCTGCTGGTTAAGACCTCCGTTACACTGAACCATGAGGTAACCCGTCGGAACGTACGGCGCTGCACGAGATGGGTAATGAATTTCAATGCTCATCGATCTCCGTAACTTGAGATCTAGTTTCCTCCAAAGTACAATCCGTCAAGTGCCAGTTCATAATTGGCAACTGCCGAATTGCATGTAAGGACCCTGAGCCTCGAAGTGTCAACCTGCGCTGTTAACAAAGGCCGTTCGGTGAGGCTGACGTCACCAGAGCAGCTCGTATACGTCGGCAACCAGTGCGCCCAGACCACAGTTGAAACCAAGATTTCCGACTTACGTTCTTCCGTTGCCATCTTCTCGAGGCAAGGCCGGAACCCCTTCCGGTCCGGAGCCTTCCAGAGGTCCAGCTGGCGAGAGCCTCCCTTTTGCTGACCCCTTCCCTCTTCCGTCAAAACCACTCCCTTTTCAGTTTCCGTTTCCGCTTCCGTTTCCTCTTCGCTATTATTATTTGCCCTCTTGGGGGCCGTCGCTCTCGGCCGCTCTTCCCAATCCGTTTCCGTTGCCGTTTCCATATCCGTTTCCGTTGGCGCACCTGTCATTCCAGTCACGACCAGCCCTTCAGATCCACGCGACTTGCGCTCTCTCGCCCCCGCCGCCTCAACCCTACTCTCTCCTCCTTCTCGACCTGCTTCATCAACCGTTTGCAACCCCTCTGTTTCCTGGACCTTCCCCACCCCCACACGATTACGTTCCGGTTCCGCTACGTCAAAACTCTGCTCCTCAACGACTCGTTCCGCTGTCGTTCTCGCTCCCATCTCCGCATCCTCTTCGCTCACGCTTCTCGCACTTAGTTCAGCACGCACGTCGTCCAATCTGCTGAACCCTCGCCACCACCCCGCCGCCGCCACTCTCCCCCCAACCTCGTTCTTGGGAACGCCAGCATCCGTTACTTCATTACGCCCCAGACCTATCTCCCCGCTTTCCTTTTCCCTTACTTCCGTGTCCTCTCCCGTATTCTCAGCTCCCGCATGGAGCTCGCGCTTCTCCCCCTGTAACATTTCATTCGACTCCCGTGCCAGCTGTGCTAAACCTGGGGACGACTGTCCTAATCCTGTGTCTGACAGCTGTTCATTCTGTGCCGACGGCTGTCCGAGCGCTTCTGACAGCTGTCCGAGCCCGTTTGACAGATCCCCGTCCCCCTTTGACAGGTGTTCAATCCTTACTGACAAATGCCCGTGCCCCTGTGACAGCTGTGCGTGGCTCTCCGACAGCTGTCCAACGCTGTGCCCGTCACTGTGTCCACTGTGCGCGTGCGACTTTGACTTTGACTTGTGCTTGCTGACTTTGACGATGGTAGCGGGCCTCGCAGTCAAGTTCGCGCCGCCTAGTAGCGCTCTGACACGTGGCTCGCTGAGCGCTGTGCTTTGGGACCGATCTGGGGAGAAGTCCTGCATAAAGAGAAGTTTGCTTTACAGGTCTGCAGAATTTGTCAATAAGTGCTCTTCCTTCTTTCACTGTGGACTGGCCTAGAAATCAGTCTCCCGTGGATGCGAAGTCTGGTTTACCCGCGGGTGTATGTACGTGGCTGTTGCATTCTGTTTCGTCTTGCCTGCAGTTCGTCCAGTTTCGTCTGGGCTCTCTTGCCAAGATGCATTGCAACTGATGTATTAAGCTGTCAGCAGTGAAGGAGTTTGCCCACACCTGGTATTTGGTGGTTGTCTGGAATGTGAGATGCAGACGATTGCTGGATATATTGCTGTGACTTAAGAATCGAAGTTTCGCAACGTACAACCTGATTCCACGTACTCCCATCAATCAGCTGCTTTGGTCCTTGCCATTGACAGCCCCTTTCTGCCAACTGTCGTTTCTGTTGACCTCGTGTGTGCACGGGCTCTTTTCACTATACAAGAAAGCTGCCTCCAAAGCTCGTAACTTGCAGCACTTGCATGAAAGCTGTCAAGTGGGTCCACCGAGCAATAGATACAACACTCAAGCAGCCCCACCTTCATCTCTTCAGCTGTCTTCTAGCCATTCCCCGTTTCATTGTAGATAACCGACGACAACAAAAGCATTTGCATGCACGGCATTGTTGCTACCAGACCTCACCTGGTTCACACGAGAAGATGACGACAGCACTGCCGTCACAAACAACGCCGTCAACGCGAGCGCCACTAGCGCGTTGCCCGCCCGCCGCACCTCCTTCATCCAACCCCCTTTCTTTGAAGCCAAAACCAAACCCCCATCGTGGCCTTTTTCGTACACCCCCTGAGTCACTGGCAAAGCGTCCACTTTCTGCTTGCATGGCGGCGCGGCAGCCCAGCTTGAGCGTTTTGCGGTGCGCGCTGGGTTAAAGGGCGGTGGTTCCAGCTTAACCAGGGTTTCCGGAAGGGTGCTGTAGCTGCGCGATCGCCCCATGGTGCCCTCTGACCCACCTTGGCGAAACCCCATTTTCTGCTTTCAAGGAACAGAAGGACCTTCCGAGGTCACCCTTTGTGGACACTCTATTCACCTGTCGACCTCCCTATGCTCACGTCACGACCTCTCAAGCTTGACAGGATGTCTCAAGTGGTCATGCGGTCGTAGCATTGTCGGCATTGCTGACACCTGTCTTTAAAAGCGAAGTGACTCGATCCAAAAGGAGCCTCGTAGAATGTCGAAGTGGCATTGACTTGCAACCGGGCTTGGAGCAATGCCGGCTTCAGCACGCCTCACCCCGCGCCTCTCAATTGCCCTGCAGCTTAGTAAGGAGCTGTCTAACTGTACGCCTCCACCACTACAATTTTGAGAGCTTTCGTTGGCTGGCCTGTAAGAAGCTCTCTGCATTCCGCGTATGCTAGCTAGGCTACTGGGCGGCTCAGCCCCAATACCGGTAGCAGCAGCCTAGAGCAGGAACTTGCAAAACCGCTCGAGGGGCAGTGTCTGCAATGGTACTATCAGGTCAGGTAGTCTTAGGTACCGATCTGGAGTAGCTGCTAGGTAGTCACTTCCTAGTATCTACCGGTACACTGCGGTATCTGCCCTCTATGGGCCGGACTCTTCGTGCCAGAAGTTTGCGGTACTAGGTAGTGGCGATCGGGGTGCATCTTCGGCCGATAACTGATTTATGCATTCGAGATAAGTTATGACCGTCGATGTGATATAAAAGATCTGATCGAACCGTGAATGACTCAGCCTGCTTTAGTACGCGCGTGTTCGATCCATCCGCCGACACAAGGTGAACCCGACACAGTCCCCGACAAAGATGACCGTTATGGCAGTGACAGGCCGACACGTGGCTTTGCCGCCAGATTTCGTTAGATTTTCCTCAGAGTCAGGCTTGCCACTGATCGTGGTAAGCCAATGCACTGGTGGCACTGACTGGTGCTTGGATCATCATAGGTAGCAGCATTGTCTTTCGACTGCATGAACCTTATATTCTAAGAAAATATGGTTAGAGTACCCACAATAATTCTTAAGAATTAGCCTGTGAATAGTAAAAATCGCTATCATGGCCCGTATCATGATGGACGGTTCAAGACCTTGACTGCGGCAAATTGAACGTTGACTCACGGTTATAGAAGTGCAATTAATTGTAGCAATTACATAGCCAGCGCCTCAGCAACGAACCGCACACTTTGGCCGCCTGGCTTAGTCCTTTAGTCTTTTCCAAGTCTGGCTGAACCACAGTATGCATAGGAGGATAGGAGACGGTTACTGGTGCATGCGTACTCAGCATTTGAACCTCAATGAATGCATGATGCACGTCAGATAATATGAAGCCGGGGGCCGGCATCATCTCGCAACTTATAACGGCTTCAATTGAACTAGTACTTGCAGCAAAGAGACATTCCGCCCATGTTCTAACTCAGCCGAACGCCAGTATACTTTTCTACCGAACGCCAGTATACGTTTCTACAAATACATTAGGTTGCATTTTGCGTTTCAACCAAGCAAGTTTCAAAGGCCTATACTTCATTAATCTGCTCCAAGTGGCGACTTGATTCACTAATTCGGAACGTTCCAATAATCAATGACTTGCTTGGAGCAGCGCTGCCGTTGCAAGATCCGTACGTATATGGAGCTCTTTTATACTTTAGTTATTCGAGATATCTTTGTGTGAATATGTACTGTCATTTAAGCTGTGCCGAGCTTTCCTACAATGGAAGGTTCACTTTTTTGCAGAAAGCAACCAATTCGACGACTCCAGTGTGTTTTAGGGTTTCAGGGTTTAGCGTCCATTTCTACAAAGTGTGCCCTTTCAAGAAAGACAGGTGAGCCAAATGGCCCACGTCGCCCCAATGGAGGACGTCCCACTTGCCGGTGGTAGAGACGGATACGACGCTGAAGGAGCAATTCGCTACCTCGCCCTTACAGGGGTAACCCGTGGCATGCTCGTGTAGGGCGTGGATGACGCCTCCATGACACACCACAACGACGCGTTCGCCTGCGTGGCACGGACGCAAGACGTAGAGTAGGAGAAAAGTAAAGTAATTCAGATTTAGATTTAAACATCATTTATCAAAAGAGACGTACGAGAAACATCACGTTCAATGCAGAAACGGAGGGCTCTCAAGGGAGAGTGGCACAGAAATACCAAGGGGGTGACGCACTTTGTCCTCCACCACGCGCAGATCTTCGAATGATATCAAACGTCATAGACTCAACACACGATACACATCGCGGAAAGTGGAAGAAATCCCTATAGGACAGGGGTCGAATGTGACATGCCAACTGATTGTGTCTGAATGAGAGGACTGATCGAGATCGCCCTCTTAAGCTTCTGTCGTCCGGATACACACAAATTGGTCAATGATGATGCGCATCGTATACTCAACGAGCCATATAATACCGCGGAAAACACACCAAAGCCGACATGCAGACTGATAGTTTCTTTGGGATTCTTTCAACCGATCAAGACCGTCCTGTTACGCTTTCAAGCCAAAAAAACGAAAAACAAAAAAACTTCCGGCTGTCCCAAACAGCAAACCGACCGGGGCGTGGTCTCAAAACACATTTACAGCCACTGCGAGAACGCCGACATTTGCTGGAGTGGGGTGGGGGCCCGGCGGCTGGCGAAAGTGCCCGGCGGCTGAGGGGCCTAGGGGTCCGGCGGCCGGCGGCTGTGCCCGGAGAAAACTGGCCCGGGGTCCAAACCAACAATTAGAAATGCAGGATTCTAGATATGCCGGCGGTTTTCGCAGCCGCTACGCGCTTATGGAAAATAGGAAATAGTTTTTTTTGCATAGCCGGCCGTATATTGCCCAAAAAGTGTCGAATAGCCCCAGTTTTTGGAATTTTGATCCCCTTTTTTGGGGGGGCCTAGCCCGGCGGCTGGCCCCAAATCTGGCTCAAAATTCAGGGGGGTCGGGGCCCGGCGGCTGGCAAATTGTCGGCGTTCTCGTAGTGACTGCAAATCTGTTTTGAGACCACGCCCGAAGCACGACCCATAAAAATCTTCAGAAGAAGGCAGAGGATAGACCTACCGCGGTGTGCGCGAGCGAGATCCTCGACTGCCGCCGCAGCCCTCTGTTGCAGCTGTGCTCGGCTCTCCCCTCCTCCAGCAATTGAGACGTCCTTTCTTTTGCTTTCAAGAGCCCGCAGCGCTTCCGGCTCGCTTTGCCGAGCCTCCTTGACCGTCAAACCCTGTGGCGTTTGAGCGGTTATAGTCAAGGAAGGAGAAGTTTGAGAGAGTGCTCGGTTCAGATGAGAGCCGAACAGAGAGCGTTGCCGAGCCTCTTTGACGGTCAAAGCCTGTGCAGTTGGGGAAAATCGATAGGGACTAGGAATATACCTGATGGAAAACAGTGCGACTTAGAGCCGTGTAAGGGAGCAATGGAAGAAAGCGGAGCGATTGTGAAAGAGATTTGGATACGATGGAAGTGGGAAAGAGCGTCGAGTCAAAGATGTCGAGATGGTGACAGTGCCCAAACAGGAACAAGTCTGAGTGACAGAGAAGGATCGCTGCAAGAGTTTTGTCAGTCAGGTGGCTTTCAGTCCGTCAGATTAGCAATATTATCGCAAAGCGGACGCGAAAAGTGGACGCGAAAGTAGAAGTCAGTCGTGCATAGCATGCTCGTTAGATACGGAGAAGTAAGGGATGTTTCTTCCTGAAGAAAGAAAGGAAGAAAGAAATGCTCGTTGGGGACGGCTAGAACAGGATCATCCGTTAAGTTCAGTCGATGTCACCTGTGATCGAAGAAAGCAAAAATGGGCTCCGGATTTGCTCGAGCCAACCGACCAGTCTGACGACGTGAGATACATTGAAGACGCTCCATCTACAGGGTATTTAAAGAGTTAGGGGACTTTTTAGGACATGATGAAGCTCCACGATTTTTCAGTAGCAGAAAAGTAACGTACAACATTGTTACTGCAGAGCTGACCACAGCAAAATGTAGGTCATTCATATGTTCAACACTGGAAAGTCGATATGCAATCACGAGAGACTGTACGAGACTGCACCCTCCTCAAACGCTCCTCTGTATGTCTTTCCTCAAGAGGTCCACAAAAGGCATGGAGCCACAAAGTCCTAAGGTACCAGAATAGAAACTTCCTTTCGTCTCGCAGTCGACAGTGCGACAACCGAGTTCACAACCAACGGGCGTTGCATAGAGCAACTGCAGAAGAACCAGAAAAGGAAAGTTCCTCTTATCTTGTTGTCAACAGTACAACATCAGACTTCGCTTCCAAAGGCCGTTACCTGAAGAACACCCAAATGACGTTCCCTCAGATCTGCCCTTGTGATTACTGCCTGAGCGACGCCGCCAGCCGCTGCGATCGCTTCACCAGTTAGGCGCGCCCTCTTTAGGTCGGAAGTATACACTGTAGTGAGTGGAAGATCCCCCTGAGCCAGTCGGCGAGCGACTGCCTCTGCTTGCTGAAAACCGAGCTCGTTCAGGTCAGAGTCGTACTGTCCCTGTAAGCAGGGTTTGGTGAAACTTAAGCGGGTTATCTTAAACCAGAACGAGGAAAGATTCATCCAGGCTACCATCGCTGGAAGCCGAGCTCGTTCAGGTCTTAGTCATAATGTCCCTATAATTAAGGTTGGTGAAAGTTGAGGGCAATTGATTCGAGCCAGGAAAGGTACATCCAGGCCACAGTTGCTAGAAACTGGGCTCATTAAGGTCACAGTCGTATTGTCCCTGCAGACCAGGTTTGACTTGATCATGATTAACCAGACAAAGCAACAGGTAGTGCTTCTCAATTGCTTCGCAAGTGTGATCAAGTCTTGGATTTGAGCGAATTATGACTTGACATTATAAGTCAGCGCCGTTCTTGTCTTTCAAACCAAGGGTATAAATTTCTCTTCATTTTGACCCCAACGACCTTGACTTGAACCGAGACTGTGAGCACCCAATCCATTGAGGTCAAACTTGTGCTGCCCATGGGATCGAATGACTAAAGTCAGGTGAGGTTACCAGTCCACCAGAATAGGACAAGATTCAATGTTGCTTTGTTAGAGGTTGCTTTAGTCAATTTCAATCACAGTTAAGAAATAC
The DNA here is from genome assembly GCA_000708835.1 of Klebsormidium nitens. Classification (NCBI taxonomy): domain Eukaryota; kingdom Viridiplantae; phylum Streptophyta; class Klebsormidiophyceae; order Klebsormidiales; family Klebsormidiaceae; genus Klebsormidium; species Klebsormidium nitens. Next base: position 187,024 of record DF237066.1, read on the forward strand.
TTTTGAAGGTGCTTACCGTGAAGGAATGGGTCTATCCGATCAGAACTCAGCAGAATGTGGCCTGCTCTTTGCTGCTTGCTTTTTACTGCTTACACTTTTGGTCACATTTCGTCCCCACTTCAGAATGAAAGAGTTTGCTTTCCAAAAAGTCCTTGCCTGCAGACGCCCGCTCTTGTTCCATGTTGTTTCACCGTGCCTAACGATGATCACTTCGGTAAACGATGTATGCACTGGGCCGGGTATCCAACCAAGATCGCCCATATGTCTGCCGTGCGCTGTATAGAGCAGAAAAGCTATGAATTGACTGCTTGCGCTTGCTCGGAAAGGTGACTTTTCAACTTCATTCGATCGTTCTCGGTTTTTAGCGCTGGACTTGTTCCTTAAGAGTCCAGAATGGTCGTCAGCAGAGTCACTCGGTACCAAAAGAACAAGAAAAGTACAGAGATCTTACATGGCCAAGTGGCACCTTCAGACACCGGCCTTGTGAAGAAAGTTTGTAAATGGTGATCAGAGCCGTTATTATAAAGTGCAGCACAGAAACACAGGTACGCCAGGACAGATTTGCAAACCAGCTTCCGTTTCGCGGCTTACATTCTGCGTCCTGATAATTCTACAGGCAACGTGCGTAAAACATCGACTAGATGCTTCGCACAAGTCAATTCAATGGAGCTTTCCTTTTAAAGAGATTATCACAAAAAATACGGCTATGTTTAGAAAGGTGGACTACTGTCTGACCGGTGGCGCAGCGATAAACGACTGGAGCAAGCGTCCAGAAGCTATAGAGCTGGCTGCGAAAAAACTTGAGCACTTACTACGTCATGATATCAGCTGTCAAGCAGGCATTCAGGGACACAGCTGCAGCACCAAGCTCAAAATTATCGAGATGCAGCCCCTCCCAGAAGCAGAACAAGAGTCAGATGATGTGATCAACCCGCATGCAATCAGATAGATGACTGCGGTAAAGCGGAGCCGTACCTTTCGTTACCCAGCGACTCCAAAAGCGACGCTGTTGAAGCCGGTACTTGCAGCGCACACGATCAGCTGGAGAAGGAAACTAGAGCAGGTCTGGCTGGCAATTGGGTGGACGCTTGGCAGACTCTGGTAGATCTGGTGTCGGAAAGATCAGCTGGGATCAGAAGATCTGAAGAGCTGTCCCTTACTAGCGTCAGCGATATTGGCGCTGTGAGATGTGATCAAGGGTCTGGAAGAATTTTAAGGTACCTAGAATCAGATGCGAAGCACTGAGCAGGTGCCCAAAAACAGGTTGCTTCAAGGAACTGTGCAAGGAGGACCCGCGAAAGCTAGACTGCAATTTGCTGCGCAATTCTGTTGAGTCTCGACGAGGGGGCTCCCCCTCAGTGGCGATTGCCGTTGGACATGTCTCTTATCGAACCTCCTCCCGAGGAGCCCGGAGCTTCCGCAACAGAAGTTATGGAGACTAGTAGAGGGCTCAGGGGTCCGGTCGGACGCGAATTCTTTAGAAACTTGTGTCGAAGCCGGCAGTTTGTCGGTGTCAGATTCACGTTTTGCCGAGTCGCAACTCAATCGACGGCCTCCGTGATCCGACGTGGCATATATTTCCCGCAGATACCGGAGAAGCATCTGCAGTACTCGAGTTGGATCGCGTGCTCAAGTGCAAGGCATCGTGTCAAAACACTTGTGCAAGTGCGTCCGGACCTCCGAAAAAACTAGATTGGCAGCACACTGTGCTGCACTCGGCATGCCATTTGATCGATTTACCATGTACATATTGCGCCGAGCGGGTTCAATGAGACCGTCGGATCTACGAATTTTGATCCCAATAGATTTTGATCCCTGATGATCAGGCTTTTCCTTTTGACACAAAATAGGCAGGAGCGTTCCGAGGCGACGGTTGTACCCCCTGGAGCGAGCTAAAATCGCAGTCGACGGCCTGCGACTTTCGACCTCATGTGCGAACGCCCATCTGAGGGCCTGCGACCGTCGGCCGATCTACATGAACCGCATAATACGACAAACACTTGCGAATATACTGTATTGTTTTCTAGCGTCAGCTACGAGAAAGTACTCACAAATCCTGCCCGATGCGTACACCGACTTTGCTATAGCACTGCGAACCTCCTGGAAAAAAGGTCGTCCAGATTCTTCTCGCATAAGAGAATCGATGGATTTCTAGGGGTAACAAGGCGGACGAACAAGCGAGGGTCCCTGGGACGCGGTCGCCAAGAATTTTGCGACGTCGTACTGCGGCATTGGACGACACCATTCCGGAGGCTTTCGCCATTTTCAATAACGCGTACGCTCGCGCGCATCCGGGGTGCACATGGGACAGCAAGAAAATGGCATGCCAACTAGGACGAAGCAATCCGCCTCCGGCGGATTTTGCAGCTCGCCTCAATAATGAAAGCACAATATTTCTTAAAATGGCAAGGCTGAGGGTGGGTGGGAGGGCGGCCCGGTCACACACAATGGGTGGGTGGGAGGGCGGGAAAAACTCCGTGCACTGCCCGGTACAAGAATGGAAATAATCCAACAATACCGTAGTCCTGATGAATTGAGTCTCTTCTTAGGGGGGGCGGGAGGGCGGCCCGGTTTGAGACCTTGACTCATATTTCTTCCCGAATGACCCGGCCGAGTCCCCCTGGGCCATCTCTCATTTATCGGGCGAATTAATCCTACCGTACAACGCCGAAAACTCGGGAAAAGTGGGTTATCCAGGGAGGGCGGGTGTGGAGAATAGCGTACAGAACTTGCTCTCAGGTTCCGGATCTCAGGACATTCCGGATCTGAGGAAACAACCGCCGGGGGTTCAGCTCTTCCCTGTTTTGTAACCCCTCTTACAATGTCTGCGAATTTCACTCGGCCGCCCGGTGAAAGTCGGGATACGATCAGAACCGTTCGATGCAAGTTCAAAGCAGACCTAAGGGCCTAGATTCTTTGTCCGGGACCGGTGGAGTCGTACGGTACATCTACAGGTGTCGCCGGTCCCGAGATCGAGAAAGGTTCCTGAGATCAGGAATTTTGTACGCTTTTCTCCACACCCGCCCTCCCAGGACGTTAAGCTTCTGTACGGGCAACTGAAGTGACGGTCAAGCCTTGAGGAAATATCCATGTAGGGTTTGCCCCTCGCCATTAATACACAAAAAGCCGAATTTTGCTGTACGCCGAGGAACAAGCTGTCTCAACCATCCGGGTACTTTGTGCAAACTTTACTGTACGTATCTATCGATTACACAGCATAATTTGTTTGGCACGAAACTTGATTGAATTTCAAAGTATAGCATTGCGGCCAAATCCAGCGATCTTTATGCGGGGACGTCGTACAGCAAACTTTTTTGCCAGAAGGACCCCACATCCGGATGTATAAATACGGGCGAGCTAAAAACCGGCCACCAGGGGGGCACGGCCAAAAATCGACCCAGAAAATACCGGCCACCAGGGGTGGCCAAGCCCCGACCGAAAATAAGTCAAAATCAGATATATATATATAGGAGGATGGGGTCTACAGAATATGTTTAAAACATAAGCAATCCACTTGCTAGGGAACAGGCCCAATAGGGTCCAATTCGGAGCCGTATAAGCAAGAAGCCTTATAAGGCAAGAAGCCTTATAAGGCAAGAAGCCTGATGTATATAAGCGGACCCTTGTCATTTTTGACAAAACCCGTTTGACCATCTTCGAGACCGGTCGGTTGGTGTGGCCTGACTTCAGGCTTGCATGGGGCTGGCGAGGGCAGGTAGATGTATACGAAGTCCAGTATATATTTATAGGCGGAGTGTTTTGAGATACGTGACTTTTAAAATGCTGTGAAAGTGATCAACCGGGCACCGGCCACCAGCCCCCTCGACTCTTC
>DF237065.1:0-150466 GCA_000708835.1 Klebsormidium nitens
TAAGTCCTTCGTCAGCGAATTTAAGAATTCCCTTGCCCAAATTGGCATGCAATCTGCCCGCTACTCCGGGCACTCTTTTCGGCGGGGCGGCGCAACTTTTGCGTTCCAATGTGGCGCCTCCCCGGCCCAAATTAAAGAACAGGGCGATTGAAAATCCTCCGCTTATCTCCTTTACCTCGAGTTCGACGACCCGGCTCGTGCCCGGGTCGCGGCGCTTATGGCGCATTCTATTCTGCTTACGACTTGGCGGTTCCCCGGTCAGCCTCAACACTAGCATCTCCACCGAGCGAAGCTGAAGACGAAGAAATCAGCCCGGTTTAGTCTACTAGTGTTAAGGCCGACCAGTTACTTGGAGGGTAGGCTAGTCCTTAGGATCCTTCCAGGGGGTAAATCGAGCGTGTTCGATCAGCCCCTAGTCACCGGATTTATTAAAGGCGGACCCTGCCTATTTCCCCCAGTCGTTCGCAATATTCACGTTCCAGACACGGGCACAAGATTTAGGATTTCCTACCCTTCCTGATCGAAGATTGTGAAGAAAGTCGGACAGGGGGAAGGGTGCCCACCCTTCACTATACCTACGTCAAGCGTCAGATCCATACTGCCGCAGGAGTTCTTGCAGCAGGAATCATGGCAACTTGGGCGCCCATCTCGTTGTCGGGGCCAGAAGAACTGAAGGATATCTTTCCAGGAGTGCGGGGTCTCCAGAAGATCCAGCAGACTCCACAGGAGCAAAGGAACACTGGAGTGCTCCCTGTGATTGGGGCCGACCCGGTTGTGCTCCAGAAGGCTATCAATTTCCTCTTCAGCATCAACAGCAGGATAAAGTCCTCCGTTAGCAGGAGCAACGGCAGGGAGGCCCCCAAAGTCCTCGCTCTCTCAGGGCTGTTGATCGGGATCGTCGAGATTGCAAAGCGGTTGCCTACTGCAGCAAAAGCAAGCGCGACTGCAGACTTGGGACTGGATCAGCCTTTCGCAAGTGCTTTTGCAAACGTTGCTGACCCCTCCGCAACAACCGCAGCGTGCACGACAGTGTACAAGGAGGGTAGTATGGATCACAACGAGCTTCTGGATGACCAGGCGCGGCTTGCTGCAGTGGAGGGAGAGGAACACGCCTATGGACCTGGTCCTGCTGCTCCCGCTCCCAAAAAACAGAAGCTCGAAGTCTCCAAAGTCACAGGAAAAGCGAGCACCCAAGAGAGTTCTCCCTCGAAAGTTAAGCCCGGATCTCGCAGAATGGAGACACCTCCGGAGGCTGGCCCACAGGTTTCCCCACCACCTATGGAGGGCACGGCGGGCGGATCGGGAAGCAGAATAAGCCGCCTCTCCAAAGGCGTGTCATATCGTGTGCTCAACTTCGAACAACAATACGAGCATCTTAGGGACGTCTGGTTGTTGAATCAGTCTTCGTACCAGCCAAATCTTTACTTTACGGCTGTCTTTTCAGGTAAGGAAATCATACCAGCACTTTGCTTGTTTCAGAGCGTGTTTGCTGAGCGGTTTGCTCTTGTTTCTTGGGGACTTAATAATTTTGACTGATGTTTTTGTTTGACTGACTGACTGTGTTTGTCCACTGCGCGCTACTGCGCCTTAGTCCTTGCACTTGCTGCCTTGGTACTAGGGTGTGGTGCACACACTTATATATGAGCTTGTCAAATAGAGCCATTGGATGACCCTGATTGGCTGGCCTGACGTATCTATTTGTTCTGCAGAGCTCCAACTGGAGCTGGTGGTCAACCTGGAGACGGGTGAAGTTACAGTTCGGCGGGCCGTCTGGGAGGCCAAGGCTAGCCTCCGGCAAGGGTACCGCAAGAAGATCGACCAGGCCGCAAAAACCGCCGTGTGTGTTTACATAAACAACTTGGCACACGGTGTGGTTATCAAGAACGTATATGTTCTGGTGGGTGATGACGAGGAAATGGTTGTCGGTAGAACGCCGCTTGCTGCTCCTTTTTGCTATTTGACTTACAAGCAGCTATTGCCGCTCAGCTTGGTGTAGTAGCTTTGACCATTGTCCTTCTTTGGTGCCCAAGTATTCATGTTTTGTGAACTCCTAACTTTGAACCCATGTTGCCATAAGATTCGATCCGGAAAGTGCCGCCTTCGTTTTGGTTTGACCTAGCTGGCAGCTTGCGGTAACCCCATTTGCAGTCTGGATTGGCCAGTTTTGTTTCGAAGCAACAGCAGGGACTATGGACACTCCGCCTTGATCACATGGTAATACTGATCACTTTTCCTTCTTGCTGAGCAGTGCAGTTCACGCCGGAGAATACTGGCTGGGAGCTCGGTTATCACCCGCATGAGCTGCGGGGGGACATCTTCGTGTCGGAGTTCCTTGAGTTGTCAAAACGGGACCCCAAGAACCCCATGGAGTTCAAGGTAAGCTGGCTACATTCTTTCTCAGGAAGTCAAGCTCTGCTTGCAATGTGACGCAAATTGGAACTTGGGTGTCAGCAGGGACGGCATACTTACTTTGGGGTTCGCACCGGGCTTCTTGTTTCAGAACAAAGCAATTTTGGGGCCATTTTTGGGATTGGGACGTGGCATACTCGTACCTGCAGGTCAGAAACTGATTGTGGACGGAAAGATGGCTGCTGGGTATCAAATACTGTATCATCCAAGAGTAGGGTGTGCCTCAGCTAGTTGCTTTCTGCTTCTGCTCATTCCTCTGCGCAGAGATGGTTGTCCTGCCCACGTGCAGTTATCTAACTTCTTGCCTTATGTAAGTCAAGAGTCTCTTAGGACGTTCGGCAACACCAACAAACTCCTCTACTTTTTTCAAGAAGGACTGAGAAAGGAAAACCACCATTCGACCATTTCATGCGGGTAAAATCATAGCTCGACATTTGTTTGTTGCAACAACTTCCTCTGTCCCGATCTTTGTTCATCATCGTAAACCCAACCTGTGGCTTACATAGAGCAATGTCTGATCTTTGCTTCTTGCATGTGGCAGGCCGGCGACCAACTGTTGAAGGGGGGGACATACATTCTGAAGGCGTTCCTGGGGGACGCGCTGTCGAAGCTGAGCGTCAAGGAGATGGACGACATCCTGGTAGACATCGAGGTCAGCCAGGTGTTGTCGAGCATCCACCTCATGCAGGACGCCTTCAGGGAGGAGGCGCCGTGGTTTGAAGAACCTCTGCATCGCTTGGAGCGGAAGGGAGATGACCAGGCATGCCCTTCATCTTTGGCCCAGTGCTTTCTTACCGCTTGCCCATGCTCTTCTGTGCGAACCAGCCTGAATTTTGTCAAGGAATTGCCAGCCTGGTTTTCGATCACGGGCTCTGCGAGCGAGATGCTCGACATGGCGAGCTTCTGACCCGCAGGAATTCTGCCTGATGAGCTGGGATAAGGGGATTAGGTCAGGGAGTTCCTTGGGGCGGCACCTTGTTGCCCCCTATCCTATCTGCCATGCCAACTTAATTTTCAATCAGAAGGTTGCACGACAGGGGAGGTCCTGCTCCGGTGTGGCAGTACCCTCTCGTGTCCTGGCTGATGTGTAGACATAGATTGTGCAGCGCGTTGCACACGATATCTTCCGTTTGAACCTTCTGTCGAGCAACCTGATGATACTTCAGAATCATAAGGCGTGAGCTAGACAGCTATCAGTCTTGGTGATTCAGCTTGCCAAGTTGCTTAAGCTAGCTCAAGAAGAAAGTCTGGTCGCTCACTCGCTTGCTCGCACGTGATCAACCTCTGTGTATTGCAGGACGTCCCTCCAGAAGAGCAGTTAGGCAGAGTGACCAGGGGGAAGGTCAAGCGGCAACGAGAGGTGGCGGCCTACGAGAAGATACCTGTCCCAGTAAGGGCGTCTTTGCTTAATAATTGGCCAGACTTGGATTTTGGGATGCAGCGTCCAAGAGCTTCTGCAGATGCCACTAGTGGCTTGTTCCGTCCTTCTAATGCTACTCAAGCTGTGCTTGGATAGAGGCCACAATAAACTGCTAACAGCAGTCGATTAAGGTAAGGGATTTGACCAGTGCCGTCTCCTGTCATGCTCATACGTCTCGTATTGACCTTTCCATCGTCTCTCCAGGTCCCACCAAGGCCCCCTCCAATGGACCCCAAGAAGTTTGAATGGAGACGGCTCCTTGAAGAAGGCGACCGGTATGAAGCGGTAGGGAAAGAGGTGCGGCGGCGCGGACAAGACCTTCAAAGGCAAAGGTACGTTTCCTTGAGTGCTCATCGGAGCCCTTGCTCGAGGTTGGCAAACGTCTGGAACAGGATCGACCTTGGTAGAAACACGGGTAGAACCTCGAATGATGTGCAGCAATATTGAGGTAACCTTCTACAGTCAGGAGTTTAAGCACACATCTACATGTCTGCCAAGACCTTTCTTCACACCGTCTCCAGAGCTACGAGTTGGGGCCTAACCAGACTGAGGAGCGAAAACTCGGCGGCAGCCTGGGGTCCACCTTCGAGTCAAGTGGTTTTCTTGTTTGGATATGTTTACGGAAGTGCCCAACGCAGGTGTGACCTGCAGAGCATGAGGAGAAACGTGGCGGGCTCTACCACTCATCGGGTAGCATGAAGACTAATCTTCGGAGTTTTTTGCGGCAAGGAAGCATCTGATTCTGTGAAGTTCAGCATTGGAAGCTCCTCATCGGGAACTCAGCCAGGAGATATCTCTCAACGATGAGTTTATGCAGTATTCAGGAATGTCATGGCGGACGCAGTCAGTTTCGGAGTTTGCCGAGTACGTATTACTACATCTTATTGCTCTCGTTATAACGTCGAGATGGTCGGAGACGGCTTGGTTGAGGAAGCTCCATACCTTATTTGCAGGCTGGAGGAGATTGCGAGAATAAGGAAGATGCAGGAGGACGAGCTGGCCGAGATCAACAAGTCCTGATCAGGTAACTGGTGCTCGGACAAATGCAGCAAATGGAACCGACTTCTGCCCGGAAAAACCATGCACATGCCAAGTGTTTAAAGGATGCATGTAATCAGCATTGAGTTTATCAACCAAGAGCGTGTACAGTGTGCAATCAAGGTCATGTACTATAGCCGTTGACATTTTCTCTTTGGACGCATGCCACAGTAAAGTCACCTTCGTCTTCTTCCTTGCAGGTGACACTATGGGTATGCTAGGGCAGGGTGGTTCGTTAGGGCGCTAGAAGGTTAGGTGGTCCCACTATGTCATAGGGCCGTTCAGTGGGCACGATTCGGTTGCAAATCTGGCCAATCACGTGCAAACTAGTCATCCATTGGGTCACCTGATGAAGGACTTGTCGTATGAAACTTTGTACACATGGAAGTATGATTCAGGACGTGAACTTCTGATCTTGTTGAGACCACTTGGAATATTATAGATCAGTTGAGAGGTTGATCGGAAACATCAGTGCATGCTGCACATATGTATGCAACTACTATATTTTTTGAAAGGTCCGAAATTGCCGCCTAATCTGTCATGGCCTGCCCGCTGCATGGCCGCCTAGTTGACTGCATCCGATAGCACTACGGCTCGAATACGCCGCTGTGATGGTCCAATTGGAACATGCTGCAGAACTTAGCATGCACTTGACTTTCTGCAGTCGGAATACACATGTAAATACTTGCGTGCCAGACACTGGGCAACCTGCCGCCCATATCGTTTGGGACTCGCCGGGTGCCAGACATATTGTTGCGGCAGCTAAGCTACTTAAGACTTATATGCATTATTGCTCCCTTGACAGGGAACATGTCAAAGTCGAAACCCGTGCCCGTTAAGCACGGCTAGTGATCTAGTGAGGCTAAACTAGGCGGCTACCCTCTGCAGCATTGCCGTGCTACTTTGACATTGAGATCGACTTTACAGCAACAAATTGGACAAAGACATGGGCAGGATTGCAGACATCCGTTTCCCGCCCTATTCCGCAGGTCAAAGCTGTGCTACGTACACGTGGAACCTTTAAACCGGATGTGACGGGCCGCAAATAGAATTTGGTCTTTATCCTTCGCACTTGGTGAACTTCAAGGTCTCTCGCGGTCGAAGCGGCAGGTTTGCTTCGCTTCGCACGAGTGCAGCTTTCGTCCGGTTGACGAGCTCAACATGTTCCCTGCAAACATAAACGTTACACATTCAGAATGTGTACAACAGCCAGGAACACGTGAAAGTGATCGAGCTCGCGAAGCTCTAGGGAGTAATCAGCATATGCTTGCATATGGGTAACTCCCGAAAGATGTTAGAACCAGCCTTGATCTATGAACAGCTCCTGAGGTTTCTGAAAAAGGCGACAGTACCCAGATTGCTGGCTCCTATTTGCAGCTCGCATCCCCGATTCGGATCATCCCGTCTGAAACCAGGTTCGCAACCCGGTCATTCCTATCAACGGGGTCTTGTGCTCTTAAAACGACGACACGGTACCTGGCCGCTTTCAGGTCAGCCGCCGCCAGGTGATTGCCCATCTTTCGGAACTCCCCACCCAACGCGATCGCGAACGCGCGCTCGGCCGTCTTCCGCTGCGCGAGCTGCGCGCGCGCGGACCTGCGCTTCCGGGCCGCGCGCTCCTCCGCCTCGCTGATCTGCCGACACGTGGCGGCCTCCGCGCGCAAGTGCACGCGCTCCTTGGCAGCGACTTTGGCGATCGCCTGGAAGCCCGAAAAAAAACAACTAATATTTCGACTCCAGTTTTCCGCGTCTTCTTTTACTACGTTGGTAACCCGCCTATGAAAGGTAATCGTGCAGCCGCAAAACACATCGCTGGCGCCGGTTCAGAGCACCCCGCGTTTATAAGTAACGTTTGGAGGTCGGGGTTCTGTCGTCCATATTTTCTAGGCGGTTCTTGACTTTTGCTGTTTATGAATAAAGGTGAACCGAGACGGCCGCAATATCCACGTAAAGGGAGAGACGTATTGCGTCCATTCTGGCCTGTGTCCTGCTTTGTTTGATTTAGAGAGCTTTTGAGAGTAGCCGGATCTTCTACTGCTTAGAAGGTTTTCATTGTCACCTTCAAAGTAGCGTTATGTTTTTTCAGTCACATCCTTATAAACCCGCTTACGAAGCGACCCACGAGAGGGGATGCGGACTACCAGAGACGCTGATGTTCAAAAGCCGGAAGCCCTGTGCTTTTGCGGACCTAGCAGAAGGACGGTTTATGAGTAGAAAAACACTGCAGCACCGAACTCGCAATCTGAGAGAGGTACTCCAACCACCGCGCGCGCACCTGCGCGTGCCGGGCGACCCGCTCCCTCATCTCCCCTCTCAGCCGCGTCGCCTCCAGGCGGCTCTCCTCGGCCCTCATCCTCTTGCGCTCTTCCTCCTCCGCCCAAGCGCGCGCGGCGCGCGCGAGCAGCTGGGCTTCCGTTTCCGCGCTCACAATGGGGCGCGCGAAGAGGCCCGTTTGAGTGGTGCGTAAGAGGCCCGTGAGCGCGTGCGCGCTCGCGCGCAGGGAGGCGGAGGTCACGGCGCGCACTTCCGCACGCCAGAGCCGTTCCCTGTAAAACCATAGAGAATCTATCGTTTGTCATCAAGCGTGACAAGTCTTTATTCTTAGCCCGCTTCTGTCGTTGAGTACGTCTCTCGAGAAAGTGGTGTATGCATGTGAGTTGCGGCGAAATGAGCTCTACATCAGAAGTACCTTGGTCGGAAAATGTTCTTCCTTCCAGGGGATTTGTAGAACAGCACCTGTCTCGAGGTGAACACGATGATCCAGCGCAGGGCACTCTTGATTCTGTGCGGAAAACCTTTTATTCAGAAGAAGACCTTTAAAAGCAAGAGTGACACCCACCTCTCCCACCGCGTCTTCAGCGTCCGTAACGCGTTCGCGCGCTGTGCGTTTTCGTCCGCAATCGTGTCCCTTGTGATCGCTGGCGCGTCAGTCAGGGTCTGCTGTCCGAATAGTCTCAGCCTTCGGGTGTCGGGATCCGGTTTGCCGCTGCGCCCCGGTTCTTGTAACAACTGCGACAATAGCAAGGAGCGTTTGGCTTCAATCCAGAATCGGTGAATATACTGTTAGGAGTAGATTAGGGTGCTCGGAGCCTGCCTGAGCCCTCGTCAAATGCTTTGGGTTTACGGCAAATCATGACGACAACGGGTGAACGGCTGCTTCCACTGACATGCCGCTACTGGGTGACCATGCGGTATCGATGTAGTCGTATGTTTTGCAAACGGGTTCAAGACGTCCTTGTAGCACTTGATACCCCTCTATTAATGACTCTTTTGCTTCTTCAACGCTCGAAGCCTCTTTACGTGAGTAGACCTTTGAGAACCTCAGGGTGCTGTTCCCAAAAAATGACGCTTGGGGTCGCTTTGACTTTCACCCGTTTCGACTGTGCTTTATCATTTATACGGCAATTCGGAAATCTGGTGCAAATCCTCCCTCGATTGGAGGACGTGAGCGAATAAAAAGTGGAATCGACGGAAAGACACTGTTGATGCAGCTGTCAGGATCTTTCCACTAATCATCGTTAAACCCACCAGTTCCCGCAGCCTCGTGTATCAGTGCTCCCCTTTGTCCTGAAAAAGCGTGGAATAACACGTACTGTTGGATAACCCACCTCTTCGATGCGCCCCATTGCCAAGTCCAGCCAATTCAGTCCTTTCCCGTGGACCCACAAGTCTTTGCGGACCAGCCCATAGACCGCGGCCCACTCGCGCGCGCGCAGGGTATCCACGGACATGCTCAGTAGCGTGTCCGCAACTTCCTCGACCGTCCGGTGTTCCGTTCCGCCCGCTTCCGCTCTGTTCAGCTCCGTTCCGTCCGCTTCCGTTCCGTACGGTTTCCAGGGCGAGGCTTCGTCGAAAAAGCCTTCACTTTCGGCGGAGGATTTGGCGGCGGTGGGGATGGGCGAGTGGGCAGCATAGGCGGGGCTCGGGTCATGGAAAGGCGCCGTCTGCTTATTGGGCGGAGCGGCGGAAACGAGCCGCACGCCGCACCCTTCCTGTGAGGACACGTGTTAAGGACCTCATTATCGTCAGTCGTTCTGTGGAGCAGTACGTCTGCGTCTGCTAGTCATAAACAAGTGCGAATTCTTTCGATAAAGATGCGTGAGAAGCAGCTTCCAAGGAACGCTCAGCTAAAGAGGCTTTACGAATTTAGAACAAGGCGGAGTTGCACCGAAGGGCTCGCAAGCAAAAGACGCCCCTGACGGGCGGCAATATGGAATCCTTTTACCTTGAGATTGTACGTGAGCGCATAAAGCAGAACCGCCCGCCTCTGCGCCTCTTCCTTACTGTCGAAGCGCAACAGCTTCACGATCCGCCTCCCTTTTTCGACGTCGAAAGGCGACGCTCCAGCGCTTCGCCCGGTTCTCGGCTCTCCGAGTATTCGTTTCTCCTTATCTATAGGTGAACCGGCGGCCGTCGCTTTTCTTTTTGGTGGCGTTCCCTTAGTCGACGCCCCAGTCATAGGCCGCCAGAAAATTTCAATAAGCGTTCCCCTCTCGTCAGCTGTAGGCAAATCGGCCCCAGTGTTGGTTCTCTTTGGTGGAGTTTCGACAGCCGTCGCCCCGGTCATAGGCCGCCGCACGCTCCCAATAAGCGCTGACGTGGACTCTCGGAGTGGCAACACATTATCATACAGCTGCCCGTTTTCGTACAGCACGTGGCTCCTCGGGATGACGTCACCATTCTCCTGCACGACTTCGGGGCGTTCCGCCGGAAAAGACGCATTGGTTCCGGTCGTCGGGCGGAAGCCCCACTCCTCGGGCCGCGCCGAGAAGCGCGGGCGGGTGGAAACGTCGAAAGCGTGGGGGCTCCCGGGGGATCCCTCCGGCAGTTTTCCGGGGGATCCCTCTGGGGGCCCTGTAGCGGTACTGACTTTGCTCTGACCCAGCACGGAAGCGAGCCCCTCTTGTTTCACCCCTTCTGTTAACAGGGCCTCTAATGGTTTTGATTCAGCCTCAGACGGATCAATCTCGCGGGTTGGAAAGTTGACCCCTAGCCACCGCGGGAAAGGCGCCTTTCGGAAGGGCAGGGTGAAGTGGTGTAAATGCAATCGGGCGCCGGCCGCGAAGGTGAAGCGGATCTTCTGCTCAGGCAGGACGGGGCGTATTCTCATCTCTGAGTGCCTGCATGTGGGTAGGCCATTGCCGTATAAGAAGCGACATCTGACTCTGGATGAGTCGTGAAATTGATGCTATCCAGGGACTCGTCTTAAGAAACAAAGACAACGCGTTAAATTGAACATATTTTTCTGAATGATTCAAAGGGCGCGGTAAGTTGGCGATGGAACTTAAGATTCTTAACTCGCTTTTGAAGTTGTGTCGGCCCTGAAAGAGGTAAGGTCATTATTACTACTTCGATCCAACATCTGTGCGAGTCAGAAATACGGCTAACGAACGGCGCGAAACGACACACGAAGCAGACCGTCCCAATATCCTCTGTGAAAGCAGCTCCTCCACGATCCGTCTCGCGCTACCGCAATTAGAGCAAACAACGCACGCGCATCTGCCATCCACCAATATGCTCCGCTTTCATGTAATGAAGGCCACTTCCCAAAAAGCAATCGTTATTCTACATTGTTAAATCATTTAAAAAGAAGGCCGTTTCACATTTTATACAACCATCATTTTAAAGCTGAAGCCATTCAGAAGAAGACAACAAACATCCACCTGAGCATGCGCGCGTGCTCCGCGAGGCTCATCGCCAGCGTCTCGTGCGCGGCCTGCGCGGCGACCTCGCGCAGCTGGCGCAGCAGCGCGCAACGCGCGCGCAGCAGAAACGCGCGCCAGTAGCGCTGCACGCACACCGCCGCGCGGCGCTCCAGAACTTGCCGGTGGAGGCTGACCGGGAGGCGCGCGCGGCCGCGGACGGCGCGCCAGGCGGCCTGCGCGGCGACGTCCGATGAAGAGGTGGGTTTGGGTTTGAGTTTAGTGCTAAAGAGCTGGGTGATGAGCATGCCTAAAGAAGTCCAAACTTTGCGGCTGGCTTCAGAGTTCCGCTCCTTCCATTATATCGAAGTGAATCAGTATTTTGCTCTATCGGTGCGCCTACATGTCCTTTTTCGTTGGGCAATGTCCCGCCAGCCATGCGGAAACAGCCGTAACGCGCCGGGGAGTAGAGCTCGTAGTCAATCATCCGTAGAGCGGCAGATCCGTTTTGCGAGCGAGATTCTGGGGTTTTAGCAATTTCAGACTTGGGCGGTACGTCCTATGAGGATGGATTTCGATCAGAAACAACGAAATTGTACAAAGTCAGATCGGCATCAAGAGACAAATAAGTAGCCCGCCTCACCTGAATGGAACACGCCGCAGCAACCGTTCTCACAGTCTCCTCGCAGAAGGCCGTTAATGGGCATTCGCAGTACCGCTCGGCGCAGGGTATTCGGACGCCGGACGGAAGAAGAGCCGCCTTCTCGACCGTCCGATCTTCGTGGTTGAACAGCGTGATGAGGTCACTGAAGGCGGCCAGTGCGGCTTGGCTGGGGAGAGTTATCCGCACAAGAGATGCGTCTGCAAAGAGCCAGGAGAGCGGATTCGGATGGAGAAACGGAACGCAAAGATGGTCGAAAGTCTGATGTCGCCGCAAAAGTGCTCAGGGGATGGTCGGGCTGTGCGATACATAAAAACAGTGGAAGAAAATTCGGGCAAGGATTCGCGTCAGCTAGAGCCGCTTATTTGGGTAGAGGATCTCGCACAAGGTGTGTGGCTGCACAGAGCCGAGAGAGCGGAATTGGGGACATAACCGCGACGGAAATCTGGGTTCCGGAATCGTTTGATCAGAGGGACGCCGGACTGTGCACAGGGAAATGGTCGACCTCTGCGGCTTTGAAGCATTGAAAAGCCCAGTCCTGACCACTAGCCACGCACTTTCATCATTCCCCTGAAGCTGGTAGGAGTTTTGTTTTCTTCGCCGGATGCTTACTCATCCCCACTGATGTGCCGAGAAAGTGCTCCATACATCGGGGAATTGACCTGACTGATGATCAGGAAATGAAACGACATTCCACAGCCGTTCGTTTCGCAATCACCCCTTGCTTTGAGAATACACCTCGCAAAGTCCTTCAAGAACGTCGCCGAGAAATGTCGTGAGTGAATGACAACCAAGAAGGCAGCCAAGATTCGCTGTAGCTTTGTAGATGGGTGCACCTCTCTCTTTCCGCTCTCTCCCGGCCAGCCTTCGTAGTTCCGCCCGTTCGTATGGTAGCAGGCAGCAGCCGCGGCGCCGGAGCAGGCGTATGTCGACGGAATGAGCGGTTTGCACCTGCAGAGAACGTGCACGAAGGTCTTAAACGCGTACGGGATTTTAGAACACTTTTTCCGAAAGGCAAAGTATCAGTTCACCGTTGACTCGAAGAGCGCTTGTTACATAAGGCAGTCTTCAAGGCCACCATTTGATCGCAAAGCGAGATATCGAATCAAATACCTGGGTGGACTCGAAGCGCGGTCCACGTATGAGCAACCAGTGTCCGTGCGCGTGTCACAGTGACATCGCATGCTTCGCCGTTACTAGACGATCTTGTCCTGTCACGAACACAGGTTCACATTCTGCTTGGATGGTCGTCACAATCTACAGAGATTTTCTTGGAAGGTGTTGGTTATCATAAATATCTCTGGTTTTGCGACCATTCGTGGGTTTGGGCTCCAAGAGGGAACTTTGTAGCTGGTGGCTTTCATTCTACGTTGGAAAGCCAGCTTGTAACTCGAAGGAAGAGGCCGTGCTTTGCCGCACCTGGGGTGCAAATCGAAGGAACGCCTTTGCTTGTCCGATTGGCGATGTGCGGAGAACCAGCCCGGGCGCAGCGGAAGACTCGCTGAAGCCGCTCAGCGCATCGCCGTTCAGGTCTCTGCAAAGTGTGGAATCAATCACGAACTTGGTTACAGAACTACTTCGAATCGAATGTTGCAGCTGTTGCTGCTTTACTGGGGGGACTCTCATTCACGAAACGATAATCCTTCAGACGTTTGGCATACAGATGAGTACGAGTATTCGAAGGATCCAGTAAGTTGGAACAGCTAGGAAAGCTCGAAACAGCATAGATTGCACCCCACCAGGGTTAGCAAACGCGGCCAGAGCTCGTTTCATGCATTAAAGAGGGTATATGCATCCACGGAAAGTGATAGAGAAGATTGATTGGTATCTCAGCTCACATCCAGTCTGCAGGGAGCCGGTACAGCTTCAGCCGCGTCGACTCAAACGTACACTCCTTAGAAGTCTCCCCCACTTCGTTGCATGCTTCCTGCAAGATCTGCTGCGCAACAGCAACCTGACCAGCTGCCACGTAGACTCTCCGGTTAGGCACTCTGGTTTCCGCATTGCTTGCACGCCGTTCTCTTGAGCCGGGATTGCTGATTTCTCGAATTTCTGGAGCGTCAAACTCGAGCTTCTCTACCAAGAGACGGGCCATGCTTCACCCAGCAGTCCTGCAATCCTTAATGAATGGCTGAAAGGGATTGCATTATCCTTTGCCAAAGGACCGGATACCACAGGAGCACTGAGCTCCTAAGGTCCATAGATGAAACAAGCGTCAATCGTTAGTGTGTACTCAACGGAATGTAAACGGAGCAGAATCTTAGGGAAGCTTTTGCAGCATTGCGTTTTAAAGGTCGGTGAATGAGCATGCAATCCTGTGGTGAATGGAGCGTCCTTGTGCCCAGCACGCATTCATCAAGGACCAAGCCACTGATTCTCGCTTCAATGCTGAGAATCAGGTCACCGCATTCCCTCCTTTTGCAAGCCTGTGTCACAGTGCATGGGCAAGGGCCGCTCTGCTTCCATCAGACTATGCAGTGATATATTTGTGTTGTTGTGCAGACCGTCAAAAGCTACCGTCACTGCCGAATCCCCGGTCCCTTTGCGAGCTACTTCACTGCAACCATCGCGGGCAACTTTGGCCCGGCCGGCCGAACTTGGCCCGCCGTTCTAAGGGATCTACCGCGCGCGCAGAAGAAGAACACGACATCTGAATCGTCCGTGGGACATCGGACGGGCAGGATCGAAAGCGGGCGAGTGGCGGCCGCGCGCCGCGACGATGCGGCCGCCCGGGCGTGGGCCTTTTATCCCGACAACAAAAGTGCAAGATTGACAAAAACTGTGAACTTCAAAAGAAGAAGATATGTATCTGCCTCGGAAAAACTATAATCTACTTTTACTCAGCGAACAAGACGCAAGGACAATGTATTACGACAGGCTGCAGGAATCTGCATTGTTGGCGTCCAAGAGTAGTATCAAAAGAATGCAAAAGTCTGGGATGCGGCTGGCAGCATTGCAATGCTGTCTCGTGTGAGGACATTGAAAATTGTGGCATCCTGCAAATTTCTGCAGCTTTTCTGAGCAATTGCAACATTGCTAGTAACAAGCAACACAGCTTAAAAAGGTGGACAATGTGGCCCGTTTGATCGGAGGCAGCCAACCTATGGAAGAGCCAGACCATCAATCACAACTGTGGCCAGGTCAAAGGACTGAAAGAACTTAAACAAAGTAGGCCGTTAGCTTGAAGTACACAGCTTTGCAGGGAAAATGAAGGGCCAGAAATCAAGCACGACTTTGTCAGCATCCGAGATGGTCACGAATGCCGCCACAGCTTTAAATGCTGGGGAGCTTCTCAGTCTGTGTGAGAAGCTAGTTGCCAGCTATAACTCGGCAAAAATAAACCCAGATATCCATGCCGATGAATGCATAGCAGAGTGGAAAGTCACAGACGAAGACGACAAGGTGTTTCTGAAGCAGGTGAGGTTGCGTGCATGCAAACGCTTCTTTTCTTGAGCAAATCGATGCGTACAGTAGCAGTCAAGAAGGAATATTTGATTGTGCTCGAAGAGGGCAGCTTTTGAAGCATGGCAGCTGAAGGATCGGCCTTCAAGTTCCTGTAAGCTGGGTACTCAGGAGGGGTTTGCCTTGGAGAGAAAAGCAGGAAGGTGTGTGCTGTTCAAACCACTTATAGCAGGGAAACCAAAGGGCAGTCAACAAAACGAACCATGGCGCTCTGTAGAATTCATTGAAACTTTCCTAACGAGGCTCTTTCTGCGTATCCAGCGGCAAACATATTGGGCGGGTAGTCGCAAATGACATGGTGTGAAGCATGTATGCACATGCATATGAAAACTTTCTTTTCACAAATACTGCAAGACACTGCACCTCTTTCTGGCTCAGCTGACTAACCTGGTCTTCATCACATTGCAGGTTACAGAACACTTGCAACATGAAACAAAGTCCCATCAGTTCTGACAACCTGTGCCCTCAAACCCCGGTTCCAACCGCTGGAAAGCTCAAGTGTGTTTTAGAATGTGACAAACTCATGAAATTTGTCGACTGATAAAAACAGATCTACAGAAGCAGGTTTAACCATCAGCTTTTGATGGTGATCCAGGTTTTGTATGGCTGCTGTCGCTACAAGAAGCTGATCAAGGCTCTTGTGACCAGCCTGTACCACAACAACTCTGGCTGCACCCTACGCTCCGACGTCCACTTGTACAGCGTGTTTGTGTACCTCATTCTGATCCGACTGGAGGAGCTGACCTTTGAGCAATTCAGGTGAGAGGCAAACTTTCTAGTCAAAGAGTGGAAGTTGGTTGATATCAGTCAAAACCCACAGGCTTAGTGCAGTTTCAAATGGAGTTCGAAATCTACAGTGGCGCAAGCCAACTTTTACTTGCAATGTCTCCTGATTAGTGTGGTTATTTTATCAGACCCTTGCATGGTCTGACTACCTTCTTACAAGTAGAAACCCCACATCCTGATAGGCGACCAGTCCCAAACTACGTTCGAATGACAACAATCACTTTGTTCACTCCTTGCTCTCTCAGCGAACGCCGCGGCTTATATTGCATTTGGCCAACTTGCCATGAGCAATATCCGTAGAGCTGAAGTCTTCAGTGTCCCAGTCACCAGGGGAACACTTCGTGCAAATTACCTCCAATCCGGCTAATGTTGACCATCTGCCTAACCTCGTTTTTGGCAGGCGGCTCTGCCTCACCCAGGAGCCCCAGAAGATCCTGGTTCTGGTCAACTATGTCTTTAACCGCGAGAACCTGGAGCAGTGGTGCAAGGACGAGTGGCTCAAAATCTACGACACCACCTTTGTGACCGCACTCATTGACAGCGTCCTGCAATGGCAACCCCACGTTGCAGAGATGGTGAAGAGGTGAGGGGGACGATGGGTGCCGTTACTATGAACCCCTTTCTATCCGTTCGTGAAACGTGAGTGTTAGAGACTTCTTGACATCTGAATGACTTTGCGAGGATCGGGCCTCGTGTCTCAAGCGCCTGGTTTCAAAGACGATCCAGTTTGTTGCGTTTGCTGTTGAGCCAAAATCTGTCAAGCTGACCCGCTCAATCCATGTTTTTGAAGTTAAGAAACCTTGGGCCGTCCGATGCTTGCAAATGGGTCAACTATCGGCCAAATTTCTGTACACGGCTGAAAAAGACGTTTTGGTGACTCCCAGTCTGACAACTCAAAGAAAAGCGCATCCAATGAGTCTGAGCAACGTGGCGGTCTTTGCAGGCTCGAGGAGAAAGTGTTTATGAAACGGAGGGCGGAGGAGCAGGAGGCGGACACGGGGGCGCGCGGCGCATCCTCGAAATTTACGGCGACGGTCGTGCAGCCGTTTAACCTGTCAATGAGCAAACGGAAGCCGGTCTACATCGACGAAGAGCCGGTGAGCCATGCTTAGTCTAGATGTTAAGAATCGTGTCTTAAGAACATAGGATATGCTGTCAGATTTGATTCTGGTTGTGAGGGCGACCGATGCTTTCACTTGGCAATCATATCGTTTCAAGGGCCGATGAAGATGTGTTTTGCGGACTTACACATCGCTTACAAGAAAAGCAATTTTGCGTCTCGTAAAGGACAGCTCGCTTCGATGCTTTAGAAGGACGGCAGAACTGTCGACCTGGCCAGTCTCTTCAGATACAACGAAAACAGCAACGAAGTTTGCACGCCGTTGATTCTTCCTAAGCTGACCCTACAAAGCTAGCTCTTCTTAAGCAACCGCGAGAGCCATTCCGTAACTAGCAGCGCGGTCTTTTGCAGGTGGTAACGCTCAAAGCCCGCCCGCCGCCCCCCCACCTCGACGGCCCCACGCCCACGGAGCTCGCGCTCGAGAAAGCGCGCGAGCAGAACCGCGCGCGCGCCGCCGAGAAGTACGCCGACGCGAGGCCATTCCGGCTGCGCGTGCTGGAGCGCCCGAGCAACCTGGAGAAGGTGAAACTTGAGGTGGAGGAAACGCGCGCGGAGGCGCACGCCTTCCGGCCGGTCAAGGCGCGCCCGGTGCCGGCTGCGTCGGAAGCCAAGGTGAGCACGTCTTTTCGCGAACTCACCCGTCGATGTAAGATTTTGCGGGGAGTTTCTGGGCACACTATGGAGAAATGCCAGCACGCGACGGACGGTAGCAATGGGGAGACGACCATCGAAAGTCAAGCGCCAACAGAAGTCTAGGGGATGCGACAAAACGGGCCTCACGTTTCAATATCCGCTGGTGCGAAGCGGCGTTGGCGAGCAAGAACGAGAGCGCTGTTCCGTTCAAAGCAAAGTGAGAATCATTTCCTAAGCATCCAATCGGCTTTGTTGTTTTCAGTAAAAGTTTTGGTCATTCGTTGTGCCATCACAGCTGCCGACATCCTGTAGGTGCCTAACAGTGAAGATTGTGCTTATAAGGCGAGGAGAGCCGAAAGCACACCAGCTTTTGGTGGCACTCCCAACGGCTTGCCTAAACATGAGCTAAGTTTGCTTCCCCACCACTTGGGTAGGCCACTGTAGAAACGAAACGCTCAAAGGCTAAACCCCTTAAAACCCGCGCAGGTCAAGTATAACGCGGCCGCGATCCTGCGCGAGGACGCGCTCCTTCGGAAGAAGCAGGAAGAGGCCGCGAAGGCGCTCCAGCAGTACGAGTCGGAACTGCGGGACGCGTCGGAGTATCTGGCATGGCGAGAAGAGATGAGCAAAGCGGAGGAGGCGGAGCGCGCGGCGGAGATTGAACGGCGAAGGATCGAGACCGCGGCGGGGGCGGAAATGGTGAAGCAGGCGGTTGCAGCCAAGGTGGGCTTCTTGGATGATTCTCTGGAACAGTCATAATTCATAAGGAATGAACTACACTAAAAGCCTAAACACGAACATCTATCTGCTCCGCACCCGTGCCCCGCTAAACCCCCGCATCCGTCCCAGACAGGATAACCCATTATCGTTTAAGCTTATGCTAAATGATCTGAAGAGCGATGACAAATGGAGCTTTTGGGGGGCAAGGAGGTACTAGAATCCTGGTCGCAAAGTACTTCGAAATCGAAGTCGTACGTAGCTTGGTAATGTGATGGTGTTCGAATCAAGGGGTGTCCCCTGTTATGTCGCAACTGTGCTGTTGTGACGGAAGAAGAAGAGTTTCGTGCTCTCATTGGGAAAGGCTTGTGGCATGGCACGTTTCATGTACCTGGTTTCAAGGATAAGTTGACTGCGATATGAGAGTATCGCGGAAGAGTGTCATCAGAAACTTGCTGTGCTGCAGCCAGAATCGAGCTTGATTAAAGATAATTCGCCCGAGAGTTGTCTTTCCTCGCACGGAGGCTCAAAGGTCTTGCGCTGCCTAACGCTTTAGCGTAGGCCTTCCAACAATGAATAGTCCACTGGTAATCTGTTCATTCCAATGACCGTTCTTATCATACTAAAATAAGCATATTGTATGCTGCAGGCTCAAGAGAACAAGCAGACGGTGGCGTCGATGCGCGCGCAGGCGGAGCTTCTGGAGCAGCAACTGGCGCAGGAGAGGGAACAGATCGAGCAGGCCAACAGGATGAAGAAGCTGGAGATCGTGGAGGATAGGCAGGCCGTCAAGGTGCGCCCATACGACCAACGTCGGTGCTATAAGCTCTTGCAGAATTCATGCGTTTTACTTTTGCGTTACATCGAACGGCCGGATGGCCTCGTTCCGATTTGCTTTCCTGTGTAACAAGGGGCCTTGTTGAGGGTTGCTCCCGTCATTATGAACTTTCAAGTGGTTTGGAAAAGGACCAGTATCATGGTGACGGTTGACGTTAATGACAGGCGCTCAGCTTATCAGAGAGCCACTCTAGTCTGGAGTAACTCAAAACTCGGACTTACATAATCTGCCCTATCCGACTGTACTGACCAGCTTTATGCATAGCAGAGCAGCGTCATTCTATGCACTGACCCGCTGAATCCTACTTTGAGGGGACAAGACGTGCGTCTGTAGGAGAATCTAAGATCAAATTGAGACGTGGATTTACAATCTTCTGCCACGTGTCAGGCTGCTGTGGAGAAGGTGGCGGCCGAGAAGCGGCGCCAGGCGGAGGAGGTGGAGCGCGAGAGCGCGGCGCGCGCGCGGCGGCTCGCGGAGGAGAAAGCCATCGAACAGAAGCGGAAGGAGGACCTCATACGGCAACTGAGAGTAAGCAAACCATAGGGTAAAGAGCATGTTCATCTGATGACAATTGTGATTTTGTCCGCGCCCTTAACCGCACTTTTCGCCCTCGTTTGCGGCATGTTTGGCAAGGTACGACTCGCGTGTTCCCGAATCCCTGTAGTCGTGGCCCAGAAATGGCGTATAGATCCAAGATTAAGTGTCGAGCTCTAAATGCTGTGAACGATATTGCGAACGAGTCCGCGAACAATCCCTCCCTTTGAGATCCGCAACATTTGGGTAGCTGCTGACTGAATCCTGCCGTTGCTTCCATGGAGCGGGGAGGTGACACAAATCAAGGCCATCTGACAAAATGTTTTGCAAGGTCAAACGTTAACCATCTTTTCTGTGCGCGCGCGCAGGCGCTTGACGCCGTCCAGAGGACCCGGTCCAAGGAGCCGTTCGACCCGTTCACGAGCGGGAACCACGGCCTCTTAGAAGAGATGTCGCTCGCGGAGCTGAAGGAGCGGGTTGGAAGAATGCGCGAGCAGGAGCGCGCGTGGGAGGAGGAGCAGCGCGCGCGGATCGCCGCGCAGAAGCAGGAAAAAGAAAGCGCGCTCCTGAGCAAGGCGGAGACGATCAGTAAAGCGCGCGAGCGCGCGGAGGCGCTGCGGAAGGCGAAGCGCGCAGCGCGCGCGGTGGAGGCGCGCGCGAAAGAGGAGGAGGGGGAGCGCGCACGGCAGGAGGGGGAGGTGAAGCTGGCGGAAAGATTGCAGGTGAGGATGGTTAACTTGTAGTGGTGGAACGAAGATGGTAAGAAAGAACCATTCCCCAGACCCCGGCTGGAATGTGTGCTTTGGTTGCGCACACAGATTGCATCCAACGTGATTTGTCGCTGCTCGCTTGAATTCATCTTTCCAATAAGGTGAAAGACCCGATTGACATAATCGCAGACATAGTGAGTATCACACAACATGTAAAGGCCTCGCTGTTCAACCGCCTACATCCTTTCAATAAGCTTGCGAAGCCTGTCCTCCGGAGGCTGCATTTCCCAAGAGTGGCCGCACTGAGAATCTTAAGACGCCCCAACAACCTTGCTTGGAGAGAGCGGCTTGAAACGCCTCCTCTTTCCGTAGAAAAACGTCACGATTGATTGCTACTTGACAGTAATTGCTTCATTCAGCAAGTCCTCTATCCTGAGGTGTCCGGCTTTTCTCGTCGACTCAGGCCAAGCGGCGCGCGCGCGAGGAGGAGCTCGCGCGCTTAGAGGCCGAGGAGCGCGCGATCGCGTTCGAGCAGCAGCGGCTCGCGGCCGAGAAGGCGCGCCTGGACGCGCTGCGCGCCGCGGAGCTCGGCAAGGGCGCGGAGCGCGCCGCGCGCGCGGAGGAGGAGAGGCAGCGGAAGGCGGCGGAAACGGAAGCGGAGACGAAGGCGAAGCAGGAGCGGCTGCGAAAGCAGCTGCAGCGCGCGGAACGGACGGAACGGAAGCGGACGATTAAGCACTACGACGCCAAGGTGACTGGGGACCTTGGTTTCCAGACCGTCCGATTGGTTTTGGACGCCATCAATCCTCCTGGAGATACGTAACGTAGCTTGAACGGGGCTTGACGATTCGATTCCCGATCCGTGCATATCGAGCGAATCAGAGACAACAAAGTGAGGTCCGAAGCTTGTTCTGTGCAGGACAAGCCGACCGAAACTCAAGGACTGCGGAGAAGAGGGTGGAGCGCGCAAAGAAAACCTGCTTGCTTGACAGAGCGCCTGACGGCTTCGAATCCGTTTTCCTGCAGGTCGAGCGCATCAAGGCAGAAAATGTGCAGGAGAAGACGGAAGAGCTCGCAAAGAAAAAGACGCTGGTTTTGACGGAACGCCAACGGATGGAGCACGCACGACAGGCCCTCACGGAGCGGGACCCGTATAAAGCTAGCTTGACCCTCCCTCTGAGGGAGAGGCCAAAGAGCCCCCCAACCTCGAAAATGCGGTGATAACTCGAACACAAGATCTTTGGTCACTCGGAAGTCATAGAGAGGAATACATTGCAATAAAATAACAAGGTATGAAGGTAAAGACCGTGTCATCTGAGTGTCAATCTTTGGCGGATCTGAATTTCACCATTTGGCCAGTCAATTAAAACGGCTTGATGGCGCCGACGCTCGTTATCCGGGCATGCCAGCATGTGACACAGCCGTAAGGATCTTAGAAAATACAAAATCAATTACCTATACAATGACTACTTCTTATACGTAGTAGGCAGTCGGGCGAACACACATAATCATGATGTACTCGACTAGTCTCTGTTCATCCACTCACAACCGCGAAGACTCGGGTCGAAATATGAGGTCTTTAAAAGCCAGAACGAGGCTTCATATCTGAAGGGCCACTCTCGTGGAAGTCTGGTAGATTGACGAGCCCGAGCGCACACGGCCTTGCAAGCACCGCGAGTGCGCAGTTTGCACGTTGATGGTTCTGAACGTTGTACAATGATCAAGATTCTGCGTCAATGCTGACGACGCCATACACCGTGACGGATGAACGGGCGAGGAATATAGGAGCAGCATAGTAGTATAATACTCAAGTACAGCCAGAGATCCCATGTTGCCTAATGCAACCAAAAGGAGGGTCTATCAAATGGAGGGTAGCACTTAGTGCTCGCGACCCGCCGATGATCAGTTCTGAGCCTCGATTCGTCTAGCTGGGCATACGGTATCCAAGGGGTCAAGCTGGCCTGCAATCTGGATGATCAGCCTCAATCACGAAGGAAATTGACATACGATATGCTGCCAAGCACAGAGTAGCAGTGATGGTATAACCTACACGTGGCACGGTACCACCCATGTGAATATTTGGTGACCGGTACCGGGTACTGCCCACGTACCGGGCCCGGGCCCCGAAGGCAGTGGCCCAATACGTAGGAGTGTCTGCCCGGTAGATTTTCTGGTAATGCGTACCGGGGGACCGAAGTCATTCGACCGGTCCCCAGTACCAGGAAATAGTAAGTACACGCGCGCGCCTGTTTTGAGTTCGACAGTTGACACAGCGGACTGATCGACCGAGCATCATGCAGTCGTTGAATTGACCTACGGTGTTAGATACCTATATGTGATTACTAATTAAGTATACCGGGCAGTCCAGCAAGCAGTCACTTGCAAATCAGCCTGAGGTAAGGTTCCCTACGCGTTTAGGAGATACCCCGATGGTGTGATTTGACTCTGTAGTTCGCTAGGTCGGATCATCACTTATATCCTGCATTGTTCATGTGTAGAGTTCGGTTCGAGCGCAAGGATGCGGCACAGGGGGCGGTGCCTAAGATGGTCTAGTGTCGTTACATTGAGCATCTTTGATGCTGCCACCCAAAAAGTGGGGCATTCGAAAGATACTGGAAGGGGGGCCGAACGATGGCCAAGTCAAAGAGCATTACTTTAAGAGGCAGCAACGATCGCTGATGGAAAATCATGAATAGTTAGATTGCATCCACCTGAAGTCACGGACCCCGGTGCTATGTAAGGCGGCAACACAAAGCGGCCAGGAATATGCGGGCATTGAGGGAGAGAGCATAAGCAATATAAATGCTAGGGAATTGCACTTTAAGGAAAAGACACAGACACGATCAGCCTTCTGGCACTGAAACGTTCTACCGCAAGGAGGGGCTAGCACTCTGGTTGACAGCATTGCACAGACGACTGCACCAAATGCAGAGCCCAATCGCAGGTCATGTTGCAAGGTAGGCAGCGGGCAATTGATTGCCTGCCTTATGTGATGAGCAAAGCGAATTAGAATTCGGGGCCACCTTCTATTGGGTTGGCATGCACACAGTGCCCGTGCGTCTTCTTTACCACTTATTGAGCGGCATTGCATTAAGCAACTCAGCGGTGAACTGCTCTGCCTAATTACTTGTTAGGACAGCTTGTGTTTTGACCTGTGAGCTCTATCGATGGTAACCTGGAACCCTTCGACAACTGAAGTGCTAGCTTGAAAGCTTGCCGCTCTCGAAGGTGCGCCTTAGCCCTCAGTCTTCAGCCGATCAGCAACTTTACAGCCTCAAGGAGTTGGACGCTGCGGTCTTCAATCCAGTGTTGTTAGGAGAACGGCTAAGCTTAACTTACACAGTTGGGAGGTTTTCTGAGCCGGATGTTGTTCTTCCAGAAGATTTTACCATTCACGTCCCCTTGGGGCTTCTGTTAAGATTGAAAGTGCAGAAGCTGTGATCCTACTGTACTGATGAGTTACTCTAGAAAAGGACTACTCTATTTTCTTATCCGTCCAATCTGCCTTTTTACCCCCACACGTGCCCCTTGTGCCGCAGGCACACCCTGGTCAACCAGGTAATAAGCTCTATTACAATCATGTTGAGCTGGCGGCCATACCTCCCCGCACCGCTCATTCCCCCACGCGCAATCTGCCTCCGGTAACAAGCACCAAACATGGCTTCAGCTGCTCCCCACCAGCTGGTCTGCGTGAGCCCCGAGTGGGGTTCGCGGACTGAACCCCCCGACAGTTTGCACGGCAGCCCGAATGCTGCGGCGAGCGCGCTCAAACGGCCGGTGGCGGGGTTGTGGAACGGGCTAGAACCGGGACCCATTTTACAGGGTCCGATTAGCTGGCCGCACTGTTTAGTCCAGTCATCGAGGAATGATAAGCGGAAGAGCCGATCGGCCGGCAGCTCGCGGCGGCCGACAGACGCGGAGTCGGGACACGGGTGTGGGTGCGACGCGCATGAGGCTTTGTGTCAGGTGAATTCGTCTCGAGTCTATGACTAACTGTCGACTGTATGCCTAAGTGTCGATTCTACAGATAAGTCTCGATCCTGTTTTTAGTAAGCTGCATGAGAAATAGGGTCGTTCTTCCAGGCGAATACGAAGTGGAGACCACAAGCCAGGTGTTCACGCGCTCCGCACCCAACCCAGCCTTTACCCCCATGTAAACCCACCCGTCCCCCGGCGGGCTTCCTCTCTTCTTTAAAAAAGATGGATAACATCAATAAACACAAATAAGGAAAACTCGCATAAAATAAACACATATAGCTTGCTCACAGAATCAAAATCTGTGTCAGGTGAAGGAGGAGCGGCCGTCGAGCCCGGCGCTCTTTCGGAGGTCCAAGAGCGACGGGAAGCAGCACCACGCGGCATCCGAGCGGCACACAATCGGATGTCCGGACGATGTACACCGTCCGTTGCCGCGGCAAGAGGAGTCGTTTCAACAGATGTTCCGGACGGAATGGGGGCCACACACGGGGAGGGGGGTCAATTCAGAGGGGCCGGCGGGGGGGGGTCCGAGAGAGGAGGGAACTAGGGGGGGAGCAAGGTGGGATGCGCATGGTGCGAAAGCGGTGTATCAGCGGCTGTACACGCACGCGCGAAATAGGGAGACGCGTCGGAAGGAACGGGAGGAGCAGAAAGAGAAGCAAGAGGTGAGCTGGGTTTGTTGTGAGCTAGAAGCATAAGCGGCGCAAGTTTGGCATCGGCCTTGGAACGCCGCTGCTTGATGGTGAAGAAGAACCAATAGGGGGGATTTCGCCTGGTTAAGGTGCCAGGGAAAGAAACTCGTTCGTTCAGAGTCCTTGGTCAAGGGGTTGCCAAAGCAGATGGTTGGTCGTATGCTCCATCGAGCTTACTCAACACGCAAGCTCAAGTACCAGTAATGTAGGCGGTTTGCCCGCCCAGCTGATTCGACACTCTTAGATGCTTTTTGCGGGCGCCCCCCTCCTCTCGTTCACTCTCAACGTGGTTAAGCATAAGATGAGGATAATTTGCTCAAACCCAGAGGTTTCACTGGCTCGAATCCAAACCCGCCCCAAACCCCATATTTATCCCATCCGTCCCAACCTAACGACCTGACCTTTCGTTGTTTTCAGTTAGATTCCCTCTGCAAGAGTCTTTCGTCTTTCTTTCCAGATGTAAGATTCGATGGAGTGGCCCAGGCTCTACCCTCATTCCGAACATATGCGTCTCAGCCTAGTTGCTCAACCTATCGCTTATCGTTGTCTCAACATCCATGCGTTCTCTCGAATGTTTCTTTCTTGGCTCCTCAGAGTGACGGGGCGGCGGCCCGTCCTGTGCCCCGATATGAAACCCATCCGTCCCAGCTTAATAGATATAATTTTGTGGCTGATAACCATTAGTCTCATCCGAGAGACGTTTCTCTTCGCGCCACCCTGATGCAAGACGTCACTGGGCGGCCAGCCCTGTTACTGCCCCCAGTCCGCAAGCACGTTTTCTAGCGTCCGAGCCATAAGCTACTGACTCGATTTCTCGCCATCCTAGATGCAAGACGTCACCGGACGGCCCACGCTGAACCCCCTGTCCGCGAGCATGCTGCGCCAAGCGCGCTCGTTCGAGGAGCGGCTGAGCGCGTACGAGGCGCGCGCGCGCCGGCGCGCGCAGGCGCTCAAGGACGAGGTCGAGGCGCGGCGGGCGGCCGAGGAGGCGGAGCACGCGCGGCCGCCGCGCATCACGAAGCTGTCGAAGAAGCTGTCGCGGGGAGTCACGCATTTGGTGAGCATTCGACCTGGCGAACACGACGTTGAATCAACTAAGCTTGACTTATGGGGGTACTGGATGAATTCTTCAATGTTCTTAAGAATCCGAGAAAAACGCATCTGCATTTTATTGCGCGAGGTTCTACGTGCGGCATCGATGCGTGGCAAAGTTTGTCCTGCTTTTTGGGGGAGCTGCATTTTCGATGTGTGTTATTTGTAGTGCGAGGCAAATGAGGAGTTTGTGCTGGATCTCGTAGGCCGTCCGGCGCTTGCGTTACAAAATGGGGAATGGTTTCTCTTGGGGCCGAGATCTTTGAAGATCTTTCTAGGAGGGCGCGCAATGGAAAAGGAGACTACCAAGATACACCCAGACCCTTAATATCAAACCCTTGCCGTGCACCACAGAGACCGGCGTTTGATTCGTGAACCGGAAGAAGGTCGTTCCTTGAAGGTTCTGAAAACAAGATTATTGTTTGGCTTAAAGGCGTCACATGCAGGTCGACGAGCGGAATGCATTCGAGTTTTGGATCTGGTTATCTCAGAGGTCAAACCGCGCGGTTTAACGATGCGTTGAAGGCACACTGATGACGCAAGCAACTTCTACCGCATTTGTGTCAAATCCGATGTGTGTGCATGCGAACGTGCGACCTCGTGTTGACCACAATCGGACTTGTCCGTCTCTGCCGATCGTTGTTTCGAAACGTCTAAACGAAGACCACCTGGATACGGCAACAGATACAGAGGAAAGTGGAATCAAAGCAGACAGGTCCCTCCTGTCAATCGGCAAGAAATGGCGGACGCCGGGCCTGTGAGCAGTTGCAAGGCAGTAAAGACCACGTTCCGGAACCCGCCTGCAGTTTTTATTTCAGGATTCCCTTATGAGAATGATTTTGTCGTCCTTGCTAGTCTCTAGCCCCTCGACGCAGGCAACAAATCTCTAGAGAAGGCAGATAAACAGACCCGCATTTCCGCCGTCGATCCAGCCTGACCGGCGTTTCTCAGCCGTAGGTGCAGTGCGAGTGAGAGAAGCTGCGGCTTGCGCGCCCCGCGCCGCGCAGAAGTCTTGGCCGTCGACTCAGCCTGACATCCTTTTTCCACCGTCGATGCAGTGCGAGTGGGAGAAGCTGCGGTTGGCGCGGCTCGCGGCCGCGCAGGAGGAGAAGCGGCGGAAGGAAGAGGAGGCGCTCACGTTCAGTCCCACGCTCAGCCGGCGGTCGCGCAAGCTGGCCGCGCGCGCATTCCGGCCGCCGCGGCTGCGGCTCATGCAGGTGAGGGTTTGGGATTGCGAGGTTTTGGGGTCCTAAGAGTTCTGAGTCACGAGTTTTTGAGATTTGAGGGTCTCGGTTCTGAGAGGTGAGGGTCCAAAGTGTGTTTGGGGTTTCAAGCGTTTGTGTTGAAAGTTATGGGGATGTTTAGTATAAGGTCTATCTTTGAATCAGCGTATTAGAGAATGATGTCCAGCAGATGTTGCAGAAAAGAAGCATTTGGTTATTGACACCCGGCAGATA
Source organism: Klebsormidium nitens (assembly GCA_000708835.1). Classification (NCBI taxonomy): domain Eukaryota; kingdom Viridiplantae; phylum Streptophyta; class Klebsormidiophyceae; order Klebsormidiales; family Klebsormidiaceae; genus Klebsormidium; species Klebsormidium nitens. The sequence goes on from DF237065.1 coordinate 27,190, forward strand.
GCTGAAAGCTGGACTTTCGGCAGCGGTCTGCGGCGATATTATGATTAGGTCTTTCGTTGACCGGAAGCGGCTTCAGAATATTGCGACCAAGAGCGAACCAAGAAGAGGAGCGGTACAGACTTCTCCTGGCAACGTGAACTTGTAGACACCTGTCAGCTGGTCCCCTTAAGGGAAAGGCCCGGTCCTGCGAGGCCCTCGCAAACGTTACAGAGCCTTTGTACCACAATTCTTACCTTACCGGCGGTCAGCACTTCTCCTTGCAATCTAAAGGCTTTTTGCATTCCACTAGAACATCAAACAAGTCAACTCGTATCCTTTTGCAGCTTTCAAAACCCCGGCCTCCCTCCCCGCCCCCTCCGCTTCCCTCGTTCCGGCCCGCCATCAACCCTAGTTCCGTTGCCCTGTTCCGTCACGGCTCCGTGACGGACCGGCTGCACTACCAGAGCCATGCCTGGTACCGCCGAAAGAACTCAAGCCCGCAGAAGGAGGTAAGCCTGTTATTCTATCGTCAAATTTGCAATCGCCCTCAAGAACGGTAGAGACAACGCGCGAAGATACTCAATGTGATCGAACGCGACCAATTGCGAAAGGAGCGAAGATAGCACCGTCTTTTCGGATGACAGCAAGCAAGACGAGAAGAATCCGCGAGATAGTATACGGTAATGCGTCTTCGAAATGATTCTGAAAATTTGCATTGGGAGCAGCGCATTGGCTCCGATGTATTGTGCTACTGACATGATTTCTATGCCGTCAGAATCTCACGCGCACCTGATAATGCTGCAAACATTGTCCTGGAAGCAAGTGATGGTTCGGCACGTGCGATCTGGCAAGTCGGACAATGAGAACGTCGTAGACAAGGAATTTCAGAATTGTGGGCTGCTTGCACGTATATATAAGAAGCATCGCCAACTATCCATTGTTTATTTTTCAGAAAATACCGGACTTCTAAAGCGCGTCTCTGTGTTTTCCAATATTGTTTTGTCTGGTTGAGGACTTGGTGTTCAGCTTGAAGCGTGAAAGATCTCGGTTGACCGTTGAAGTAATTTCACGAATCATCTCCAAGCAAATGTCTCAATGCAACTGTCGAAAAACAATTTGCTCCCGGCTTGAAAACTCTCTCGTGCGTCGGTGACACTTCTAGTTGCAAAAACCGCCCTTCTGACTACCTGTCAAACCGATGCTTCTAATTTACCGAGGCGCCAGAGCATCTCTCTTTCGAAGGCATCGTAAGAGGTACACGGACGATTTTCTTATCTTTCCTCTCCAGTGGCGCGAGGAGCCCCCCGCGCCGCCCTATCCAAACGCCGACTGGTTCGCAAACAACGACGAGTCGTGGGACCAGATCTTACCGATCGCTCGCGCCACGTCCGGCCCCGATGCCCGGGACTGGAGCGAGGCGACTGCGCACGGCTCCAACAAGTGGGACCAGTCGCCCGCAAGCACGCGCCTGCACGTCGACGCCTGGGCCGAGGACGCGGCCGCGCTGCGCGCGCGCGCGCCGAGGGTCGAGCGGCCGTGGACGACGCAAGGGGGACGAAGCGGGGAGCACGCTCCGGAGAAGCCTCGTGAGGAACATCAAGAAGGTATGCAATCACATCAAAGTAAAACAATTGTTACTTAACGAAGTTCTACATTTTTCGTTGCTACTCGACAGAGTATCACAAACCGCTCGCTACTCAATAAAGCAGGGCAGAATCCCAGTATAGGGAACGTGCAACCCAAAATCGCTGTCACGAAATCACTTCTGAAAGCCTTGCTATTCAAGCTGTAACCGTGCCAACAATCGTAAGCTTTTTGTTTCGCCTGAACCAACGCCCATTCTGCTTTGATCCTCATGGCGTCTTTCTAGATTCTTTCTCGAACCCGTATATTTAGATTATTGCAGACAAGTAATGTATTAAGTTCTGAAAAGCTGGTCAACTTATCAGCAGTTCCAATCCGCCAGACTCTTATTCAGTCGTTTTCGAGTTTGAGCCGAATGCTCTCCCAACCAGGACCCTGATTTCTTCCGCTTCTTGACAATCCAGAAGCTGCTTCGGTGCCAACGACGTCGGGCCGGGACCCGGCAATCGAGGCCCTGTCTCCCGAGGGCGGCACGCGGCCGCGGCCGAACTCCGACCCGTCCATACCGGGGGGGTCCCCCGGGCACAATGATCCGAGAGCCAATAGCGGGGAAGCTTCGACCCGGGAGGAAGTTCCGGGCGCGGCACGGAGTCCCGGAATCAAGCGGAGCCAATCATTCCGAGAGGATCTGAAGGAGAAGGAAAAGTGGCGGACGATACGTGAGAGGATTCAGTCGGGGCCCAAGTACTGGCACCGGCTGCACGCGCCGAACGGGGTGAGGAGTGAGCGTGCGCGCGCGCACACCCGAACGGCCGCTTTCTTTGGTCTTATGTGTTGAACCTCCAATCTCTCGTTTGCTAGAGAGACCCCTTGTCACACCATTATCGCTACCGAAAGCCCACAAACCACATTTGGAAGTGAAACCCTTGGCCAACTGCATTCGACTGGGACGTCTTTGACGCCCGTTTCTAATCTGCATTTTTCCGCTGGCATCATCACTACTGCAAGACATATAAATGAAGAGTATTGGCGCCCATATCGGTAAAACTCAATTCCTTAATATGACGATCTCTCCTGTTCTCTAGAATTGGCGGCACGAAGTAAAGCAACTCTGCCACAAAACGACCGCCAATATCTCCACTTTCTGTTGCTACGAACGGTGCCTTCAGAGCTTGCTCAGTATCTGCCTGATCCCCACCGAACATTGCTGTCAGGCACAGCCAGAGGAGGCGCCAAAGCGCGGCGCGTTTCTGAAGCGGTCGATGACCTTCTCGCCCGAGCAACTCAGAACGAGCGACCTGGAGGGGGATCCCCCGAGCGCAGGGATCGCGGCGGGGGCGACCGAGCAGCTCGCCACGACTAGGAAGGCGTCGCTCAAGATAGTGATTGGGCCGGACGAGAGTAGGGCCGGGGAATCGAATATTGGGACAGGGGTTCAAATTGGGGCAGAGGTGGGGGCCGTAACTAAGGTGCCGTACAGTTCGAAGTACCGATGTCTTTTTGTAGAGGCTTGAGAAGGCCTGTAGACACTTCACGCGAAGACGTCAATATGATAGGGGCCGATTGAGACATTCGTCCTTAAGTGGGTCTATCTAATCGAGTAGATTTTGTAGACTCCATCATAATTTGTGACATGCACTTCACACGAGATTAAAGTCCTTGTCAACATGAAGGCTCGACAGAGTCACCGTTCAATCGCTAACTTTGATATCGTGGCATGTGGCTGTCACAATCAAAAAGGAGACCGATCTTCTGAACCCGTAAAGGCCGCCGCTGCTCGAATTCTTACAGGGCGGACTCAACATTGGATTCAAATATATACGTAATCACAAATGATCAGGCTAGCTGCGATCGTAAATGCAGACGGTATAAGCCAATCGGCATCGATCCGGTCACATGGCGCACTGACACTTACATACAACATGCAGCGCAACGTACCATTTGAGGATGAGCGCATTGCATCAACAGCCGACGCTGTATGTCATTCGCAAGCCCGCGTGGCAATTGTAGCCTCGCAATCAACTGCGAGTTCGTTCATTATAACTCCACATACTGAACGATCATGCAAGTCAATGCCGGGCCGACAGCTGACGGCCGCCCTACGTACCAGGATTTGACGTCCGCGCGGTGGCAGCCCCGCCATGCTACTGGGCCAGGAGCTGCAGCCCTGGGTTTTGCAAGCTGCAATTGCTAGTACTGCACCTTCTTGAATCTTTGTACGTAATCGCTAGGACTGTGTCGCGTCTCGCACCATATACTAGAAGCACGTAATGCGCCTAATTGCGTTCACTGTACTACACAACGATTGCGAGCTGCCCGACCTGATTTACTTAGCTAAAAGCGAGCAGAGACGTGGTTCTTGACTCCCTACTCGGACGCCGTGACCTTTCCGGCTTTGACTGACTGAGAAGCATGTCAATCTAGGTTTTTACAAAAAAATCCTACACTTCGAAGAAGGACTTGCGTCCGGTCCTACTTCGTCCATTTTCAGATTCCACCTTTTCGCTCTCGCTCTCAATAATTCGTGAAGTTTCAATCTTAGACTGTCCGCCGCCAGAGCCCTCGATGCTATGTTTGGAGGATTCGTGTAGCAACTCGGCCAAGATAACGGAGTCGGCAGGAAAGACAAACTGAAGACCGCTATCTTCGGAATGATTCTCATCTGCAATGCCCATCCCAAGCTCCGACCAAGGGGTCTTTCGCAGGATGCCCGCTTTTAACAAGGGTTCCACTTTGTCGATCTCTAACGACAGTCTTCCACTATGTACATGATTTCGCAAAGAGTCCAGGTCGCTCTTGGAGATTCCGGCCAATGCGCGCGACAGGCGGTCCCTGGAAGCAGCACGTTCCGCTTGAAGAGCTGCACCGGAAGGAACAGGCATTTGGAAGTACGTTCGGACTGGCGCGGCGGAGTCCGCTGACTTTCAAACGATAACCATTCACTGGCGACTTGAGGCGTTCCGTTGATGCGCTCCTCCAAAAGCGCAAGCAGAAAAGGAAGAGAGTTGGCAAGCAAAGGCATCTGGTAGGCGATTTGTCGCTATGATGGACGTTATGTTGCCACCTGTGCGTCAAACTTGCGGTAATCTGCTTTAGCGTCACAAGGAGAAACGACAACGAAGGAAATGACAAACACGGCAGCATAGCTCGAAGAAAAGACTCGATCGATCCAGAAGCCAAAAATAAGCAGATTGAGCAAGAAGCACGACACAGGAAGGGCACTAAACTTGGATTTGATCCAGGAAAGGGGAGGCACATTAAAACTGAAGCAGGAGCTGACAGCAGACAGCGGGAGGCGGAACGAAAACGGAACGGAACGGAACGGAAACGGAACGCAACGGAAGCCCACCTGTTCTCAGACTGCCCGACGCCCTGCCCCGCTCCAGGAGCCGCTGCATGAGCGCGATCCGGCCCCCGGCCATGGCCCACACCTCCTCGAAGCTGACGTCACCCGTGACGTCATCGGCCGCGTCACCGAGCCGCGCGCGTCTCGCACCCTCGAAGTAACGCGCGGCCGCGGGCGGGGGGAGGTCTCCGAGGACTTGCACGGTGATCAAGTGGGCACCCATTTCTGCAAAACGTCCAATTCCAAAAGTTCAATCTTTCTGGAGACTTCTGCTTTCAGTATGTGAGCAAGTCCATTATCGAGAGTCTCACAAAAATCACACGTTTTTCAGCAGGCCTGCAATTTTCGCATTTGGGCGAGATATCCATGACCTGGGCCTGCAGCCGCTCGCTGGAGAACCCCAACTTTGTTGCAACTTGACCAATATAAGAAGAAGTATATGGAAGGACTTCCCAGGAAGAAACTCACTTTCTTCCAGCCAAGCCTGCATTTTTGCATCTGACGTCACCAGCATCACGTGGGCCTGCCGCCACTTGTAGGAGAATCCCGGACTTACCAAGTGACAACCACTTTCAACAAAAATGGACAGAAACACGATGGGCAGATCCCAGGGGAGCTTCTCACTTTCTTCCAGCCACGCTTGCATCTTGGCATCTGACGTCACTAGCACCACGTGGGCCTGCCGCCGCTCGCTGGAGACCCCCACGAGGAAGCGTAGGAGCGTCGCCAGGCTGGCGGGGTCCGGCCACCGCATCAGCTCTTCCGCGGCGTCGATGCAGATGACGGGGGGCAATAAGCGCTCCTCCACCGTATCGCTTATGCGCAGCATCTGCTGGCCCCCCCGCCGGTTCACCTGCGCCTGTGAGGTAGTCTCAACGTCAGTGGTTCTTACATACCGCAACAAGCGTTTCTCACCACGAGCTATAAGGCTCCCCCACCGTATCGCTTATGCGCAGCATCTGCTGGCCCCCCCGCCGGTTCACCTGCGCCTGCGAGGTAGTCTCAACTTCAGTGGTTCTTACATACCGCAACAAGCGTTTCTCACCACGAGCTATAAGGCTCCCCCACCGTATCGCTTATACGCAGCATCTGCTGGGTCCCCAGCCGGTTCACCTGCGCCTGTGAGGTAGTCTCAACGTCAGTGGTTCTAACATACCGCAATAAGCGTCTCTCACCACGAGCTATAAGCGCTCCTCCGCCGATCCGCTCATGCGCAGCATCCGCTGGCCCTCGGTTTGAGTCACCTGCGCCTGTGGGCAGTTTCAACGTCGGTGATCGTTTCAGACGGGCGACTGTTTTATCTTTTGGGGTGACAGGCGCTTCTGAACTAAGGCTACAAGCGCTCCTCACCGAAGGAGATTTAGCGATCCTCACTAGAGGCGATGACTTGTCAGACACAGTTTTGCATATTTATGCGCAGTATATTCGGCCATGGAGGCGACTCGCTTGCACGTGCAGGGAAGGTGCCGTTAGTCGAGGGTAGATTCGAGCAGAATAATTCGCCGTGATCAAAGGAGCTCCTATAGTATCGGCCGGTCCCTTCGCCCGAAATCAGTGTTTCGAGTCTCCCTTCGACTGATGGTGCTTTCATTACTGTCGAGAGGTAGCAAGCGTAATTTAACCATCGACGACCCATTGCTAATCGCGTTGTCACGTCAGATAGGAAGAGGAGATGCAGAAAACAGCTACATAATGAAGCTCGGTCTACAATCTGAGCAGCCAACCAAGAGCACCACTCATGAAAGTCAGAAACGGCAAGCAAAACGGGGACTGCTTCTTCTTCGTCTTGCTATGAACTGGACTCTTTGGATTTCAGCGCTCACTTTCGTTCCTTCTCCCAGCCCCGGCCGCAGTCGCCGCAAGATCGACTCAATCTTTTTGACAGCTGTCTCGATGCCCTCGCAGCCTACTTGGCTCTTCTCCAAGGAGTCGATCCACCGAGTGACCTGACGAAGAGGAGATCTGTGATGGTTTGTTTGTTTGTTGTTTGTCGGTTTGTTCGTCTGTTTCTCTGCTTCTTCCTCTCGTTTTTTTTGTGGGTTGTTTGTTTATACGTGCGTCTATACGCTCTACGCCGGAGACAGCGGTTAAGGGTAGGTGCTGACTAGTAGCTGGAGCAGCTTTACTTCGAAGGGTCTGCAAATTTCTCGTTGCCTTGAAGAGAGATCGAGAGGCTGACAATGGGTAGAGATAAAGGTAGTGTGCTCACGCATGCTGATCGCGAGAGACAACAACGGAAAACGCTCTACATTACCTGTGGCTTGGGGTGATAACAGAATTACTGCTCGGGGCTTAATCTCTTTAAGCTTCGTGCTTAGCCCGTTCCCGGTTTCGTTTTATTGTCATCAGAGATCTACCACTCGCAAAAGTGATCGAAACAACCTTGCAACTCGGCAACTTTGACATCGATTTGACAAGCATCGGTTTCCGATCGGAGGCTTACCTCTTCAGGTGGTTTCCTTTTGGTCAGCTTGAGGGCCTTGAGCACCTGGACACCGATTCTAACCTGGTCCTCTTTACCCAGCACCCGCCGCACCTGCAAGTAGAAGCAGACTCTTTGGGTTGAAGTAGAAGAGACCTAGAAGACTTATGACCTTGTTTTAGATGGACACGCCTCAATGCCGATGCGTTCGGAATTGAAGTTTTTTGCAAGAATGTGAACGACGCCTCCGCTGCCTCGAGTGACCTGTTTGACAGTATATTTGCAGATCCCAACGATCACAATCAAGATTACGTGTGCATTGTTATGGTGTCTAACGGCAATTTCACGAAAAATCGTACTTTGCACTTATACGTCGTCAGGAATCTGAGCGACGCATTGGAATGGCAGACTCTCTCGGTGCTCTCAGAACGCATGGAAGGAGAACGTGGACTCCAGTTTTCATTTCTGGATCCCCACACCGGTTGGTACTCTGCACTCGCAACGTAAAGTGACTGGTTATACTCCGCGTCACCGGGTCGCCGGGCCACCGGGTTCGGCACCTGGTTACATGGTACCAGGTGTGTATACATACATTCGAGCGCTCGGTGAAAGTTGAGCGGGGCGGTCGAGAGCAGACTTGAAGTTACGCTACCATGGGTTACGCTAGATCACGCGCGTGGCAAGCCCTAGCCTTCGTCCGCTCGCGCGCTCACCGATACAGTACCAGCCGGTGTGGGGGTCTAGGACTGCGAACTGCAGTCCGCGTTCCCCTTCCATCCGTTCTGTCAGATGTCACTATTAAGCAACACGAGTTATTAAGGAGCGCAGACAGCTCTGAAAACAAAATCAGGGCCTATTGTTCTGCAAAGCTGTGACTAACGGTCCAAAGGTGACTTAGTGGACAGACGGACGCGCCTTCTCCAACTTGCGTGACATATGCGACCAGGCAGAGCGGCCGCAACCAAGAACAACCTATTTTTTTCCCCTTAGTTTCTCACGGTTCCTTCAGAGGACTCGACCGATTGTTAACAAGTTTCTAAAGCTTTACTTAGATTCCTGCGGTACATATAGTAAACAGGTAGTACCAAAAAGTAGATAACACAATTCTCAGACATCGCAGATACGGTAGATACCTACCTACGTAAGGTACGGCAAGGTATTGCCAGTGGTGAAGAGAACGACACTGCACAGCACAACTTACTTCTGCGTCTGCGATCCCGGACAAGCTCTCAATGTAGTTCCGGAACTGCCCCGACAGCTCGCACCCCATTTGGATGCTCCCGAGAAAGTCGCCGAAGCGCATGTTGACATATATGCCGGCCCCCGCCACGGTGCGAGTGATGCTTCCGGGTACGTCATCTGCCTGGGGCGAAGCGGGAAGGCGCAAAAAAAGGTTTGGTTGCCATTTGGTCTCGAACTTCGTGTTACAGAGCGAATGCAAACCACCGATAAAAGTTGTTGCAAGCTGCTCTTAGATTTGGTTCTTGATGCTGGATTTCAAGCGAGCCAAGAGAATAAGAAGCGAAAGGACCTTGGGAGGGGCTGCGGAAACCACAGCCGTCAGAGTCTCCACAGGCCAAACTCCATGGGAAAAAGACCATGATAGAACTTGATTTTGACTGAACCCTGCTGTAGCTGACCCCAAACTCGACACTGGGGAGCTAGTCGAGATAGGAAGGAAAAAAACAACCACGGACACCATACGAAAGAAACAACGAGGAAATGCTAACAACGAACCAAAAAACAATCGCAATTTGATTGATTGACGAAAAGCAGTGTCCCCATGGGATAGTTCCCCCGTGCCGACTTTTCAAGCTCGCGTTAAATCAGATGCAGATTTCCAAGTTTACAGAGAGCGGGTCACCTTGGAAGCCTCTTTCTGCTCCTCCCTCCGCTGCAAGACCCTGGCGATCGTCGCCGTTTTCCCCGAGCTGGGAGGCCCTGTCAAGAGCATGAGGTCACGGGGATCCCCCTCGAGCATGGCGAGCAACAAGTTTTCTTCCGCTTCTCGAGAAAAGTAGTCGGCCGGCACCACGAACGGGGCCTTCACTTCTTCCACCTCTTTGGCGATGTTGCGCAGAAAGGGAAGGGACTTCCAGGCACCAGTGGCGATGATGCTGGCGGGAGAAGGGGTCAAGGGGAAGTGTTCATTCGGGGATTCTTCATGCAGATACGCCTGGGGGGTTTAATGATGCAAACAGCCTTTGTTTCCGATTTTGCATAGAACGACGAATGGTGTGGATGACACTAAGAGAAACGGGGTTGCCAACACAAATCCGATTTTCTGGATCCAGGGATTTAAGTATAAGGTGGTCATTTGAGGGGGAGGGCCTCTTTGGTATCATGCAACCAAAGGAGGGACTCCTGAGCGCAGACGGCGATGATGGGGTGGCAATTTTTCAGGATTACGGCAGTGCTGGCAAGTTTCACAGATTCGCTATTCTCATACTTCAAGATTGTTGATCTCGGGATCTCCGTAACTGACCTGATTATGAGACCACCTGCCGCCATGGCTAGGTCCACAACAGTGTTCCCTAGGAACTCCTTCAGGGGCCCTTGGAGGGGCTTTGTGAGCCAGTCGGTTGCTTTTCCAAACTGCATTTAGGGCGGCACCGTTTTTCAAGTGTAGTTATCAACGCATGGTATTATACCACTTTCAAGCGACACTTGACCACAGTCCTTGAAAGCTGGAATCCAAGATCAGAGAATGCATACGCTTCAATGCTTTGTGCTTGCACACAGACCACACAACCATCTGCAATACTCTGATCTAGTAGCTGGCCTTGTTAGCAGTATGAAAGCAAGTTGAGCAGCGCAACTTGAAAACATGAAAAAGGGGCATCAGCATTGCTTCACCTTGAGATAAAGTGAGCTCAAAACAAGAAGAATAGACTCTCACCGTGAAAAGCATGAGAGGGAACAACTCCTGGATGCGTTGGCCAGTCTTCACTAACAACCCCATCCCATCCCCTACAGCACCACATACTGGCACACATTGCAGAAGTGGTCTTCGCAACCGCGCTGTCTTACTTTTCCTCCTGGCACCTTCAGTTCTCCCGAGCGGAGGCGCCACTAAAGTTGCATGGATAGATCTGAACGCTGGCCACGCAGTTGTGGTTTTTAAAGTATCCTTTTGTCTTGTAAAGCCACTACTACTTGGATTCACATAGGAACGTACACAAGAAGGTTGCGAAACCCAACTGCTTGCTGACAGCATTGTGAGTCGACTCCTTTCAACTCCTTGCTTGCAGATGGGATGTCCGTGCAGCTGCTTTCCAACATTGGGTGAAACAGTAGCTGATTGAGGCACCGTAAAGCAGCTCATGTCTTGTCTCGGCCGAGCCCACACCTCTTGTGGGATCGTTCATCCCCTTCATGGAAACTTGAGAGGCATGAGCGCTTGCTACGATCGTAGTACAGTGCCTCCTTCATCATTCATGGGCTTTTGCATGCACAATTCGATCGGAAAAGTGCAAGCTAGAATTCAACCTAGAAAGATATAAGACGACGATGAAGCAAAACCCTAATTGCAAATCTGCTTTGACAAGGCCTCTTCGGAGCATACTACCATTAGCCATACGTGGCATGCAAATCGAGGGCCTCGTCGGCCGTTGCTCGGTTCCACGCATCTATTTAGTTCAAGCTCCGGGAAATGGCGGGAAACGCAACTGCTTGAAAGTCGAGAGTGCAGCTTCTCTCTGCTTTCTCTTGGCAGCTTCCTCTTCTTTCAAGCCTCTATGAAAGTCCAAGCAGCTCGTCAAGCTGATTTCAATTTCTTGGGAGTTCGTCTCGCGCGATTTGTTCCCTTCTTCTCAGACTCTGCTATTGTTTTGTGAGTTTCAGTGCCAGGAGCTTCCCTAGGCAAAAAGATTTCAACAGGGCGTGCAGTAGCCACTGGCAAACTTCCGCTCGGAGGCTACTCAGAAGCAGATTAGCAGTACTAACATCCACAAAAACGGATAAGAGCCCTTTCTCTGTTTACTGCACGCAGATAGTCAATGTGCTAAAAGTGCACTTATAGCATCTACTTGTGGAACGGGTTGACAGGTTTCAGGCTCTGGCTTTTGAGGTTGGTTTACCAAAGGGAGGTGTCGGATTTTCCCCATGTCCAGCAGCAAGGTGTCCAGTGGCCCTGGACGGCCCTTACAAGAAGCAAGTAAAAAGCCTCCAAAACCAGTTCCCTCAAGACGGACGTCTGGAGAGTTCGATAGGACTTCTCAAAATGGAGGAGGTGTACCTGTTGGCGGTGGAGATAGGCCAAATTCAAATGGAGTCCTGCATTCTGAATCACGAGAAGGTGGTGCATCGGCAGATTTGCCAGCATCTGACCAAGAGATTACAGCAGTGGTGCAGAGCGTATTCGCTGGTGGTAAGTCGAGAAGAGAATGCAAAGACTTTTCAGCGTAGCCTGTGGCGATCTTTAAGGCATGTCTTAGACCATCAGGTGGAAGAATCACGCTCACTCTCAAGGTTGTTAAATCCCACCAATTTCAGATTATCTTCAGAGCATCAATGAGGCTGTCCTGAGCGAGCAGTTGTAATGTTAGCACACATGCATTTCGTCAAGTGTTCGTCTCAGTCATTGCACTTCCTTTCAGAAGAGCCCGTTGCGTCTCTTTTTTCGTCTGGTTCACTGAACCGATTTTCGCGTAGAACATTTTACCCAGCGGCCCTTCTGTGCACCTACTGTATATCAGTGCCCTTGTCACCTGCTCACATGTTTCTTGGTGATCTGACCCCAAAACCGCGATGGATCGGTGATCCACTCAAAATCTGAAAGCCACAATTACTCGGATTCAAAGTCGCCAGCGGTTTGTACCTTATTCTCTCCTCCTGCCACACAGCAAACACTTCCTGGGCTAATCACACGCACGATGCTCAGATTAGCCAGTGATTGCTCACTATGAAACATGCCACAACTTGTTTTGCAACAGCAAATCCAGCTACTTCTCTCCTCTCACTGCCACAGACATTGTCACAGGATTTTTTACGACGATCATCCTCCAGGACCTAAAATTTCCCACGAACTTATATTCTGCAGAAATCAACAGGGAACCTCCAATACCAACAAGGCGACGGAGCGGCGGCTTTGTCGATACTGCGGCGCAGAGTGTTGTCTGCGATGCGGCTGGTGTTCCACTTGGCCCCGAATACTGCCCTTTTATAGAAAAGAAGAGTCCTGTCACATTTTACGAGGTGAGTGGCTGGTTCCTGGGAAGGAAACTAATGAGAAGGAAAGTGAGTGCCATGTCCTTGGAGAACGCTACTTCTGGTGTGAGATTGTCGGTCGTTGTAGACTTCGTGCTTGGCAATCCAGACGCTGGACTTGACAGCGTGGGTACAAAAGCAGAGCTAAGCCTAAGTGTGTCCTGTGCCCAGACTACTTGCACACGTCAGAATGACGGACGTCCCTAGAGTACTGATTGAGGGATAAGGATGCATATCTGGATTAGTATACTGATTCAAATGGTTGGAGAGGGGTGAATCGGGTCAGGTAGGTATGATGCGGCGCCTGCTGGTTGGCACAAGCTTCGGATGTGACTAAGGAGACGCGTATCTTGCAGAGTTATTGAGATAGTAGCATGGCAAAATTCAGTCGCAAGAGCTAGAGATTCTGCATGGTTGTCTGGTTGATGACTTAGTGATCTCGCTTCTGCAGCTCTTTAAGATGGCAATCTTGTTGCCAACTGTTCCGATACGTGTTGGCCTGATCATCTTCGTTCTTCTTCAATGCGCGGTAGTAGTGACACTCGCCACATGTGAGCCCTCTCACTTGCCTCTCTTGCCTCGTTCGTCCTTTCATAAGTGAAACGAAAGTTCTTCAAAAGCATGAGCCTCGAAAAGCTTTCCAATATGTTCACTGCACGCCTGCGCGTTGGCCTTTACATCGACGCTTTCTTCGAAGATGTTTTTTTTAGGGAAATCCATTGCTCTATCTCCAGTTAACTATGTAAAACGAAAGTGAAAAGATAGATGCTCTGCATGTGCGCTGTTGCTGTCCCCCTGATCCTGGTTGCACTCCAGATGCTTAGGAAGGCTGGCGCCAATCACCACCGCAATCCCTTTGGCTGTAGGGAAGCAGTAACCTTGACAGGAGACATTCTTTTCGTAACTGGTTACGTTCTTAGTCTGAGTAACTTTGCTAGGCATAACAGTTTACGTGCTCAGTCCAACTTCTTTTGCATTTCAGGGGGCGCGCCGTCAAATGAGCCCTTCTCCCCCTGGCGGCGAAAGCTGATTGCCAGATGGGCCCGTCCGTCCATCTCCATCGTGCTATTTCTCCTCGGGTTCCGGATACGCGTGCACGGCATGTAAGGATTTTTTTGATCTTTGTTCCAATTTCCGTTGAACACCACTGACCCTGTGAATCTGCTCGTGGATAAAGTGGCTTGCTGTGAGCTAACTCTTTCTTCGAATGGAAACATCAGTGGTGCGCATCTGTTTGAGGTCTTTGAGTAGAAGGCTTCGCACTCAAAGCAAGAGCAAGGACGAAGATTGAGCGGTGTCGACTGGTCGGCTGGGACCTTTACAATTCCTCCCTCACACATTCCCCCGTCCAAGACCCCTCATCTTCGTCGGAGACGCTGGACTAGGTGGAAGGATGCATCGAATCCAACCTCGTTTTGCCGACTCTGAAAATATTCAACTGTGGAGTATTTAACTCCACAGGTTTTGGCCTGGCGAATGAAGGTGCGAAGCGATACGAGTTGCGATTCTTTAGGCTTGACGCACTCCGCAGTATGGCTGATACGCTGTGGAGGAGAACGTGGACTCAAGAGTCGCCCAAATTTCGCCTCCTTTCGGTGATCCGAGTATCGACGGTTCAAATCGAGTGATAGCCAAACTGTCTGCCGTCGATTTTGGGGTACTCGACGCAGGCGGGTACAGTCGGCGTCTCGGAGGCGATTCGCTGTTTTGACTGATTGAGCACTCAGGAGAATGGCATCTAAGATTGACATTGACATTGAAGGCTTCAAACAGGATCGACTTCCCAGCGCTTGCGAAACCTTGCTACCGTTCTGCTTCCTAATCTGGACAACAACCGAAGCTATTCAGCAGACCTTGCAATCTTCTCCGAACATCTTTCAACGAACTTGTTTTGCAGGCGCCGAATTTATAAGCATTACGGCATCTTTAACCAGTCAGTGCTCACTACCTGCAGCGAAAACGCGTGGGACGGTTGGGAGCGGAAGGCCGTCATGGTCGCGAACCACGTGTCGTACATCGACCCCCTCTTCGCAGTAGCTGTTTTCGCACCTTCTGGAGTGGCCAAGGTAAGCGACTCATGCCTGAATCCCGATCAGATCTGTGAAAGGCTCCGGCCTTTAGCAAGCTTTCAAATCGGTTTCATTTAGTGCAGTCCTGGAAAGCTGCACTCGGTCGAAGTGAGTCAGAATTAATGAGCGCCGGATCGAGAGTTGTGCACCTGGCGTGTCCAGCCGTTGGTCCTATCACGCTTTTGGACTCCGATTCACCCGAACCTGATAACCCCAAAAGTGATTCGGTGTCTACGGACCAAGATACATGGATGGTGCCTCTTTCGTCAGTCGAATTGGGGCAAGTGCTTACCTGACGTGTTGGGACAATTATAAGAAATCCAAAAACTCCCTCGGACTGTTCCTTGTGCAGACATCGTCCGTCCGTATCCCCCTCATCGGCCAGATAGCACAGGGCTTCCAACCCCTCCTCATTGACAGAACCCGGTTCACGCAGAACCAGACCGCGACTGGGAATGTGAGCCTGCTTCATGGTTTCTGTATTGGCCGATTCGGACACGTTTGGCTGGCATGTCTGGCGTTAATTTGTCTGCACCCTGGAACCTTCTTTATTTTTGCTGTCTTTGAAGGTCTGTCGTGGGTTTAGCTTTCCGGAACCTGAGGTCAGCTTGTTTCACGTGAGAGCGGTTAGCAATGTGGCTGCTCGCTTTCCGTTCGACGCTTCGACTTGCGCTCGCTTTGTATGCTGTTAGGTGCACATGCGACCATTTTGAGATCTCGTTCTAACATTGCGGCAAGCGTAGCGGACATGCGCCGTCTGTTCAACATAGCCGTACTTTCTATTTGGGCTCCGCCTGGAAGAAAGATAAGGTTCTTTGGGTTTGGGGTCACTTTGGCGTCAATAACTTTCATTTTGATGTACAAACTGTATATGTGACAGACCTAAGACCTTAATCTGCTTAGGAGGATACCGTGGCGCTCATTGCAGCGCGCGCAGCGTACGCGCCCATCCTTCCAACGTACTCGTTCCCTCGACTTCTGCTCTGCCTTGAACTTAAAAAGGATTCCTTGGGGCTTTCAGACTACTAGGGCTTTCAGATACCCCTGTCTTGGGGAATTACTGTGCACGCGTGTTAACCTTGAGACTTGCAAGTTCTCGCAGAAGGAGGGCACCGCGGCGCTCATTGCGGCGCGCGCAGCGGACGCGCGCTACCCGCCCATCTTCATGTTCCCGGAAGGCACCACTTCCAACGGCCACTGTTTGCTCCAGTTCCAGCGGGGAGCGTTTGTGGCGGGGGCGCCGATCATCCCCGTACTGCTCAACTACAAGTACAAGGTAAGCTTTCTATCTTGGGTTATCAGATTGAAGGGGTTTGTCGTCTCTGGGGAAACAGCAAAGCAATGGAAGAACTCGAGTCCCACCAGCTTTGGCGCGAACCTTGCACTCGCTGGGCGCTGGGTACGACCAGTCACCCCTATCCGTGGCACTCAAATCTCCTGCCGGGCTCGATTATTGCACGTATGATCATCTAAATAGCACGGAAACGATTTCTCGGAATCTGCTTGATCGAACGGGTAGGCAAGTCGAAGGTAGCTCGACTCGTTCATTCACCTTTCCACCAATATCGAGACCCTGTCCACATGCCTTGGTGCTGACCCATGTCTGCCGCTTCTACTTACTAGGCCTCGCTCGTCCAACCATTTCAACTGTTCGCAAATGCACCTCAACGCGTTCGCCTTACACCACCCCCGAGTCCAGCTTTCTCACTTCGTTTCAAACCCGCTTAGACGAATCACGATACCCCGTTGGCCGTTTCTATCTGCTAGCACCTTCGCCAGACCGCTTAACCCTCTGTCCTTTGAAACCCTTCAGGCCTACTCAATCCTGTCGGTCAAATTCTCATTGATCCTCATTGGTTTCTGCAGTGCTTCAATTCGCCTAGCTAACTGCAGCATCTCACTGTCCATATTCCAATTGGTCGACCCTCTGCAAGCCTGCTTAACCCTCTGCCCCTAACCTGTCTCCGAGGTAGTTAACCCAGTGAAAACCGCCCGGCTAACCCCCCTAGAACCGCGGGTTCTTGCAGTACAACGCTGTTTGGAGGAACTCGCTGTCCATGTTTCGGTTGGTCGACTCTCCACAAGCCTGCTTTACCGTCTGCCCCTAACCCTAACAGCTCACTGAACTACGCCCGGCTAACCCCCCTCATAACCCAATTTCTTTGCAGTACTTCAACCCTGCCTGGACCAACTGCAGCATCCCGCTAGCCATCTTCCGGCTGCTTTGCCAGTTCGCAAACTACCTTGACGTCACCATTCTTCCGCTGTATACCCCGAGCGAGGACGAGCGGCGAGACCCCGCCTTGTATGCCAGCAACATGCGCAAGCACATGGCGGGCGCGCTGGGGGTCCCGATGATTGAACAGGTGCGCATGTCCGCGGTTATCAGATTAAATTTCAGTCCCAGTATATTTTCGTTTTGACTGAGTTTTCCCTGGTACTGCAGTTTAGTGTCAAAAAGGTAACTAGTTCTCAAACGTGCGTGAAGGTCAGAAATTGACATTCTGTGGAGGGAGCTCTCGCCAGCGTGCTTAGAGAAACGGTGCAAAGGCGGAATGACAACAAAGTGCTTATGGAGTTCCTCGGCCTCAGGACTCTGTCAGCTTCTAGGGAACCAATGTGATCAAAATCCCTTTGTTACCACTTGTGGGAGCGAGTGGGCAGGACACCGAAAATCCATCTGTCGAGATTAGTCGCGAGGGCACCAACTGCCAATGGAGCTTCATCAGTACTGGTCACGGATTCTTGGAGAATTCGGTTAACGGTATCGTGCGTGACGGCAGGACTGGGTACTCGGGCGTTTGTTTGTTACCTTTCACGAACCTGCATGGGGCGGTCTGTTCACCATTCATATGCTGCCTGAACGCCACAATAGCGTCGGGACGTCGATCCAAAATCGATCTCTTTGACTTTTACACTCACGATCAAGGTTGCCGTTGTAGTTAAGGTCGCATACGCTGCGAATTATGCAACCACCTTTCAAAGTCAGAAAAGCTCAATCAAAATCTCCTAACCTTAGATTTTTCCTTCCGGCAGAGCTTGGGCGAGTACCTGAAGTCGCTCAAGCACGGGGTTAAGATGGACTGGTTGATGCGTCGGCAATTGGGGCCTCCATGGAGCTTGGTGCTTAGGGCTTGACGAGCTTCTGAACAGAATCTGCAGTGGTCTAGGATCCACGAAATTCCAATGTGTAGTGGGAGTAGAATTAGAAAGTTTGCCGCCAAGCTACGATAGGTTTTTGTTACGAGTTGCTTTGTACCATGTTAAGATTGCTTGTTTCGGGTTGTTTAGCGTTGTGCTGCGTAGGTTGCGTTGTCACCAGTTCACTCAAAATGCTTGAACGCAGTGATAAGGTGGGCATCGGCAGTTGAGTTGTCTGCCTATGGAAGTTGGATCATAGAAGGCAAGGTTGGTCAAAAATAAGCGGGCTGTTTGATAGGTGGTCGTCCAAACGAGTGCAGATGACTGCAGCCAAAAGAGGTTAAGACTAGCATCAAGCAGATGACCTCTAAATGAGCTGTTCATTAAGAACGATGACGATTAGGCCGAACTGACTGACGATGTAGGAGACCGAGAGACATCGTGCCACGGATCATGCAGGGCGTTCAATGAGAACGTTGAGACGTCGTTGCTAAGTCTTTTGATCTATTGAGTGTTCCTCCGGGAGATCTTGGATGCAGACGGTCCTGGCCAATGCAATGCTTACTATGCGTGTGTGAGCTAGGCAACCCCGATTTGAGCACTGGAGGTGGATCAACACCCGCGAGGGATTGCCGGACAGCATGCCATGAAGTAAGCCTCTCGAGAAGGGTCAGCACTTTTAAGTTGGCCGCGTTTCACCCCCGTGGGCTGAAAGTCTATTGACTCTTCCTCTCTATTGCCTTCCGTCAGTTGTGCGGTGTGCGTCCGGCCAGCTTATATCGGCGTTTCGAGTTTGTCGCCATGGTCACCTAGTCTTTATTGCCTTCCCCTTATAGATGTTCTGCGAGACCGCGGGAGGGCTGCCATCCTCCCGAGCCTCCCCGTTTCTTCCTCTTCATTGCGGCCTTTGTTTCTCACGATCTCAAGCCTGCTGATCGATTGTGTGGGCCGCGCGGCAGTGGCCGAGCTAGCGGCTCAATCGCCGCGACGTGAAGTTCGCGGCCGCCGGCGCGGCCGCGCTACCAAGGGTTTTGCTGGACTCACTATTGTACCGGTAGGGAAGGAAGATCGCAGATCTCCCGGCGAATCTTTGATAGATCTGACGGTTTCGAAGGAGACGTGGGTCCTGATATTTCGGATGACTGTGCAACAACGAATCGGAAGCATTCGTCACACACTTCAACAGCCTGCGTCCCGACTCTCTTCTCCGGGTTCTTGGTATCGAAATAGATTGGGATCACAATATTTGCATGCATTCGATAATACATACCGGAAGGATATCCGAAAGAAACCATCATGTACTGTGGTAATCGGTCGATATGCTTCTTGACCGGTAGTATTTCCCGGCTACTTGCCAGTAATGCGGATGTGTCAGACTTTCGTCCATGGAACGGAAGTCGCGGGTCGGCGGCGGCGGCGGGATCCGGGATTTGGCCTCGTCAGTCTTGCTCATCATGCTTTCAAGACTGAAGTTCGAAGTTCGAACCCTGGGCCTGACTCAGTTCCAACAAGGAAGGAGGAGAATTGGCCAGCTTTCGAATCTCAAGGTCAGAAGCATTTGCTGAGCTGCTGAGGTAATGGGAGTAAAATGGCGCACGCGTACATTCTCAATTATGGGCATTGGATCTGTGGCAGATTAGCTTAGTGAAAAGCGGGGCACATTCCAAAGGCACGCCATACGGTACCCATTCTTAGTAGGAGCTCTTTTTGCCGTTACTTCAGCAGCATGCTTTAAAATTGACTCTGATGATGTGATGTTCAGCTGAGCTTATGAGCTGGATTATGCTCTCCCGCCTCTGGAGTTGGACTTTTGTTTGACGCATTATTCGTGGGGGCTTCGCCGTAGGGGCATGATACATTGAGCCCGGCAGTCGCTGCTTTAGGGGCAAAATTTGCAAGGGGAGACCCCGATCCAAGAACCCCCTAATTTGCCAGCACTACCCCCCCTATGAAGCGCAAAAAAGTGGGGGGGCCAATGAGCTAGGGCGAAATGCCCTCCCGAGGGAGGAAACGACAGCCGGAGCCCGCCGCACCCCCCCGTGCTCCGGAGCAAAATGGGCATACGCATAGCGAGCCGCTTCTGGAGAATCGGCTGAGGGGGGGGTCTCAAGTAGACGGCGCTCCCCAGGGGGGGTCGCAAATGGAGTCAGACAAGGACGGCGGGTCCCCCCGGGAGAGCTCGGGGAATTCAAAACGGAAGGCGCCGGAACCCCCCAGTAAGAGCGCGAAGGAGTTCCGCTGGGCGCCCCCGCTGTCGCTCAATTTGTCAAGCGTCGGGAGGGGGGGTAAGCCGAGTCTCATGGGTGTGGGCTCGTTCGCGGGGGTGGCCGCGCCGTTGCAAACTCCGGCGCCCCCCATGCCGGTGCTCGAGAGCCCGCACTCGCAGGGCATGCTGCTCTCCCCCCGGGGTGGTGTGCCGGGAGATCTCTTCAAGGGGGGGGGCGAAAGTGCGGGGCCGCGGGTCTCTCTGGGGAGCGACAAGCTGCCGCCGAAGTCGCCAGTGTTGCAGGCAATGAGCAATGGGCAAGTCATGCCGCAAGGACCGAGTTTGTCGGGGGGGTCGAAGGGAAGCGCTTTGGGGGGGAGCGGTTTCTTGCACCCGTCGATGCAAGGTGGGGACGCTTCTCCAGAGCCCCGCAGTTGGTTGCTTGATCTGAAGTCGCAGAATGTGGGCTTCTTGAAATTCTTTAGGAGTTATACTCTCAGATTTTGTGAGCAATTTTGGTGCTGAAGGCGATATTCCGGCGGTGCTAGGAGATTTACTCAACCAAGTCCGATGCCTTGAAATTCTTTGCTCGTTGGATGGTGCACGTTCCCTGCACTGGAAATCTATTAATCGCTAAGATTCCACATTCATGAAGCTTCAAGGCTAAGTTGCTCCGTCCGCATCCTTCAATCGCGCTTGTTTCCCTTCTTCTTCTCAGCTGCCAAAACTGGATTTTGTCTTGAGGTGGTCCCATAGACTGCGTGACTCCGAGGGCGTGTGCGCTTGATTAGCCTTGCCCTCACTTGTTTGTCTGATTTTAGGATTCCAAATCCTGAAAAAGGTGCCGCTTGCGGATCGGCACGTGAGCCCACATGTGCTCCTCTTAGCATCTGCACAATGACAACCACCTATTGTCTTCGATGTTCTCATCTTCTGCTGTGTCTAGTGCAGCTTATTGAGATTCAGCAGGAAAGTACAATCAAGGGGCACTTTAGGGTATTCACGTTCTATGATTTTGCTGGACTTGCCGGTAGAAAGTTGCTGATCGCGAGGCAGTTGGAATGTTGATTTGCTCTGCTCTTGTTTGCGAAGGGGTTATTGATTCAGGGGGGCGGGGGATGTCACATGTATGCAAGGCAATGTCTACAGGCGCTTGTCGTCCTTGATGCATTAGGGCTAGGAAGGGCTGAACTTTGCCCTCACAATTGTCTGCTTCGCACATCTGTTTCTGTAAACTTTCTTGACAATTCTGCCCTTCTGTTTGCCCTTTTGTCTGCATATTCGATTGCTCTGTGCAGCCGAGCTTTGCTTGTACCCAGCCTCTTTTTGCATGCAGCTTTTCTTCAGCGCCGTACTTATCCTCTTGACAGGTCAAGTGCTGCAGAGCTGCAATCTGTAACGAGTCAAGAATGAAAAGACTTCCCTCACATTCTCCTACTATGCGCATGCTCGCAGTGCATACCAAAAGCTACAATCACACTGCATGTCGTTGGGGATCATTTCTCAGCTTTTGAAGCTCTTCCCTGCGCTTGACGTCCATCTCAGAACGACGCCCCCATGATTTCATTGACCAAGTGCCGTGGCAGCTTGGGCTTGAGAGAGGCAGCTTTCTAACCCCGTCTTTCGTTCCTTAAAGAGTAAGTTTCAACATACCAGTCAGGCCTTACCTAGTTCCCTCGCTTCGCCTGTTCTCTTAACTGAGGAGCTTCTCACTCCCACACTTGCATTCCCACAGGCCAAGCGTTGAACCAGTCCAAGGTCGAGTTCCCGCCTCCCCCCAGCCCCAAACCCGCCGCCTCCAACCAGGAGCTCCTCCAACGGATGCAAATGCTGCAGCAACAGAACAAGCGGCAGGAGGCCGCGCAACAACACTTTCTGGCCCTGCAACAAAAGATCCAGCAACAGCAGTTGCAACAACAGAAGATCCTCCAAAGCCTCCAGAACCCCCCTACCCCAAAACCCGCCAACCCCGCTGCCGCGATCCTCAGCGCCAGCCTCCTAAACCCGCCTCGAAACGACGCTAACATGGACCTCCATGGGGGGGCCTCCGCTAACCCTCTCGCTAACCCGTCACTAACCCGGAGCCGCTCGAGCAACTCGCACACGACCGGGGGGGGTCCCGCGCAGCCCAACTCGGTCCCCCTCTACATCTCGCAAGCCGACAAGCTACCCCCCCGGAACGCGGGGTCATGCGTCCGGCGGCTTATGCAGTACATGTATCATCAGCGAAAGCGCTCGGCGGACAACAGCATCGAGTTTTGGCGCGAATTTGTGGCGGAGTATTTCGCGCCCGGGGCGAAGAAGCGGTGGTGCGTCTCGTGTTACAGTCACAACGGGCGGTCGCCAGCTGGCGTGTTCCCGCAGGAGGTGTGGCACTGCGAGCTGTGCGGGGCGGACCCGGGACGGGGGTTTGGTGAGTGGTTAGCTTTTGACTGTGGGTTTTCGAAATCACAGGATGTTACGCGGTAAGAAGTTGATGGGGTTTGGTGAGTGGTTAGCTTTCAAAACAAGGATGTCATGGGTTAAACGGTTGGTGAAAGATGTCCATCAGAGTGTCCAATTCGAGGCAGGCGTTGCATGCTTTGCTTGGTGACCTGGACAAGCTCTCGGACAGAGGTTTGTTTTCTAACCTCACATTAGGGGTGATCCCACTTGAGAATGTTGGTGAGTATCTTGTCAAGTTCGCCTTCTGTGCCAGAACTCTTGTGAGTTCCCCTTATCAACAAAGGTCCTCCGAAGTGCATCTTCCATCAAGCAACTTCTGATGGTGTTTGAACATCTTCTGATGGTGTTTGAGCGATTCTTCCTTGTTCTCTTTTCCTTCTGCGCACGGACCTAGCTCAAACCTCCCCTCGTTTCCTGGTTCAACCGATTCGTCGTCGTTTTCAGGTCAGATACGACAGTAGACTCAAGAGGCGCTGGTTTCCTCGGTCTATACCCGTGAAAGTATTGACCAGGACCAGAAGCTTAATTGCCAGAAGAAGGAAACTTTCAGAAACCTTTCGGTTGAAGGAAACCGGAAACTTCGGCTGAACTTTCCAAAAACCTTCAGACCAGATTTCACTCCGCAAAGACCCCATTCTAAGCCATATCGCTACGTGTCTTGTGCAGAACGACTCGGGAGGTCTTCCCGCGGCTCTTCCGATTCAAAAAGGACAGCCGTGACGGGAGGAGCTGCTTTCTAGTCTCCTCTTGAATATTGACCCACTTCACTTTGCAGTTACTGACTGACTCGGCAAAGACCAAATCCTAATTGGCAAAGAACCAATTCTAATACTACGTTTGTTCTGCAGAGACGACACGGGAGGTCCTCCCGCGGCTCTTCCAAGTCAAGTACGACAGCGGCGTACAGGAAGAGCTGCTCTATGTTGACATCCCGAACGAGTACATGCTCGCGTCGGGGGTGCACGTTCTGGAGTACCACCGAGTGGTTCAGGAGTCGGTGTTTGAGCAGCTGCGGGTTGTGCGCCAGGGGCAGCTGCGGATCGTGTTTTCGACAGACGTCAAGGTTGGTTTCAGGGCTTTAAGGTTTTTGGGGTTATGGGAATATAGTGAATTTTGAGGTTTGCGGGTTTCTGTTATCTTGGGCGATAGGAATCTGATTTCTAGGGTCAATTTTGAGCAGCTGCGGGTTGTGCGCCAGGGGCAGCTGCGGATCGTGTTTTCGACAGACGTGAAGGTGGGTTTCGAGGATTGGGTCACTTCAGGCACTACGATGTCAGGATGCTATGGTCTTAAGAATATCTGGGTGCTGAAAATCTGACTCGAGGGTTTAAGCAGCTGCGGATGTGCGACAGGGGCAGCTGCGGATCGTAGTTTCGACAGATGTGAAGGTGGGTTAATAAAATTGGGGTTTAGCCATTTTGGATACACGGATTCCAGCATTGTAGGGTGTTAGGACTCTCGGGTTTGGGAGTTTTGACCCGAAGGTCTCTCTTTGAGCAGCGGGTTGTGCGGCAGGACAGCTGCGAACTCTGTTTTCGACAGACGTGAGAAATGGGCATGCAGCTTTGTGGGCTTTGTGTTCTCGGGGAAGGTGTTCTCGACGGATGTGGACTGGGCTTCTGAGTTTGCAATATCTGAGTTGTTTTCAACCCTCTATGCCACGCAAATCAGGTTGTTGAAATTTTGCATGGGCATAAGGAGAACGTCCGACTTTGCGCTCTCGTTTCGCAGGCCGCCGAGCTGGTTTTGCTCGGCGCCAAGCACATCCTGCACTCCGCGAAACTTCATATTCTCGCAGATTTTGCCCTACGATTCTATTGTGCATGGGCACGAGGAGCACGTCTTGCGCCGCGCTCCTCTTGCGGGCCGGCGAGCTGGCACCTTTTGGTGCCAAGTATAATGCACGCTACTCAAAATTCTTCGAATCTGCAACCCCGATCCCTAACGTTCTCACGCGTGTATTTTGCGCAGATTTGTCGTGTGAGTTTTGCGCGCACGAGGAGCCGCCGCCCGCTCCTCTTGCAGGCCGCCGAGCTGGCGTTCCTTGGCGCCAAGCAAAGACCGCATTCGGCAAAACGCTAAAGATTCATTACCAAATCTCCAAGTTTCGCTTCTATGCAGATATTGTCGTGGGAGTTTTGTGCGCATGGGCACAAGGAGCACGTCCCGCGCCGGGCGCTCCTCTCGCAGGCCGCCGAGCTTGGCATCTTTGGCCGCCAAGCAAACCCTGCAATCCGCAATCCCCTCTTATTTGCACATGCGGAAATCTCACAACTCCGTTCTTGCAGATTCTGTCGTGGGAATTCTGCGCGCACGGGCACGAGGAGCACGTCCCGCGCCGGGCGCTCCTCTCGCAGGCCGCCGAGCTGGCGTTCCTGGGCGCGAAGCTGCAGGGCGAGGTGCGCACGCCGGAGGATCTGCAGGCGCACTGCAGTGCGTTGGCCGCAGTTACAAAGCAGCTGGCTTTGAACTTGGAGCAGCCAACAGTGAACGACCTGGGGTTCACCAAGCGCTACGTGCGCTGCCTGCAGGTAAGTTGCACTTGTGTTTCTAGTCCTTGGGGTTCGCTTCCTCAGGTGGTGAGATTTGAGCAAGCTTCAAGTGTAGTAGCGGGGAAGAGGACCTGGAATGGATCTGGAGCAGCTAATAGAGAACGACCTGGGGTTCAGCAAGCGATACGAGCGCTGCCTGCAGGTTAGAAACCTAGATGTGAACGTTCAAAACTTTCAGATGTGACTGTTTGTGATTTCCCAAGCCAGGCTTGCAAGCGTGGTGGCGAAATGAAGCAGCTGGCACTGAGCTCGCAGAACATTGCGTGCAGGCTTTTCTTCTTGTTTCCGTCCCGGTTCGCCCCCCACTTCGCCCCTCCTCCCTTTGTTTGATGTTTTCACATCAGTCATCTTTCTTCGTTTCTTAGACAAAGTCTTCGTTTCTCTTAAGTGAGGCCAAAAACAAATTCCAAGATTCTGTGCGCCTTTCCGCCTGTAGATCTCCGAAGTGGTCGACAACATGAAGGACCTGATTTCCTTCAACCGGGAGACCGGCCTGGGCCCCGTCGCGAGCCTGCGGGCCTACGCGGCACAGCACGAGAGCGCTCGTCCGGGGGGGTTACAGGGCCTCCGGCAAGGGTCGGCGGAGGGGGGGGAGCATCCCCCCCCGTTCCGAGACAAAGCGCGCCCGACGCAGTCGCACAGCTTCTCGGCAGGGGTAAGAAAGCGCTGCTAGTGTTCTGGGGGGGAAGGAGGAAAAGTTCTTGTGCGGGAGGGGTGGGTGTGGAAGATTTTGAGCACCAACCTTGAGCAGGCACAAGCAAGCGTGGTTAGCTTTGCGAAGGGTGAGGGTTCTCTTTGAAGGGTGATCGAAAGCTATGGAGCTAGAGTCTCGAAACAGAGCTTTCTTGCAAGCAGGAGAAGCTGTGCTGTGGTCCTTCTGATCGGAAAAAAGCCGCTGATTCCCGTTGGGAGGGAAGAGGTCTGATATTTTTCAAGGAAAAAGCAGTCCGAGGGGCAAGGCATACGGATAGAGCATGCCTTCTCCGCAGGCAAAACAAAGAGTTGCTCTTGTGAAGGGCGCGCAAAACCCTCTTTCTCTCGTGGTTGATTTGGCTCTGTGCATCCGTCCAAAGTCTCCAAATCGGCGACTATCGGAGTACGAGCTGACTCGAGCGCTGTTGATCTTGAAGAGCGAGAGCGTAATACGGGGAAACGGCAAAGAACTTTGAAGTGAAACCAAGAGAAAGAAACCAAATGTTCCGGGGGGTCCTCATGCTTCACTATTTTCTGATATCTCTCCCCCGCTTCCGCAGGAGCCCGACCCCGAGACTGCGTTTCAGCAGTACGTCCAACAAAAGCTCGGCCGCTCGACGCTGCCCGAAGGCCCTGTCGCGCTGCGCACCCCGCTCGGCAACGTGGGCGGCCTCCAGCTGACGCCGTCAACGGGCCTCCCAACAGGGCCCGAATCTCTTGGGGGGGGGGGCTGATGGACCAGTTTTCGGCCGCCAGCATCTTGAGGGGCCCCGCAAAGCACGGGATTGAAATCCCGACCACGAGCGGGGGGGAGTTCCGGGGGGGAACGGGGGGGGCGGCGGGGAGTTCCGGGCGTCGGATCTGAACGGGCTAACTAGTATGTCGCAGATACAGGCGCTGCTCATGGGGGACAACGACGAGGACGAACTAGACGTGGCGGCGTTGGGAGTGTCGGAACTGCCCTCCCCCGGAGCCCTGGACGAGTTCATGTTCCGGCTGCCCGGGTGATCTCCCCGGGCGGATTCCGGCTCCGCTTTGAGGAGGCGGAGCAGCGCGAGGCGCGAGTAGTAGGCAAAGAGCGCGTCTCGGGCGGGGGCGGTTTTGCTCGCGGGGTGGAAAAGCCGATTTTCTGTTGCCCGGCTCTCTATCAGAGGGCAACATCAAGCCCCGCATGACGCAATCGTCCTTATCGAGCTTCCCGTCCTCGGGTGGACATGTCTAGTTTAGCCTGTCCCCTCGGGGGATCCCCCAAGTTGTGTTCAGCCTGGCCCGGGGGGATCCCCCGGGTGGCGGGTGTATCTTATGGGTGTGCCCGGGATGAAGACCTGGGAACGGGGCGGGTTAATATTAGCTTTACTGCCGAGGCGCGTTTTGGGTTGCGAGTGCACTTCCGTATTGTTCCCCCGATCTGACTTCCTTAAGGGTCTGCGCTGCGGCTGATAAGTTGCCAGCCTCCCGCTGTTTGTAGAAACGAGAACAGGATTTTGAAATTGGAGCCGTACTAGTTGGTGCATGGTACCTTTCCCGCTGACCAAGTGCTGATCACGCCGTTTAACCGTTGGTTAACAGGGATAGGACCCCAGGCTTTGCGGCCATCGCGCACCCTGGCTTAGAGTAAAGTATCGAGTTCGGTCAAAGGTAGAGTCGCCGCGGCGCGCTTTAGACCATCACGGTCAGTCGCTTGAGCACTTAGAATTGGTTATCGGGTAGACACGGATTGCACCAGTCTGAGATCCTTACGGTACAGATGTGAATAAACTAGGTTTTTGAGGATGACACCAGGTAGTGGCGAGAGAGAGACGCATGGTGCACTTGACCACGCAAAAACGCAAGATCAGAAGCGAGAATCAGCTCCGTACGTCCCAGCGAAAGACTGGTCATCCGACCGCAGTTCTCTGCATCTAACTTTTATGGTTCAAAAATTGCAATCGAGGTTTGATAGACTTGTGGAGCACACATTTAATTTTTAGATCCGATTTTCTGCCCCTGATCGACTCGAATGCATCCATGATGTTCAGGAACATGCCTCGACCTGTGTCACTCTTATCAACTCTTATATCAAGCATGCAGGCTTTCACCAAAGTTAGCGGGCAATTTCGTACCAACTGGCCGCGTAATCGCACCGTATACGGGGTTCAATGTCTTCGACCCTCCCAATCCGGTAATCCAACCAGGTCATATACCTGAGTTGGATCGCGAGCCGTATTGCAATTAGATGCATACTATACGCTTTGCCCGCTCGGGCGACGAGCCAGGCTTCATGCACGCATTGCTTCGTGCATGCACATAATTGCACCTACACTCCGCGACACAGAAGAATTGCTGCATGCAACGTGTGCCAATACTAATGTTGGACACTTCGCGGCCATGCATGTACTCGCAGACTGCAATGATGGCGCTCAGCCTTGGCTCACCATATAATGAGCTCATGAGGGCACAGCTCCTTAGCACCGATCTCCCAAATAGAGTCGCTTGAGGTGGACTTCGTCGTATATTGGATTCTGTCGCATTGCATATAGGACGCAATGATCACAAGAAGATGTATGCTTTTCAATACATTCGATGTTTGAAGTTCGGTAGTCACGGTGAACTAGGACTGTCCTTGCCAACGCCATTCGCTATGGGTTGTCCGAACCACCTATCGCTTCTCAACACACCTGGTTGCGCATGCATCGAACAGACAGGGCGCCTCTATCAAACTTATCCAACGTGACGCATGGGCGACCCTAGCGCTTAGACGCACGGCATGTCCGTCGCCGACAACGCCCACTCCTTGGACGGGTACATCTTCGTTTTGAGCGACGGGTGGCCCCTTCCGTGCTCGGCGATCATGCGCGAGAAGGGCGGAATCGCGCGCAGAATGGACGGAATTCCGTTCTCCGACGCTCCGCTGCGGCACGCGTCCAAAGAGGCCGCCACCTCCTCCGCGCTCGGGAGAGGGGACGAGAAGACGGCGTCGGGGAATTTCTGGATCTGCAAGAAACGTATTCAGGAGATAGTCAGATTGTGTGACACAGAGCGGAGGTCGAGGATACGGCGTCGTGGTATTTCTGGATTTGCAGGAAATAGATGCAGGAGATGCTCCAGAGCTGCGACGCAGAGCGGAGAATCGCGAGGTCGACGTTTGAAAGTTCGGTACTCCTGAGATTCTCAGTGAGTGCGCGTGAAAGACCAGGCTTGAATGTCCATTGTTGGGTGTCCAATCTTCAGCACCCTACCAGTCAAGATCCGGCGGTACTAACTTTCTCCACGTGTGCTCGCAATCCATTCGCTTACGAAGCAGATTCCACATTTTTTACCGCTTGATTAGAGGGTCCTTGAGTCTTTATAGGTCCCTTCTCAAACCAAGGGAGTGGTAACCTGCCTCAGAAAACCGTGTACTAAATTGACTGTGGAAAAGGAGAGCGGAAACTCGCCTGCTGACGGATGCTCTCGTCCCGGTGCTTGCGAAGGTACACCTTGTAAGGGGTGCCACCTGTGGCCGCCTCCTTGGCAGTCTTGCGCCCGATGTACAGGTCCGAATAGATAACGTGCATCGCGCTGCAGAATAGCACAACAGTCTCCGGTCAGATCGTATTGTTGCGAAGCTCCTACCGAAAGGCGTTTTACAAGCTCAATCCATCTTTCTCGATCAACAGTTGTCCTGGAGTGCAAGGGCAAGTCGAGTCCGTTGCAGATGTATTTCCGGCCGAGACATGTTCCGCGGTTTAGAAACGGCGCGTTTCTGGAACCCTACGGTTGGACTGGAACGTAAATAGAGACAAGAGGAGACCGGTGAGCGGCTCCTTTGGGGAATTGCCGATTGAAATCTCGGTGCAGCTTTCTGGGTAACAAAAAGTCCTGTTTTTGTCCCGCAACTCGCCTTATCGAGGCGTCTCATGGAAAGATCTGAAGGAATTTCGTCAGGCAAGGTTGTCTGTTTGTAAATGCAAACGCTCGTCGTCTGGAACAGTCTGAAACGATTTTGGCTTTCTGTGCCTTCGCAGGGAGGTCCCGGCCCGGATTTCAAAGAAACTGTTTGGGAAAGTCAACCGAAAAATCCCTGGAACTTCAAAACGGAAAATGACTGAACGCGCGAGAGGAAAGACTTGCGAAGGGTGCTCGACGTCTTCAATACGACGAAGGCACTCTTTCCTTCTCCTTTCCATCCAAATAAAGCTACAGAACCGCTATCGAGTCTTCACCAAGAATCTACTAAGATAACTCATAAGAAACCCACAAGAATCTACTAAAAAACCCATAAGAAACCCACAAGAATCTACTAAGATAACCCATAAGAAACCCACAAACGAATACTCACCGGAAGAGGTAGACAGCCATGACGCACTCGTTGAAAGTCGCCGCGAGCTCGCGCGACCCGCGCTCTTCCACGAGCGCGCGCAGGGCGTGCGCGCGGGTGACGTCAGCGCGCGGTTCGCTGACGTCATCGCCCCACATGGCGCGCCGCATGTCCTGGAGGTACCGCCGGTGCCCCGCGGGGCGGTAGTCTTCCAGCTCCTGAATGGGCAGAAAATCAAGGAGGGTTTTTGCGACTGAGACGAGAAATAATGATAGGGTTTCGTGAGGGAGTAAAAGGAGGTAATGAACTCTGTTGAAGGGCCAAAATAACGATATTCATTTGGAACGAGGAAAGGATTCACTTTGCCAACTGCATAGGAGCATTGAAGGGTCTTCAGAAACAGGACGTGAGACCCAAAGTGAAAGCAAAGTCCGTAAGATCAGAATACATGAGGTGAGGAGTTTAATTCCGGTATCGAGGTACGAGGGTCCCGACCCTGAGCATCTGAAAGTGTGCGTCATCCCCGGCAGCGCATTCACCACTGATTTTTTGAAAGGGTAATGTTTCTGCTGAAAGTCACATAGAACACCAAAAGCTTAAAGCTCAAAAGGTCAAAACCTTATCTCACCCTGAGCACCTGCCAGAGCGCGTCACGCGCGTGCTTGCTCCCCAGCACCGTTCATAACATCAACGTTCTGCTGAAAGTCACCCGAATTCAAAATCAGAAACTCAGAAGCTCGGAAGTTTGAAAGTCTCCTCTCACCTTGAGCATTTGAAAGTGCGCGTCATGCGCGTGCTCGACCCCCAGCAGCGGCTTTAATATCGAGACTGCCATCGTTCTACTAGAAGTCACAATATAAAATCTTTTTAAAAGGTTCAGAAATCCTAAAAACCTCATCTCACCTTGAGCATTTGGAAGAGCGCGTCATGCGCGTGCTCGATCCCCAGAAGCGCATCCAGCACGGGGATGATGTTGCTCTGCGCGCCGGTCTCGCCCCGCAGGAACTGGGGCTGGTTATCCAGAACCCCGTCGAAAACCACGCCGTCCGGGAAGTCCGGGTTGTTCTTGTAGCCGAAGATCCACGGCCGGACTTTGTCCACGTAGCACTCCGGGTCGGAGGCGTTGAACATCTGAAGGCCGCAGACCAATAGCCGCTGCGAGGAGGTGCGGAAAGGATTGGCTTCTGGAATTCATGCTTTGAGGAGAAGAGTAGAGTTTGTTAGCACCACAACATCATTAGCAAATGTCGTCAGCAAGTGAGTATGGACCGGGCTTTACGTTTTGAGCCAGCACACAAGCAGAAAGGTTTGCCTGGTTGATGCGAATCCATGACGGAATAAGAATGGACTATGGATTGGCGTTGATACTGTTGTAAGAGGTACAAGATACCGCAATACGCACTAGAAAAGCCGCACGGGTCCAGGCAGATCGATCACTGAAGTTGGTGCGGTAAGCTGTAAATATTGAAGTACAACAGTTGAAAGACCGACTTAAATTCCACAGCAGAGGACTATGTTTCTTGATCTTGAGAGGGACGGCCCCAAATTACGTCAGCATAAACGTCACCCATACTCACCTCCTGTACCTTGAGCAACTCCTTGAGCCCCTCCTCGCACGCGGCCACGTCAGCGGCCTTAACCGCCTCCTTAACCCGCTCGATAACCTCGATCATGCGCGGCGTGTTGTGCTCGATGATCGAGTGAATGAGAATGAAGGTCGCCTCCTCAGGACCCCCGTCGAACGAGCGGATGAGCCGGAGCTTGGTCCAGTCGCCCTCGGAGCCGTCCACCGAGTAGAAGTTGTTCAGGCAACTGAGAAAGGAAAGTGCCCGGTTGGTCAGGTCGGGGGTACACGGTAGGAGTTCGAAGGGGTGACAAAAAGGGATGTCATAGGAAAGTCGAAGGAAAGGGTTGCTTTACAAAGGGTGAGGACTTTATAGGAGGCACTGACAGAAGAACGAAGGGGTACCGAGAAAGAGCTATGCAAAATGGTGCGACCTCAACTTGAGTCCTTCAGGAACCGACGTGATTGTATGAAGGGAGCAGGAAATTGGGTCAGACCCTTCCGGAAGGCCGCAGAAGATGCAAATGCACAGATTGGCCATTCAGATTTTTCAACGTCATTCCAACCTCGCTATGCACTGCCTTCTCGCCTATCCAAAGAATACGCTTTGACT
The DNA here is from genome assembly GCA_000708835.1 of Klebsormidium nitens. Lineage (NCBI taxonomy): Eukaryota > Viridiplantae > Streptophyta > Klebsormidiophyceae > Klebsormidiales > Klebsormidiaceae > Klebsormidium > Klebsormidium nitens. Next base: position 59,291 of record DF237065.1, read on the forward strand.
TCTTCAATCGTACACGATTGAAAGCACTCTGGAAAAAGGATGGCGACTCACTTAAAAAATTGGTGTGAAGGCCTCATGACAAGGCAAAGCCACAGGAGAACACAAAAGACCCTGACGGAAGCGTCGTCCTCATGGCACTACAAATGGTTTCTCATCCATCTTCGCCCCAGAACAAAACGTGTCGGACGTCTATACACGAGACCACTGCCAGCGTCGAGCTTCGAAGCATGCTCAGTAATGAACGACAGGGCTGAGAACTATCATGGCACTCGATCACTAACAGGGACCGTTCCATGCTTAGTTGCCGATCCTTACAGTGCAGCCCCAGAGCAGACGTCCCATATCCAACAAGTAGCCCTCAAAATTGTTTCTAGAAGATGACTCGCTCACTACGAAGAGTACTCCATGATCAGCTGCTGGTCGACGCGCTTCGCGGCAGCATAGAAAGGGCGCGCGAGGACCGCTGGGACGAGCGCGCGGGAATGGTTCTCCTTTTGCCGGCCCTCGGTGATGTAAGCGGCGGTCAGGATGCTGAGGTCACGGTACACGGCCTGCAGAGGCGGAGGAGACACTTGCACTCGTCAGCAAAGCATATAAGGGGAGAAACACGGGGAAAGCATGTAGAGGGACAGTCTCAAAGAGTCGTCAGCATCAGAAATGAGGTGGATACATTAGTGCGGGAGGAAAAGGGAGCGAAGCGAGTCAGTGACATAGAGGGAAGAGGGAAGGAAGCGTTGCTCACTCAAGAAGGGGTGGGAATCTGTTTTCGAGAGGTAAAGGAAAGATTTCGACACGGGCAACTAGTGTGTCTCAGATGGGGCCTTCTAAACACATTATGCTGTCCTGTTACGGTGTCCTCCAAGCTTTCTGAAAGGACGATCCAAGTAACTCTCCTCTGAGTCGGACTTCGTATAAGGGTCCCATTTCATGTGAAGGCATGAGGCTGTCTGCTGCACCAAGATCCTCTAGCAAAGTACAAGCAGGGTCCGAGACTGGGATGCAAGTTCTAGCAACTCGCAATTTGAACGAAAAAATGGCTTCTATCAGGCAGACAGTTCGCCAGACCCCTCTCCTTTCAAACCCTCTCAATGTCCTATACCTTCCTGGATCTGGACATTTGAACGATGTATGAAGAGCCCCTTGATGTATTTCTCTAGCAGTTTCCCGGATCTGAAAGCGGGCCGGTTCACATACTTATGTCGCAGCTGGATCTCTCCTTTTCTAGCAACCCTATGCAACCCTTTTATTTTGGGGCATGAGGATATGCTCACACCTCAACATGGAACACGAGCCCACTTCATGGACTCAATCTGATAAGAACTAACGATGCACAATTAAGAACACCACCCCTCCTGTCTTTCCAATGAAGGATGCTATCGAGCATTTCACGGTCTGAATTAGCTTCCACCTCGCTAATCATAGTACTCCAAGAACTGGCTTCAATACAAGGCCTGAGGGAATGGCAAAGGACTTTTACGTTATACCTGAGCCAGCTGTGTATCTTCTTCCACCTCAATGGCTGCTCGCCAGTCTTCAGCCACACTCTCAGGAATCGCAAGGACCTCTTTCTTCAGGGCATCAGGTGCAGCCTCCTTGAGAGCGATAGGGATGCGCTGCATGATGGTCTCCAGCAGATCATACCTGAAATAGAAAAGGAATGATCAGGGGCGTTCAGAGAAGAAAACTGAAATCCCCAAAAAGTAGCTGCAATGGACAGGGAGCATCACGAAGCTGTTTTGAGGATGACTTATTTTCACAATAGCTGACTCCAAAGTGAGCAAGAGTGTGTTGCAGGAATACAAGGGACGTTCCTCTGGAAAGGGCACCACTTGGTGAGAAGAAGGTACCGCCAAACAAGTACCAGGAAAGTTCCTGTTCTTCTTTTGATCTTCATAATCAGACGGCACAAGATAACTTCTCAGGAACTACACGAAAGACCATAAGGCTTTCTGAAGAAAGCTCACAAAGCAAGAGGAGGACTACAGGAAGCAATTCACTGGAATAGGTAATCAGGGATTGTAAAAGGTGGTGACATCCTGGGAGTTTGAAAGGTGGTGCACATGATTGCCCCCAATATTTCCGTGTGATGCGTATTGGCCTTTCCCCCAACTTATTTATAGCTTCTGTCTTCTAACAGATCGAACAAGCTCTCCTTATCATGTAGAATATGAGCTCACCTGCCTGGAGGGAGCTGCCCTTGGCATCGAACATAAGAGCATAACGTGTAACATAAGTGTAACATTTTACATAAGAGCTGTCCAAAGCACGTAACGTAAGAGCTCACCTCCCTGAAGGGAGCTGCCTAAGAGCAGGAACCAACGGCAGGAAGCCATTCTGTCCCGTAACTTTGAAGACACCGTCAGCTGCCGCTGGGGGTAGGCTAATTTCTGACTGCTGCACGGCACTTTGGGGCTGGTGGTGCTTGATTGGGTCACCACTAACCGCAGGCTTAACCTCCTTGATTGCCATGCTCGATTGCTGGTTGGGGGTTGTGCGCTCGGAGGAGCCCGAAGAAGCTTGCTCTTTGAGCTGAACAGAGCTGAGGCTTGCGTCTTTTCCGTCTCCGGAACACAGCGTGGGAGTTTGGCAGCAATTGGTGTGAGAAAGTATTGCACCAAGCAGGGAAAGTTTTAAACTGACAATTGATTGAGCAGAAGCACAGAGTTTGAGCCATATTGCTGGCCTTTATAGGCTGTGCTGCAGGTTTGCTCCAGAGCCCAAGGCTTGGACGTTGGGCTTGGAAGTTAGCGCCTTCAATCATAATGCGAGGAAGACGAGGGGAGGACTGTTGCTTTGCACAGTTGCGGGCGCCATGCTGGATCCCTCGTCAGGGCACGTCAGCTCGCCCCTCGCGCAGTGGTTCCCTCGTAGCGACCCTCTAGAGCTTCTCTCGGATGGGGGAATTCGCCCTGTGTGATCAATTCCGCTTGAGGACGAGCGAAATTGCGCGGATCTGCCTAAGCATCCCGCGCAGGCCGATCCGTGGCCGATCAAAGATGCCCGGAACTATCTACCGGGCAAGAGCTACTGGTAATTCTTCACGGGATTCAGCTCCCGGGGCTTACTTCTGAGAAGGCCGATCGTGGCCGATCATTGGCCGATCAATGGCCGATCAAAGCGCGCGGGGGAGTGCTCTCGGGTGCCTCGAGGCTTGAACATTTGGCTGAGATAAGTTCCCGGGGCTTGCTACCGGCGAGGCCGATCCTGGCCAATCAATTGAGCTGTGAATCCGCGGAGTGAACCTGCACGAGATTGATACCCGGGAGTCGATCACCGGGCATTTTACGCCAGCCAAATCTTAAGATTGACCGAGCCTCGATGAAATAACCGGGGAGGCCGATCAATTTTTGATCGGCCACTCTGAGCACTGGTCGCACGCGCATGCGGGCGTTCAACTTCAAGACTTCGAGATCCAGCCCGCGCATGCGAGCTGCACATGCTTAGCAAGTTAGCATGCGTTCCGGACTGATTTGCGGTAGAGCAGTAGGACTGAGCAGGCGAGGCGATACAGGCTGCAATTGATAAATACTACATCTATTCAAAGCTGCTGCGGCCTTTCCGACTTTCTGTACATGAGACAGGCAAAATTACAGCTACTATAGTACAAGTAAACAAGCGCCATGCCAGCTGGCCAGAAGAGTTTGGAAAGTTGGGCACCAGGTTGGGGATTCCTGCAGATTCCTGCATCTGCGGCATCAGTTAAACACTGGGGAAGCGAGGAACTGATCAATTCATGCAGATCTGCACTGATCAGCAGAATTTTGGGTACGTATGTACGACGTATGACACATCAACGTATTGGACGACGACCAAAGGCCCACATACGTTGTCCGTATGCTAGGCTGATTTGGAGGCTGTCTGAACGTACCGGCACATCCGAGATGCGTCTCCAGGTTAACAACATTCCCACAACATTCTACTCATCGACGCTCCTCGCTTCCAAGTCTTGAACTCCCCGCACGAGTGCATTGCTTGTGGGGGCTCAGTGCCAGTACTTCACATCCTGCCTGTTCCTTCCTATGTTGCTGAGCTGACGGTGCTTGTAATGATAACTGGGACTGCTTAATCTGCTTACATCCCATGTCCGTTCAAAGTCGAACATACTTCTCTAAGATCTACTTATCCAAGTTTCAAATTAACGCCGCTGCATTTACCTTCGCATTTACGCCATCGTCACTAAAGGGCAATGTACAAAACGCAGAGACCACGTACTGACCCCGTTCCCCCCCCGTTCTGGCAATCTGCACTAGTCCGTTGCTTCGTTGCTCAAGGGGCGCCTACGAACCTTTTGCAAGTGACCCCAGTAACAACGGAAATGCAGTGCTAAACCGCAAACGGTGCCGCACTCTCGTCGACTTTGCCAGCTCAGCCTCGATCAAGTTTACTTTTGCTATTCACACAACACTGTGCTTTGCTGTACTCTCGTGCAGTGCTGTTTCTGTGTATGTCCTGAATGTCTAGATGTGGATGAAATGGAACGGTTAAGACATAAGCAAGACGTATTGAGGTAAGAGGACACCGTGTCGAAAGACAGCTACTAAGAACCGTAACAACGTGTTATGCAACGGGTCAAAGAATCCACATCACGGCCCTGACGCCACTTCCGAGTCCGTTCCGGTCAGGACTTTGAGTTCCGGTGCAAGTGCGTTCGAATCATTCGAAGCTTCATGTATTTCATGCATTGTGGGGCATACCAAAAGTAATTCGACATGTTCGAGAGGTCGAGCTTTCGGTCAAAGCTGGCTTGCAACAGAAAGAAAGTGAAGGCAACAGATTAGAAGTTGCTTTCGAACCGTTAGGTTGTTCACAAGAGCGAGACGTAGTCGATGCCGCAACATATGCAACTCGTTTCGTGTCAGCTTATCAGTAGACCCTAGAATCTTTGAACTCGTAATTCAAATACTCCGACCGTTTGTTACAAAAGAAAGGTGGGCTAGTAACCAATGCCAAGCTTAGTGGATCTGTAAGTCGAGGTGGATCGGCCACTGAGACTCGATAAAACCTGCTGAGACAATCCACTGAAGCGGCATTTTGCTTTTTTCTTTGAGTCCCTCGAGAACAGCTTACAATGACGTCCATAGAGCGGAGCTTGCCATGCTAGGGGACTCGGAGAGCATTCGAATCAACAGCCGTTCAGATTTGAATTTATTTCTGGTTCAACTAAAACTACTATTACAATCTGCTGCATGCAGCCATGCCGAGTCTCCTATAGTACACCTATTACACTGCTCCGCTTTCAAGCAGATCGTTAGAGTTACCTTGTTCGTCGATCTGCAGCTCTGCACATATGACAGCTGGCATCTGTCCTGCATTGACCAATCAACTTTATATTGAGCTACGTAAAGCAATGCAATTTTTGCCATTATCAAATAGACTGCTCGCGAATGCGGCCCTGATACAAGACCTAAAGACGACCTCTTACCCAGCCTGTCTATCGAGCCTACCACCGACCACTCAAAGCTCAACCTTTCCAGCCAGCTTATTCCTATCCTGCCAAGTTGCTCAAATCGGTTTGCCTACTTCGCAGTCAATTGCCACGTAGGGCCCTTTCGACCTCCGAGCGTTGACACGTGTCACCAGGACGTGGAGGAGGACGGTGAGAATCGCAACCGCTGCCAGGTGGCTCGCAAACAGCCAGGTGACTAGGCCCGCTGCCCGGTCGGTTGCGTAACCGGAAGCACAGACAACTGGCCTGAAGTTGGGGTCGTTTTCGGGGTCCATAAGCGTTGGCTTGCATCCGGTGGGCATGGTTCCTGGGGCAAAAAGAATTAACGTAAGATTGTCAGTTCAAGGTTTTGATGTTTTGAAAAGTTGGGACTTTGAGGAGCTTGAGGTGGTGTATGAATGAAAAAGTGAATGGGCGGTGGTCAAGGGAAAGAAAGAAGAGGTCGAGATGATCGGATGAATGAAAGGGGGAGGACCCGCGTAAGACTTCTGCTTGCGGGAAAGAGCAGGGGTTTGACATGGGGAATGATCAAAAAAAGTAGCATCTTGAAAGCAACTTCGAGGAGAATAAGGAGACAGAACGAACTGCAATCAGATTTCTTACAGTAGAGGGTGCAGCTGCTCTGCCTGACTTGCTGACTCCCTGCTTCATACTTCTTCAGGCAAAAATGTGACTTCCGAACCCCAGTCCACTGTGCGAAGTTTGAGAGAAGCTGATCAAGGCCCTTTACGTACGTATAGCTGGTTAAGCACCTGAAAAGAAGCTGGTTTCAAGTAGGAACTGCCTATCTGCGACCCAATGAAGAATTCTCAAAGCGCCCCAGATTATGAAGGTCTCCTTTTGAGTGGCGTGTTCCAGATTCACACAGTGTTGCTGCAGACTTCTCAGACGCTGCGGATTGGGGATGTTGACACAAACACATACTCCTCCCAGTCCTGCACGTGACATATAGCCACCGGTGGACACTTTAGAAGTCATACTTATTACTTTCTGACCAGACAAAACATTGGACATAGGTAATGGTAGCTGGTCTTGATTGACCAACGGCAGAGATTTGAAAATCCTTCGAACAATGAGAGAAAAAGCTGAACCCCAGCTCACGCGCTTTCTGCCCCGGCCCACACTACTTACCAGAGTAGCCCAACTATCACCTGAGCCCGTACTGTCGTAAGTCGCTCAGCTATTGACTCACTCAGCAGGCCTGGCTGGAGCATTGCCACTGGATTGAAGGGGCTCTCTTTTGACTCTTTATGGTTTGAACGTTCAAACTCCACACCCAAACAGAAGGACCTCATTATGAGACTCACCTGGGATGAATAAAAGGAACGCCGCCTGCACGAGCCAGGTCCCCTGCAGCGTGAGCGCCGCCGCGGCTCCCAAGTCCACCATCACATTGTGCCAATGCCCCGCCGCCTGTAACAACGCGAGCGCCATACACGCGCCCACCGGCAGACTGTACATATTGTGCACCGTCATTTGCAACCATTCCACCCCTTCGAACATGTGGGACCGAATCAACACAAAAATGATCATCCATTGCACGCCCCACGCGCCGTGCAGCGCGCCCGCCGGGAGGTCCAGCCACGCTGAGCGCGCCTCGGCCGCTCGCGCGAGCGCCGCGCACAGGACGAACCCTGCGTAGATGACGAAATGTTGGTAGTTCTGGAGGCCCGTTATGCTGGGTTCGCCAGTCGCACGGCCGTCCGGTGAGATTAGCTCGACAAAGGTCCAGGCTACGATGATCGGCACTCCAGCTATGCCCATAAGCGCGTACAGCTCTATGTGTTTGAGCCAGCCTTTGCCGGCCCGGTGATACACGCGCGCGACGTAGACGGTCCCCGCGGATTTGGTCCGTGCGAATGCGGCGAGGCAGTTGAGGGTGTGCCAGACGCCCATTGCAAAGAACAGGAGACCAACGGATGTGTGCTCAATAACAAGATAGTATTGGGGTACCAAAGAGACTAGCCCCATCTTTGCTCCGTAGAAAAGTCCGCGGCCGTCTCTTGGTCTCTTGGCGCTCGTTGCAGTCCCTTTGCTCTGCAGCTGTGTTCTCAAAGTGACTGCTCTCCTTTGATCCTTGCACCAATGTTAAAGGCTGTTCTTACCTCAAACAGAGTCTACTTCACTAGTGACTGGCCTTGCTCATCTTCCCCGTTTAACTTCTCTTCTTAGTTTTAATCCCCCCTGTAGCTTTATTGGTGGTGAGGCCGAGAACTACCTAGCTATCTGCCCGCTATCTGATTCTGATTTGTAAGCATGAACTGAGCAGGCTACTCCCTCCAGGCTCAGCTGCCTATCGGCTGAGGACTCAAATTAGAGTGCAAACTTAGTACTATCGCGGTACCTAGTAGGACAGTCGATATGCGAGACGTTGCCAGCGACAGCTTGCTATGGATATGGACCACGAGTTGACGTCTTGCCACTTGGTCTCCTGCAGGCTTGAACCAGGCAATCATTCAATCATTACATATCGATACGGTAGTACTAAGTAGTAAGTAGGACCACTAATTTGACCAGTGGGGCCGCGTCTCAAGTGTTCACACACCGCACATGGGCTGTTAACTAAATTACAAAAATAATCAGAATTGTAGCTCAAAATAGCTCAAAAGAAGACGAGTATTTTAACACTACAGATCCGAACCCAAACATTCACGTCCTGATCCGAACCATTGCCCAATCTAAACCCCCTCATAAACCCACTCGTTCCAGTGACTATAAGTTGAGCTTATGCTGCTGTAAAGAAATGTTACATTATAGTTGTGAGTAATGAGTCTAGGTAAGTAATACCTACGTATAGAGCGACACACTAGGCTGTGCCATGATTGTGGCACCGTACTGCAGTACTGTTGCAGTGTTGCACGCGCATCGTGACGCGGATGTCCACAATAATTGTAGCACGCCGCCCATGCATGCGAGCAGTACGATCAGGGGACGTCAGCTGACAGCGGCCAGCCACAGAAACTCAGTGAACGTCCCGGGCCATCCGATTCTGGATTTATGGGGTCTGAGTCAGGACCACAAAGACCGATCGGGGGAACCAATCAGCACCTCCCGATAATCATTGAGCACATTAAGTGGGACGGTGACGTCCGTCACGCGTGCGAACGTCTAATTTGATTTTGTCGACATGTATGTCGACATGCAGTAAACACCTTACTGGGCAACGCGCGTGTCCACTGTGCAGTGTGAACTGCTTGGAAGAGGGCTCCAGCCTCCCGGGATAATATGCTCGCGTACTTGATCGTGTACGGTCAAGCTCTTGGTATTGCTATCATACGTCTATTGCTCAGTCTGTGTTGGACAGCTGGAAGCTGTAGAGGAGCTAGCTATAGTAGACAGTCCTTGTTTGAAGTTGATTCCATCTTCAAGTAATTGTTCAATCAATTGCGAATCGAGGTTGATCACCTCAGAGCACCTGTCATATTAAGAAGCGGCCATGCATTCTCATCTGACCGTCATCATTCATGCTATTGCGATCTAGCGGCCGACCGGCCCCCTTCAGGTCGATCTCCGGTCGGCCACTACATCAGACCCACTATATTAGCAGTGTCGCCCAGTGCATGTCCTTCAATCTACATCAAGATGCAAGCGAAATCGAAAATCGTCTATAGTTTGCAACGCGCGGTGGTCGTCAAAATTTCAAAGGTGGGGGAGGTTTCAAGTTGCACCAGCAAGTCTTAAAGTATAAGTTTATGTATAAAAGATGTATAAAAGACGGGACGCTATGTAGGCTGTTCTATGTGCTTAAGGTGCTCTATAAATTTACCAACAGCAATCTGCGAACAAGGACCATACACATATTGGAGATTCGACTGGGGTTAAATTAGGCCTCCAGCAGTGCCTCGAGGTTTTGGGGGCACCCTTTAAGCAGCTGTTAGGTGCGTAGGCACTGAGTCAGCTGCCAGTGCAAGGAAGCCTGATTCAATCTGGTCCCGGCAAGTGCCCGGAAACGCTCAAAGAAACATATGATGACAAATCTCACATTGCAGCCACTATATTCAGTGCATTGGCAAACCACGTTTGGGGTCAACTTGTTCACGTCTACTTGATGTGCGCCGCTGCAACTGGAAACACTCCCAACCCTTTCTTTCCACTCGTCACATTCTAGATATGTCCGGATACGAGTACTGCCAACTCGGGATTTAGTACTTCGACGAGTCCTGCAACTGGAACGCGCTCGCCGAGTCTAGCAACCAGCGGTGATGCACAACCACCGAGCCTTTGCCCGCGGACCCGGACAGCCCCAGTGCCTCGGCGCGCCTGCCGTCCGCGGCGTCCGTTTTCGCGCCCGGGGGGCCGTCTGCACCGGCAGGCTGACCCCCGAAGTAGAGAATGACCGTTTCCGGTGACTTGTGGGACTTGCTCGATGGGGCCGGTGCCGCCTGCAGCCAGGAAAACGGTCCGCTTGAGTTAGTCATTTGGCTAGAATTGCGAGTTTCCGCTTACTTTGTTCTGTCACCAACACTACATCAAACGGTTTGAGTCGAATCAGTTTCAAAGCGTCAACAAAGCATGCTCAGGAGCAGATGCTCCTCCTCCCCCAAACCAGCAGTAAGCCACATGCGCCTTATTCGCTGCCTTAAAGGCTCACTCGGCTTCCTCCCAACCATTTATCTTGTTTCGTCACGAGACGCATGCTGACTTTGGCAGCGAAGAGCCTACAATTGCCGCAAAACAACTCTTGAGCTAGAAGGTACCCAGATCTTTGTAAGAATTGGGACCGAACAAGGTTATCGGAACGCATCAGGTAATCAGAAGGGCTGCGTTGTAGAGCGAGCTTCACCTCATTGGGGAGGGGCCTCCGCGCCAGCACCGTACCCCCCCCTGCCGAGACGACGGCCGCCATGTCCGCCTTTGAGGGCGTCCCAGGCCAATCACCGGACAGGAAGAAGTCGATGCCGTCGAACAGGGGGGCAGCGCCCTGGAAAGATTGATTTTGTGGTTAGCAGGACGTTATCGACAAACCCTTTTGACAGGACGTCGAGGTCTCTGAGCGCTGAAACGACTGCCAAAGTGATGGGGAGTGTCAGAATAGGAGAGACTGTGGAATGGCGATGGAAGCTTTACAAGGAGGAGCGTGAGCAGGCAAGGAGAAACTCAAGAAAAGCAGATGATAAGCGCTACGTCGACTGTCTAGTAGAAGCGAAACACTCAAACGGACGCAGCAGGCACTTTTGCGCGGTTGCGTGGAAGAGAGGCTTCAATATAGTCTAGAATATCTTCCTTGAAAGCTACTTGTAGTTACTCATTTATTCATCACTGTAGGGTTTTTGTGTAAGCCCCGCGCATTGTGACATCTCCTGCGCCGCTCTCTGCGCTTTACTTGATTGGTGAATAGACGGAGCACAGACGGCATGACCCTTTTCCTTGTTTCTGCTTTCATAGCAAGACAAACTTCGCCTCAAGCACGACCGCTCTCGACTAAGAAGGAAAACACCATCTGGGCAATAATGGACACTCTGAGAGAGTAATGCAAAAGTGAACCCCGGCGCGAGGAAGAAAGGGAAGACGCCAAGAGGGAAGACGGAAAGAGGAGTGTGTACTAACCTTGCGAGCTGCCATTCGGCCCTTCTTAGGGCCACCGGTTTCGTTTTGCGCGTCGCCCAAGACCTCGAACGATGCCTCCTTAGCGGGCTGGCTCAGCGCGAGGCTCTCGGTGACCCCTGTAGCAAAAAGACTCAGCAATTGAACCTCGAAACCTTATAAAGGCAGTATTTTTGCTGGTACTGCACGGCAGTACTGCATAACTGGAGTTTATCCTCCCGTTGACCCCAAGGAAACAAGCACAGACACCATAGAACAGGCAGGAGCAGGGCGGAACAAATGCAGAAAGGAAGAACCGAGCGAAGTATACTCGTTTGAGCAGAAGATGCAAGTATTGATGTTCAAAATGCATAGAACGAGAGGGAGCAAGGCGAACAAAGCCAGAAAAGAAGGAATCGAGTCACGTATATCAATCCGAGCAGATGATACAAGTAATAAAATTTAGAAAACATAGAACGAAGGGAGCAAGGCGAAACAATGCAGAAAGAAAGGAACCGAGCCAAGTATATTCATCGGGACATATGGAAAAAATCGACGAAAACAATACATAGGTAAAAGTCAGGGACTAGAGAGCAATAGGAGCAGATTAAATTCGGCCGTCAAAATTGAGGCAGTTGAGGCCGGATTGCGGAAGACGTTGGAAAAAGAGGAAAACGGAACAGAGAAGCCGGAGAGACGGGCTCACATTCTGGAGTAACGACCCACTGCCCGGTCAGAACGGCGGTCAGGTATTTGAGCGTGCGCTTCGAGCGGAGCTTCTCGTCGACGCCCGTGATGACGTGGGTCACGGCGGGCGACCAGTCCTTCACCACCTGCGCGCCCGACGAATGCGCGAGCAGCGCCAGGTCATCCTGACGTGGTGGGAACGTTATCCAGTTAGTTCAGAGTAACCCAGTCTGGAACCATAAGACTTGAAAGGCAGGGCGGACAAGGTGATTCGGTCAGCTTAGGAAACTCTGAATTCTGGTGGATTTTCTGGGAGTAGGGCACTGCTCTCTCGAGAGGTGTCACGTAAGAGCCGAGAACTGGACGCGTTTGTGACCGCAAAGAGCATAAGACTGGAAGGATTGCTCAAACATAATGTCGGAGTCTGGGAGAAAAAAGTACTTTGTAAGCAGGGAACGGTAGTCGTTATCGAGCCGGCAATGTGCCATTCTAGTGGGAATGGCACTCGACAAGCCGGACGACCAAGCGAACAGCGCAAGTCGGCTTAGGAGAAAGGAAAGCGATGCACTTTCTTCAGCATTTCCAAAGCGCTGTTTTCGTTGAACAGTGACGACTTTTGTCCCTGCATCTCCTCGCGCAAATCTGTAACGCTTGCAGCTTGCGTCAGGTTGGCCAGTTCCTTTAGAAAAGATTGGGCCACGAGAAAGTAGCTAGAAAATTCACACGGCCTCCTACCGCCCAGTCATGCCCAGATTCGCATTGCAATGTTTGCCCAGTGACAAAGTCAAAGCAGAACGTATATTCCTCGATGGCTCGTCAGGTCGAAGAGTGACGTACCTTTTCTTTTGGAGAGAGGCCGGAGCCCGTGAGCACCCACTTGGTGCCAGGCGCGCCCGCCCACTTCATGCTTGCCGGGGTTGCTTGCACGGATGGGGCAGTCTTCGCACGCTTTGGACCTCTGCAAGGAAGAACCAAGAGCTTGAGTCCCTGATTCGATTGAAGGAAAAGAGTATTCGAGTCCTCGCGTGCAATGTGGAGCAGAGAACCTGAATCCCTGAAGTGAATTGTTGCAGCATAGGCAATGAAAGTCACTTCTCCTGTGAAAAAAGTAAAGACGGTCATTGTTAAAAAGCGCCTTCTGACTGTGACCGGTAGATCTGTGCATTCGTTGCAAACCGGTCTGCTTGGGTGCGCCAGCTTGTGAAGACCCGCTTGGGCAATCGTTTGACGGTTTGAACCGCTGCTGCATGTTACAAGATCTTACAAAGCGTAGACTTTCAACCGCGTAGGACTGCTTTATCATCCGAAAGGGCAGACACGCGAAAATAAAGTCAAAACAACGGAAATTTTCGGAAGGGAAATGAAGGGAATGCGATTCGTACCGTGCAGTCTCGGCGGCCTTCCGCTTCTTCGCCCCGCCCTTGTCCTTGCCGTTCGCGGGCGCTTCTTCCTGATCTGAACCGTCGAATTCGTCGATCTCCATCTCAAACGGCAGCTTCTCCGAGGAGTGATCGGGGCACAGCATGACGTACGACTCCTGCGGATCGGAGGCGACAGCTTGTCAGTACAAAATCGAAGCGGGAGCTTATGGACTTCGTGTTTGTTCTTGTTTTGGTCTGCAAATGTGGTTCGCCCGAGCGCAGAAGACATTCTGCGGCCTGACTGTGGCAACAGAGAGAATAACAGAACTTGCAACGAGAGCATCGGGTGGAGGCGATCCGGGTAAGACAGCAGGCCCCACAACACTTCCCGCGTTCAGGAATCCCCTATGGGCTTCGTTCCTTTACGGGCAACCCAGATTCTATGCAGAAATAGGTTCGTAGGGCCTTTAGAATTGTGTCTTCGAAAGGTGTGGGCGGAGGCGAGGGCGCGTACCGCCCCATTTCAAAAGCAGCCGGGAGAGGCCTTCCACCCTTGTTGCAAAGTCATTGAAAACGCGGCGTGGAAGGGTAAGGCCGATCGCTTTGAACGCTTCAATTTCACCGTTTTGTCTTGTTGGATCGACTCATTTTATTGCTAACCTCCTTCATGGCTTCACCAAGACCATTCTAAGTTTCCGTCACCTCGTACCAGCTCGTGGGTTCAATGTTTTTTTGAAGTCCCCCTCACCTCGTCAAAGCGGCAGCCCTCAAGCTGCCGGCTGCATGCGTAGTGGTACGTGTGGCGGCAGCGGGGCAGGAAGCACCCGAGCGCGGCACCGCGGCGGCTGCACACGCTGCACTTGAGCTGGCGGGAGCGGGCCAGCTCAGAGTCCAGGTTTGCCAGCTCCTCGCCCTCGAAGAACACGTTGGGCGCCCTAGGGTAGGAGTAAAGAAGCACCTCAAAAAGAAGCGGAAAAGTTGGAAGCCATGGATATCATGTGCATTACTTTCAACGTACGCTCCCTGCTTTGGTGCGAGACAATGAAGTTTTCAGCTCTGAAGCGCCAAACGAACACGGTTGATAGGCGGATAGCTTTGGGTGAAATGACCACATTGGGAACATAAAACGAGCGGTGGCTTTTCTCCTGATCTTAGCAGATGAGTCTGCTTTGAAGATCGCAAAGTCGATTGACACAACCGTTCCATTGCCTAAGCTTGTCCCGAAGGTGAGGATACGTGCTTTTGAATTAGAAATAGAGTCGTGATGACAGGAATCACAAGTCAAGGACCACACCATCACTCCTCAAACTGCGACAACGACCTTCCTCCTATCGGATGAGCAGTCTCACCACTGTGCGCAGAGCTCGTGCACCACCACGCTCGCCAGCTGCACCCTCTTGCGTTTCCCCCCACTCTCGTTGTCCGCTCCCCTCTCCTCAAAGCCTTCCGCCGCCAGGAGCCCAATTTGCGCCGCCCCTTTCCTCACCAGCTTTCCCGCAACGCTGGAGTCATCACCTAGCCCACAGAATCCGCACACGGGCTTCTCGCAAAACACGGGGGGCCCTCCTGAGTTGGGGGGGCGGGAAGTCGAGGGACACAGGCCAGTGTCACCAGGGGTTTTGGCGGGCACGCTCGGCGTCTTTCCGCCCTCTCCTGCGGGCTTCTTGCTAACATGAGGCGTGGTGCTCGGGGCCGCGGCTGCACTGACAGCTGTTGGCTCGGCGCTGACACCTGTTGCCTTGCCGGCGGCCGCCGGGCCTGCGACGATCCCCCTCTTCCTCTTGCCCGCCGCGGCGGCCCTCTGCTTCGGCTTGTGCTCGCTTGCTGACGTCACTTTCCCCTCCTCTGCTGACGTCACCTTTCCCTCACCCTCTGCCGCGAGTCGTGCGACATGGCTGGCTGCCCCAGACGCTGTTTTTGTCAACCCAACCGCCGCAGCGACAGACGCCCGAATCTCGGCTTTGAGCTTTCCCTTTTCCGACACGGCCGCTTCCTCCCCCTTCGGTTCCACAGCGTTCCGCTTTGGCTCCTTGGCCCCCTGCTTGCTCCCTCCCTTCTTCCCTTTCCCGCCCTTCTTCTGTACGCCCTTGGCCTCACCCTTTGTGGACGGTGAGGGGGGGAGTGACGCCTCTTGAACCCCAAGCCCATCCTCTTGAAGGAACGCGTCAAACGGAGTATCGTCCTCGCAGCTGTAGAACTCCTCCCTTGCCACCTTCTCCCCATCTTCTTTTCCCGCACCTTTCCCCCTTGCTTTCCGACCTTTGTTTGCCGCTTTGGCCCCTTTCTCGGTGCCCACAATCTCCCTTGACACCAATTCCCCCGGCGAGGCAGCGCCTTCTTTCAACCTCATCGCGCCCTTCTTCCCGCTGCTGACCAGGTCGCTGAAGCTCATCGGGGGGGAGGCTTGCGTGGGCCGCAGCTGCGTACCTCCCTCGGGGTCCTGAGTCCCGACTTGCCCCCCCATCCAGAAGAACGGCTGGAAGCCGCTCCCTCCCGGAGAGAACCCCGCACCCCTCTGGTCAGACGTCGGCGCCGACTCAGCCAGTGCAGGAAGGGGCGGGGAGAGAGCCGCCTCCTTGTCCAATGCATCGAGCTTTGCCGATGCACCTCCTGCAAGCTTTCCCCCTGCCTTCTTCTTAGCAGACTTCTTCTTGGCTTTCCCCGCTGCCAAACCGCTGCTTTCTGGGGGGGGCACTTCGGTTTCTGCAAGGCTTTGCTTGGACCCCCCACAGGCGACCAGACCCGCACTCAGCTTCGCATCTCCCGGCTTCTCAGCCCCCTGGCCCATCTTGGCACCGTTCTTGGGAGTTTTGAAAGCATTGCTCTCCTGCGCGGAAAGACCCCTGGCTTCCTTTCCGAGCTTCTCTGCCCGTGCGTTGGCCCTTGGAACTTCGTTCTCCTTCCCCTCTTCTGCTATTTTCTGCATCTTCGACTTTGGCTTCTTTCTCTTCCCTTGGGCCTCTTCCTCATTATCGTCCTGGGGGGGTGGTTTGGCAGGCTGAGAGCAGAGGATCTGGACCCCCAGGGCGCGTTCCATCTCGGCGTATGCGGCAACGACTTGGTCCACACTGGCAGCAGGGCGGAGATCTGGAAGGCGACAGATTGCTCTGGGTAAAAGCCAGTGCCAAGGGATTTGATGGGCGCCAGTGCCAAGGGATTTGATGGGCGCCAGTGCCAAGGGATTTGATGGGCGCCCTTCATGCATCTCATGAATGCACAAAAGCTAGGTTGTTCTGAAGCAAGAGGGACAGAGGAAGTGCTTACGAACGGGAAGAAGAAGGAATAGGCATGACAACTGCACCTCTACATGGACAGACATGGGAGAACATTGCTTTAGAGATTTAGCGTTGGTGGCACTGGCGGAAGCAGTCTCGTCTGCTGGTTGAGAATGTAAGAGACAAGTTGCCTTGGCTGACATTTTTGACAAATTTGAGAGGATGGCAGCTTTGAGTCTGAGGAAGCGAAACACAAAAGCATTTCGCTCACCCCTCTTGTGCGCCGGCTTCTTGCACACTGGACATGACGCCTTGGTCAAGATGGACTGCTGGATGCATCCCCTGAATTTGAAGAGCAACAAAAATTGAAGCCTGGTATCTGTAAAGCGTGCATGCCCAGAAAGGGTCTTAGAGAAGCAATGAAATGATTAGGCCTGCAGAAGCACTGCATGCTTGAGGAAAACGGACTTTAATACAAATACTTTGCTTCGTGTCAGGATGCTTAGCTTCCACATAGGCGGTTTACATCCTCTAGCTCCACATGGGACAAAGCTACTGGTTGAACGTGCTTGTCAGTTACTGTGTGCTTCAGAGAGACATTGAGAACCAGATACAAGCAAGTATTTGTTGTAAGGCATCGTGTGAGAGGCATCGATTTGACACTTGCTTCAGAAAAGCTCGACTAGAATGGCATACCTGCAGAAGCAGTGGTTGCAGGCAAGGTGGACTGCACTTTTCAAAAGGCCAAGGCTGCAGAGCAAGAGCGATCAGTATGATTAGCAAGTATCCATCTCGGAAGGTTTTTGCTTCACAAGCTGCTGCAGGTTAGCAGATCAATTGGACTCCCTAGGTGAACAAACTTGAAAGGATATTTCGTGCATTCTTTTCCTCAGAGGACGTCTTCTCAGTCAGCATCTGAAGGAATATGCACATCAGCTGCCTTGAGAATTCTCAATATCACAACTGCAGGTTACATGCTTCAAGGTGTCATGATTCTTTGTCTCCCCAAAGTGCTTTCTCACTCCTTCTCCAGCTCCATGCTTACAACCATTGGTCAAAGGTTTCTTTGCTGGAGACTGTCAACTTAGCATCCTGTTGCAAGTATCAGGCATCCCGGCAAGTGCTAAAGAGATTTCCACGAGGCTGTCAATGTTCAACTCACCAAATGGGGCAGGTCAATTCTTTGCCCAGCTTGAGGACTGACTCCGCCTGCATTTTGCAAGGCAACAGCTAAGACTAGGTCAAGACTTTGACTTTGAATTGTCTCTGCTGATTGCAACAGCTACATACCGTAGAAGATTAGCAGCTCGACAACATCCCCGCAGTGTCCTCGCACAAGGCACTAGAAAAGCCCTTCTTTTTGGCCAAAGCGCTCTCCTTCCAACGCGCTTCGACTTCGGAGTCTTCCGCTGCCTTGGGCATTTTTGGAAGCTGAGGCTAGAATTCGCGGTGTTTGGCGGGAGTGTTTCAAAGGTCCAGGGTTTGGTAGGACGTCCGCGCCGGCCATTCCGAAGCCGGCCGCGCACATTGCATTCGCCGGGCGGCCGCGCGCGGCAGCGCCAAAGTCACTTCAATGCCCCGGTATGGTACCTTCCAAGTATCAAGTGCTAGCAGGCTACAGTCTACGTTGCGATAATACAACATCATGGTATGTACCGGCCCGTTGATGACACACAGCCACCTCATTTCAGACAGCTCATTGGCGTGAGCTACGGAAGCGCCTGCATTGACATCATTGTTGAGCTACGTTCCTTTTCGGCTCTAGCTTTAGGGTTTTGTTCTACCTCCCGCCTCCTTCTAGCTCGCACTGTTTTCCAGATTGTCAGCAAAGCAAGCATTAGAAAATCAATTTCTCCGGTTTTTGACATATTCTGGTGGAAAAGATGGCCAAGCGTGGCCGCGCGACGGTGGTCGTGCTGGGGGACCTGGGGCGAAGCCCCCGGATGCAGTATCACGCTTTGTCCCTGGCAGAGCAGGTATGTATGCGGCCAAGGATTTTCGTAACTTGAAACAAAGGTCGTAGGCCAGTTTTGTTGAGACCACTTTTTGGTTGCCCCTTACTTGCTCCTATTCAAGCCTGCTTCTGTTTTGCATGTCCTGTTCGCGACTGCTTAGTCACGCTGAAGGAGAGGGGGTGAAGGATTTCATGCAGAATCATGACCTATGCCTGCAATGCTGAGACGCTGTAGCTTTGCTTTATGCAAAATTGTTCGAAAGTGACGATTGTCTTAGCTTTAACCAGCTTTGAGTAGCTATGAATACTGGTGTGCAATCTGGGTTGGGCTCTGGTGCTCCATAAAATTCACTTCTTAAGGTTGAGATGTTGTCAGTTTGGTCTGCCTTGCTTTGCATACGTGAATTGGGCACTGGTTTGAAGCGAAGGCATTTGTTCAAAGTTTGTAAACTTTTTCTCGGAGGTAAATACAAATTCACTTCCTCGAAATAACGGGACATACTTGTCCGGAGACCATACCGTGAGTATACGGGGGCTACTATGGTAGAGAGACATCTTCAGTTGGTGCTAAGGGTGCTGACAAGACTGTTCACCAACTGTTCCTAGGATGACTTCCACATTATCAGAAAGATGATTTTGGGCTTCTCTTGAGCGCCTTCATATGGAGCAATGGTATAGCAGCTGCAGTGGGCTGTCCTCTACTCCTACTTTGAGCACATCTAGTTCTCCTGTTGATCAAATAAAATTCACAATTTTCAAAAGGTGGCTTCTTTGCTCTCGAAAACAATGTCACATTGCAGCGCCAAGCGCCCCTTGTCAACATACAAGCCAGAAAGCTTCGACCGAATGTAGATTGTACTGACACCAGCTAGAACCTCTAAACAAATGTAGGTTGAAGCGACCCGAGCCAGGAACCTACGGTTCAACAATAGTAGTCATATATGTCAATCTTATGTGTTATCTTTGACACAGGCTGAGCTGCAAGTCGACGTTGTGGCGCACGCAGGGAGCGAGCCCCTCACGGCCCTCAAGGAGCACCCAAACGTCCACCTTCATCTTTCTGTGAGGCTGCCCTCCAGAGTGCCAGACATTCTTTCCATGGTGTCAATGTTGCGGGTCTTCTCTTCAGATGTTGGGGCAGTCACTGTACTGCTGATACCAGTGTTCACTGCTGCTTGTTCATTGAATTCGATGACTCGCAAAAATCTGTCATTGGTTCTGCTGCAACCTATTCCGAGTGCATAGCGTTAAACCCCCACAGCGTCAAGGGGCAACACAAAGGTTTGCCACAGACATGTGAAACGATTTTCCCAAGGTCGCAGTCCGTGTCACAAACAGCCTTTCGCAGAGTCTCTGACGGCTACCGTCAGTAGCCAAGCAAAGGGATCCCTCATCGCATATGACGACAGGCCATCTGAAGCGCAAGAGGAACCAACCTAGTTGCCCCTTTTTCTGACCACTCAAGTGTCACTTGAGAGGCAGGAAATTGGGTATGCTTCTCTTCTCATCTTGGTTCGCTTGCTGCGCCGGGTTACTTTCTTCTTGACACCGTTTCTTTGCTGCAGTCTCCGCCATGGTCTGCCAACTTGCCACGTGTCATGTACCTCCTGCTGCTGCCCTTCAAGGTCCTCGCGCAGTTTGTGTCGCTCCTGTGGGTGCTCTGTGTGACGATACCCCCACCGGACTTTATCATTGTTCAGGTGAGCCCCTTGTTGTGTCTCTTCCATCCTTTTTGGTCAGCTTTGTTTGTTGTTAATGACCTGCACTTGCTAGTCTTTGGTGAAGAAGACGTTTATGCAGGAATTGTTGTTCTGTGGAACATGGTATCCAATATTCGGGCCAGCGACACTAGTTGCTACCCTACAGATGTTTCATTATTTTAGGACGGTATTATTGGTTTAAACGTTCCCTTTTGCATACTTCTCCTCTCCACCATGTTCTCAACCCCTAGGAGAAAGTGGTAGAGCTTGCAACCAGATGTTGAGCCTTTGAGCTTTTGAGGGCCGTTGTTGACTGCCGCTGTGTCTGTCCCCATTATCCCACTGTACCACTTCTTCATCTTGCCGAGCATCATGGAACTTTCCAGAGAATTTTTCTCGCTTTCTCTTGCTGCAGAACCCCCCGTCCATCCCTTCCCTGACGGTGGTCCTGTTCGTGTGCTGGCTGCGCGGCGCGGCTATGGTGATTGACTGGCACAACTTTGGCTACACGCTCCTGGGGCTGAAGCTGGGGCTCTCGCACCCCTTCGTGCGCTACTACAAATGGTAATATATTATTAGGCGGAAGAAGCACTCGTTGTCTTGAGGTTCCAGACACGAGCTACTTTATGTTTCTCAGTCATTTCGGGGCTGGAGGTCTTCACGCTGAGCCGTCTTGATTCTCGAGCTCGGGACTTTCTCGGCACGAGGGGGTGTTGCACCCCTCGTGAGCCACAGTTGGTCACAAGCGTGTTGGGAATCCTATATTGCTCCAGTCCAAATCGACTCTTCGGCCGCTCTCCCCCAGCAAGCGTCCCCGCCCCCCTCAAAACGTCACCCGTTCGTCTGGAACAACCATCTGTCTTGTTTCCCCCGGGTATGAGAGGAAGTACGGCCGGATGGCTCACACCCACCTGTGCGTCATCAAGGCGTTGCAGCAGGAGCTCGCATCGACGCTAGCGCCTCTCCTCCCCACAGAAAAAATCCTCTTCAAAACAGCGCCTTATGGTTTGAACAGATATCCGTTTCCCGTTCCCCCCAGGTACGAAAGAAACTACAGCCGAACAATTTATGTCTCACCATTTTGTGACCAGAGCGAATTGGGGCATCAATGATAGCGCCTCTCTTCCCCAATAAAACGTTTTCTTGCCCCTCAAAAACATTGCGCGTGTTTCCCTCTTATAACAAATGTATGATGTGTTCCCCCCCAGGTACGAAAGAAACTATGGTCGGATGGCGCACGCTCATCTGTGCGTCACCAAAGCGATGCAACAGGAGCTCGCGGCGAACTGGGGAATCAACGCCACGGTTCTCTACGACCGGCCCCCCGCCTTCTTCCGCCCGGCCACGCTCGAGGAGCGCCACGCGGTCAGCATGACGTCATCTCAACCACTCCAGCTGTGTCCTTGGTTTGCGTTCTGCTGCTTGTCTTCGACTTGTTTGGATTCTGCGTTTGGGGGTCACCTCTCGAAGCGATTGGGTTGCGCGAGAAACTTACAAGGAGTGCGATATATGCACAAAACGAAAGCAGATTGAAAGGATCCAAACGGGAGGTGGAAGGAACTACAATTAGAAACGAATGGTCAAGAATTGATACGAAATTCTGCGTTCTGCCTGCAGCTATTCTTGAAGCTGAACGACGCGATCTGCCGCCCCCCGAGTGACGTCAGCGACTGTTGCGGGACTGGGTCGTCAGAACCGGGGACTTCGGAGCGGAAGGGCGAACAGGACGATTCGTTGGACGACTACGTCATTGTGCCTCCGAGGTGAGTAGCGTGCGCTCTTCTGTCTTCTCATTAAGGACTTGCTTGAAGTTGAAAAAGTCATGATGGCTCGCTTGTAAGTTGAAGAAGCCGATATACGTTATGTATGCTTATCTGGATTTGGCCAGCTGAAACGTGGAGAGAGATACAGAAGAGGAGCCAGGGCGGTGGAGTGCAAGTAAGGATTCGTGGTCGAAACCCTAGACGGAAACGCCGAAAAGGTTAATCGGATAAGGGAGACTAGGTTTGAGCCGATGACTCTCTTTTCCTCTCCTTCTGAGGCCCAGCTAACCCATCACCAAACCCACAACTCACAATTTCTCAACTCTACCCAAGTGTACGTTCTGACCCGGATCCACAGGGTTGAGAAGACCGTCACCTCTTCCCACCATCTTGGCAGCATTGTTTCGCCCGGCGGCCGACGATTTGCTTTCCTTATCGTCAAAAACCCCGTCAGGAAACGATATGAAACCAGATTTAACCCGATTTCTGACCCCGCTTTCCAGGGTTGAGGAGACCGTGATCTCTTCCCACCACATGGGCAGCATCGCTCCCCCGTCTTCGGACGGGGATGGCGCGTCGTCGTCCGGCGGATCTTCGGACACGGTGTACGAGGAACAGGGGATCGCGCTCAAGCCGGACCGGCCGGCCGTCATTGTGAGCAGCACGAGCTGGTGAGAATACGCCCCCAATCGACGCCCCCGATGATTGCTGGTTGTAGTGGGTCTCCATGAGAAAACTCCTTCACAACAGGATGGGTTTTGTTTTTTTTGCAACAAACAGATACAACCAGGAGATTGCGCAAAACATCAAATAGGTTGAGAAGATACGTTGTTAATCGGCTTCTTCAATTCAGGGCTACCAGTGAAGTCCCCCCGACTGCTCTCGATATGGTCCCAATATGCCGTTTGAGCTCTGTTGTCTAGTCCCGTCACAACGTCCGGCTCTTCTACCGAATTGCTTCTTCTCGATCATTGCCGTAAGCTGGAAAGCGGAGTCTTTTTTGATCGCCTGAAAGGCAGAATCACGTGCAATCTCGCAGTTGCCTGATCCACAAGTCCAATATTCGGCATTTCAAAATTCCGTGTGTAACACCGAACGAGGATTTTGACGTCCTGTTGCAAGCGGCGATGATGAACAAGCTCCGAACCCCTTACCCATCTCCTTCTCGGAATGTTTGTTATCTGTCGAAGGCCCGGATCTCCTGTGATCTTCCTACTTCCTGAATTTACGTGCCTTTTGCAATTTTTTGCAGGACACCCGACGAGGACTTCGACGTCCTATTGCAAGCGGCCATGATGTATGATCTTCGAGCGGCCAAGCTGATGGGGGACAACACGCCGGGCGAGCCGTCGACCGCTGGATCGCAGCGCTACCCCCGCCTGCTCTTCCTCATCACGGGTACGTCATCTTTTCAGATCGAAGCATGCGAAAGGAAAAAAGAGGAAAACCTGAAGCATTCTTGGTTCGCCGCCTGCTCTTACTCATTATGCGTACGTCATCTCAATCAAACAAAAGGGGATGGGAAGCAGAGGACAAAGAACACAGCGTTATCATTTTCCAACCGCCTCTTCATCATTACGAGTGGGTCATCTTCCTAAAAAGGAGGATTTCCTGGGGGAAAAGCGTATGAGAAGAAAACATGTGAACCATAGTGGGTTCCCCACCTCCTCTTCGTTGTTACCGGTACGTCATCTAATCGGAACGGAGAGTTGGGGTGGGAAAGAGATCAGAAGCAAGACACAGAGTGTTACGGGTATTTCCGACTGCTTTTCCTTATTGAGGATATTTGTCCTGATGTAACAAACTCTGGTGATGCGAAGGACATGAGGAGAAGGAAAGCAGGGAATATCTCGCTTTGTGAGAGTGCAACTGTGCGGGCGGTCAAGTTGTGGGTCGCCAATGGCCACTCTGACTGACTGTATCTTTGACGTGAGAATCCTCGACCTAGTGTTTGAAGTGTCTGCCCTGCTCCGAAGTTTTGCTCGACGTGTGCAAAGATTTATTGTAGACTGATGCTTTGATCTTTGAATCTTTGTACTCGCTGGGGACTTCTTGGCATTGACAAACGAAGTCGGTTTCAGAGGTCGTTTTCTTTTCTCTTGCAATTAGGACAGTGGTGGCATTTTGGTGTTCGATAATCTGCAGAAGCTCGGCAGCGAGTGGAGGTTGAGCTTAGCTCCACCCTCGGTGCATTCTTTCTGCTTGTCGGGGAACGATTGGGTGTAGTCTTTTATCAACCCAGCTTTACAGGACATTCTGGTCTTTCACATCCTTTCATCTGACCCTTTCCCTCCCCTTCTCCCGCAGGCAAGGGCCCGCTGAAGGCGCAGTTTGAGGAACGCGTCGCTAAGCTGCGCCTCAAGCGCGTGGCCTTCCGTACGCTCTGGCTCAGCTCGGAGGACTACCCGCGACTCCTTGGTGAGCCTTCTCTAGTTCTTCCTTTCCCACTCCACTGCTCCTCTGCATTGGACTTTGCGCTGTGCACTTTGCGCTTCTGCCTTTCATCTTTCTTTGCTCGCGGCCGCTTGGTGAGCCTCCTCTAGTTCTTTCCCTCTCCCGTCTCCTACTCCTCTGCTTTGCGCTTCCGCCTTTCTTTCTCTTTTCCCTTTCTTCCGTTTCACTTGTAATTCTGCTTTCTACGTGCGCCCGATCTCTCGCTTCTTCGGCAGCTGCTTGGTGATCATTTCTGGGTGAGACAACCCCTTGCCTAACGACCCCTTCTTTTTTCTCAAGCTTCGCTGACCTCGGCGCCTCGCTACATATATCTTCCTTGGGCGTGGACCTGGCAGTAGTACTCGAAAGTTTTCTGATTTCTTCGCAATCATTTCAGAATCGGACATTCCTGAGACTTCAGTGTACCAAACAATCCCTCGATTCTCCACTCTGCTGCCCTGAGTGTCTCGCTGCACGCGTTCTCCCCCGGGCCGGATCCTCTCGTAAAATTGGGTTTGGTTATGTTTGCTTGAAAACCCCAATAAGCTTAACCCTCAAAATGCAAGAAACCTCGACCTCCGTTCCAACAGGCGCTGCTGATATTGGCGTGTCAATGCACACGTCCTCCTCGGGCCTGGACCTGACATCAGGGTTTTGAGTACGCTTGGATATGACTTCCCTGCCGATTATCTCTGGGACTCGGTTGTACCTAACGAAGCTCGTTCCTCTCTATACTCTGCTGACCTCGGCGTCTCGCTGCACACGTCGTCCTCAAGTCGGGACCTGCGCATGCCAATGCTGGACATATATTGCCATCCCCAGAGATCCTCGACAAGAAAAGTTCCAAACACTTATATTGCCAATCTCTTGCAGGCTCTGCTGACCTCGGCGTCTCGCTGCACACGTCATCCTCTGGCCTGGACCCGCCCGTGAAGGTGGCGGACAGATTCTGATACGTTGACCTGCAATTTCCACACCCGGAATAAGACCCTTACCGACTTGACAACTCTCTTTCCTTTCCAGGTTCTGCTGATCTCGGCGTCTCGCTGCACACGTCCTCCTCGGGCCTGGACCTGCCGATGAAGGTGGTGGACATGTTTGGGTGCGCGCTCCCCGTGTGCGCGCGCGCCTACTCGTGCATCGGCGAGCTCGTGCGCGACCGCGAGAACGGCCTCCTCTTCTCCGCGCCGACGGAGCTGGCGGACCAGCTGATGGAGCTCTTCCGAGGCTTTCCGCAGGTGGGGCGTTACAAGGGTTTTAAAGGTACTATTGTATTATAGCTTTTGAGGGTATTAGGGTCGTAGAGCTCTTCCGGTTTCAGTGTCTCAAAAAGCTGTAGCGTTGAGGTCTTTAATGTCCTATGGAGTTCAAGTTTACAGACCCCGGAGATGGAGAGCGGACTAGCTGTGGACCTTTTCCGAGGTTTTCCACAGGTGCGGTTGAGTATTCCAAGAGTTTCAGCTTGAGACCTTCAGGGTTGTGTTAGGTTCAGGCGTGCGGATCACTGTTGCTGACCCGGCGTGCTCTTACAAGTACAAACGGTCTCGCTCTTTTCAGCGCGCTCGGAGCTGTCCACCTGCTTTGCAATTCCAACATCTGGAGATTCCTGGATCCGTCTCATCAAATTTTGGGGATGAAGCTCTGACATGATTTTGAATCCGCACGTCAGGGCAATGGGCGTCATTTCCCGCCCCTCAGAGCTCCTGGACTAGAGAAGTGCCACGTGTCAGCGGACTCCGTTTCCAGCAAACGCAGATTGCAACGTGTCACTTGACTATTTGCCCTCTTTTCATCGCAGAGCGGGGGCGAGCTGCTCAAGGGCCTGCGGAAGGGCTCAGCGCAGAGCAGGGCTGTCGGTTGGCAAGAGGAGTGGGGGAAGCGCGTTCTCCCGCTCCTGGAGGGTCTCAAAAGAGCGTAGTTCGGAAAATCTCGGAGGGACTATCTAGTGGGCGCTGTACTTATGTTGACTCGAAGCTCGTTTGAGGGCTACTGTATGCGAAGGGCCTGCTTGGCAGTCGTTCAAATAGTTGCATATGTGTGGTTCGTTAGTTCGGAGTACGGTCGGTTATGGGACCATTGTATATGTATGTCTAGGTTTACGCAAGGCTCGCTCGTAGGTGCTTGTTTGGGTGGGGCTGCCCAACTTGTAGATTGCTCGAATGGGTTCGAAGCTTGCCCTCAGTGTACAAAACAACACCACTAATGCTTGAGGACATCAGGCAGATCGTATTGGTTGGATCGACCCATGTCACTGTTGTGCCTGCAATGAGGGTTCGCATCGACCCTAATAAAAGCAGCAAAAAAGCTGCCACCTTTCTGAGCTTGTGTCATTTGAAATGTTTAGTAGATCCACGTAGTGGAACAAACCAAAAGCTACGGTATTTTGGCCTGAAAAGTACCGCACGATCCTTAGCTGGGCCGGGTGTGTATTGGAGGCCTAACCTTGTCATGGCAAGCGATATCCATGGCATTTCTTGCCAATGAGATTGCGTTACCGGTTTTGCTGCTTTCGGAAACTGATGACGGCGATGCACATGAGCTCGGGATCGATCTGCCCAGCTGCAGATTCGTTGTGGATTGCTCATGATGTTTATATGTCCCAATGCTAACGGTCATATATCTTGGGTCGGCAAGCATGGCGGCCGGAAATTATATTGAATACTCACAAGCAACCTACGGTGGGTATCGGCGGTCTCGATCGCGCGACGATCCGGTCACAAATTTGAATCACCGGTGTGTCGCGTCGCGACAATTACTGTACGCGGTACTGACGACCGTGCAGACCGGTACTTGAGAATCCGGTCCGAGTTCATAAATTAGAATCTGTCTGACATTCCGATCGTCAGAAACTTCCGGAGTTTCCGGCGGTACGGTACCGATCAAGTCTGACCGTACGTGAAATTTGAAAATCATGGTTTCGATCGGAAGTTCCGACTCGAACCACCCTAGAGTACCGCGGTACCTAACTTGAAAGGAGAGTGCAGAAGATGGAAACGGGAGTGTAGGGAATGGCGCTTTTTAGAAGCAAGCAATGGCGGCCAACTTTGCAGCCACGATGGTGCTTCTTCCGATTTGTCCTCAACATAACAAGATGTTGGAGCTTCGAAGGAGCCTTCATGACGCTCTCCCAACATTTTTTTCTGCTTGTCAGAGGTTTTTATAAGCTGCATATGGCTCTTCTTTGCGTGCCAATTTGATGCTCCTCTCAAAGTGTAAAACCTGACACTGTCTAAGAATCTCCTCACACTTACTTACGGCCCGGCAAAATTTTTCTGAGTATTTGTACCGCCCGAGTAACATAAACCTGAGTAGCCGTGACGCGAACCGCCGGTAACACTGACGATATTCGATACGCGCTAAATCGATTTTGTGGCGGCCGGAGTCGGAATCGACTCGGCCGGTACCCACCATAGGTAGCTTGTGCTGTACATTATCGAATTATTGCAAACCTGAGGGGGAAACCAGGCCGTAATTGAATGATTGCAATTGTGCTAGCCAATGTAAGAATCGATCTTTTGCGTGTACGTCATGATCGACACATGCCAAATAAAACTTACGTATGACCGCCCTTGCCGAAATATTGGCCGTCTGCGCGCACATGCGTAATTGTAACGCGTCGTAAACTATCTGCGCCCAGTGCACACATGTGGCAAATTCAAAACCTCATCCATTGTCTCAGCTTGCCGGTCGAACCCCCGCGTGCGGCCGCAGCCCACCAACGTTCGAGGCGGCCTTAGTTGCCCGGCGCCATGCAGCGCAGCTGGTCCAGAAGCAGCCTTCAACTTGTTAATTCGGTACAACGCGGCGCGCCTAGCTAGCCGAAGCGTGTCACGGTGCCGCCCATGCATGATGGTAACTTCCAATTTATTATAACGCCCTTAGCCGCCATGGCCGTGGAGCACGGTCTTCGGCGCGGCCGGCCGGGAATTTGTTCTCTTTGCTCTGCAGCTTGCTACGCGGCTGCAAGTCATGTCCATAATCCTACAACCTACATCATGCAACAAGGAAACTAGCGGCGAGTATGCTAGCTACAGACTCGTGTAGCCATGTGATCTTTGCGGTTCCAATAACCTTGCTAGCATGCAACCGACTACGGAGAACTTTGGAACTTACACAACGGAAGGCCTGTATGACTGCTTTCGACAACTTGTTCATAAATGGTTTTTGTGGGCCTGCCAGGCTATGCTAGAGCAACTCCTCGGAGCACTTTTAATATGCTCTAAATTAGGCCCCGGAACATGGAATATCGGAATACGGAATACCCATTTTTGGAAGCGGAAGAATCCGGAATACCCAAATTTGGGCCTTGGAATACTAGAATACAGAATACAGGGCTTTTCCGAGCATACCTAAGAGTACATGTGGCAAACAACGGCATAATACTTGACTTCGAAGTAAAAAGACTTCCAAAAGCATGCTTCGAAGGGAAGAAGATTGTAAAAGAACTCACACGACAAGCGCACTCCTTACGTACTAACCTTTCAAAATGTCAAAAGTCACATTTGCGAAACAGAATACAGAATACTTGAGCACCCTGGAATACGGAATACTGCCTTTTCCAAACCTTGGAATACAGAATACTGGGGGTCAAGTATTCCATGTTCCGGGGCCAGCTAAATGCCCCACAAATTGTTGCAGTAGTGAGGGCCCTCCGTTGCGGTCTCCGCAGGCTTATGGGTGGTTGGCCCAATGTCAGTGCATGCCTGCAGGTATAAGTTGCAATGCTTGTTGAACATGGGCCCGGTTAAAAACTTCCCGCATGGAGAAGAAGAAGGTCGGTACCATGAGGTGAAAAGAAACAGGTTGTGCTCACGTTGTGCTCTCGTTGTGCTGAACCAAATCATCATTCGAGGCATGCACTGGTGCACCGTTTGAGGCCGCGCCTGGCATGAGGCCGGGCGGGCGGCCAGGGCCGGGGCGGCCAGGGCCCAACCCAGCTAGAACCGGATTGCAACGTGGCCGTTCCGGCGTGTCACGGTCGTCCCCTGCATACTTCTCTAGAATATGTTTAGTAAGCTCAAGGTTTAGTAAGAACGAGCTAACACTAAAAACCTAAACCCAAATAATCACTCGCTCCGCACCCGCACCCACCCTAACCACCATACTAACCCTACCCGTCCCAGGCGTAAACATTGAGCTTACTAAACATATTCTAGAGAACGATGTCCCCTGCACCGTCGATTCGTACTGGCCTTGGCCGGTTTGAATTTTGAATGGAAGAGCAGCTGCAACTTGCAAATTTCAAGGTCCAACTGGTCCCGCCCAGTCACTGTCACAGCCAGAGTGGGTACGGTAGGACTCTAGGAGTCTAGGACTACGGTAGGAGGATGAAATCTGAAGCAATTCCTGAATTCTGAGCTTCCAAAGGCACGCCGCACGAACTTCGCTGGAGAGGTCAAACGGAGCTGGAACCTTGTAACCACCTGGTACTGCAATCAGGAACCCAGGAAAGTGCCTTGAAGTTGATCAGGGGATTGGGACAGGCAATGTAGCTGTTGATCAACCTGAGAGTGCTGCGCTGCCATGAAACCTTTGTCACCCATACCGGAGCTCGATGAGATGGAAGCTGCAGAAGAAGCATCTGTGCTTCCTGCGTCAAAGAAGCAGAAGGCGGATGGTGGGTGCACAGCAAGCGGGGTGTGGAAAGGTTCCACACTGTCTCTGTCCAGTACTGGTCGACCTTCTTTGGGTGGTCGTCATCCGGCCCCAGGCCTCAGTCTGAGAAGCGCCAGTCTTGCAGGCGAATCATCCAGAAGCTGCACAGGAGTTAAGCCTTCACTTCCTGCCAGCAGCAGAAGGGTGCCGGTTGGCAAGGAGAATCAGAGCTCTGAGCAGAACCTACAAGGTGTGAGGAACAGCTATTGCCGCTGGAGAGGCCTAGTCCCCTTGTCCAATCCAACCAGGCGGCTGGCCCTGCTGCTAGCAGACGGCGTTCAGGAAGACAGCAAGCGCAGCGGACAGCGGGGCTGCTCAAGCAGTCAGAAGGGACTCGCAGAGCAGCCAGTGAGGCCACTCGAACCTCACAACTCAATAGGGGGCCTTCTATGACGGAGAAGGAAGCTCTGAACCCACAGCCTGTCAAAGCATCCACCGCTGCTGTGAGTGGTCCCCCTCTGACAGAGCGCAGCGGTCCGCTGGCAGAGGCAGACCCGACAGGAGACTCACTGCTTGAGACAGCTGACGGGACAGGGGCTGCTCAAAGCAATTGGGAGAGAGAGCCGCTCGAAGAAGGAGAGCGGCCTGAGGAGTACAAGGAAGAGCAGCTCTGCCTGTGGGACCGCTTCGGTGGACAAGACATCCGCATCTTCGTTCCGCGCAGTCTCTATTGTCAAGGTAAGGGCACAGTCATTGGCTCATGCATTTTACCATAGTGCTTCTTGAGTGGGCAACAGCGTTGGCGATCTCTCTGCTGACTAACCCAAAATGCAGACAAGAGGACACAAGGAGGATTTTCATTGTGTGTCTCATTCATGACAGCTCTGACTGACTCTGTCTCACAGCATGTTCAATGACTCCTGACTCCTTGACTGAAGATACGTCAACTGTTCTTTTCGGGTTCCCCTTCCCAGTAACTGGGATGGTGTAGATTCTTGCGGGCATGTCTCTTGGGTGAAACCAGCCTATCATACCTGATGTCTCCATGTCATGTCGTGCAGAGACTGAACCCACCGAAGAGGTGCTCACTCAACGCGTCTCAAAAGCCCGCCCTGTCCTACCTGATCTGAGCAAGGCGATTGGGGCACGTTCGGTGCAACGGAGCACAAAGTATACGCTTGGCCAGGTTAGCCCCACCCTCATCTGCAGCGACAGGATCAACGGGTACACTTGATTCTAGGCACTGTCTGTAGTGCACTTTCCGCGTTGCTTGTCAGCAGGCGCTGCGAGGAGAATTGCTGAAGTTCCACCAGTCACAAAGCTGCGCGCTCCTGTCCTGCAGATAAATGTCGGGGACAAGAAGGTGGACTTGACATCGTTGAAGCAAGGAGACGAGTTCCTCGGAACATTTGGCAAACCTCAGCATGCGACAGCTGCGAGTCAGCTTAGAGCTCATCTGAAGGATGTCCCGAGAAAGCTGAGAGAGTGAGTATGTGGGCGATCCTCAGGCAACCTTTATTTGCAAATAGGTATGGCACCATGCTACATATGCAGGTGGATCCTTTGCACGTGTCTTTCAAGGGTCCTGGATGCTCTTCACAGGGAGAAGAAGTGTTCTTGAGGTGTCTGCCTGAGTGTGCAGAAGGAGCTGCGCATAGATGGCCTTTGCAGGGAGCTGTTCACGTTGCTGTAAAGCCTTGGAAGCAATTCTGATGATGAGCACCTTTGTCCAGGCTTTGACGCCAAGCATGGCTGAGTCTTATCTGCAAAGTGGCTGGCCTACCAACCTCTTCCTCATTCTCATCACAAACGGTTCACCAGATCCAATCTGAATAAGAAAACACAACATCTTTTCCTTCTTGCAGGGGGCTGCTACCCTCAGAAGGGCCAGAAGAGGAGCCGGACCCAACGGTCGTCATCAAAATGAGCAAGGACTGCATAAAGCTCAGAGAGAGGATCCAGACGTTCGGCATCACCGAACCAGACACCCCCGTGGACTTCAAGAGGCAGATCGAAGACAAGACTCAGTACATTGAGGCAAAAAGCACCAGGTTCTGCGCGGTGGGGAAGCCAGGAAGCCGCAAGAGCCTTACCTGTAACAGGTACGAGTCTTCAATGAGATAACAGTGCACATCTGTCACCCTTTTCAGGTTTTCTTTATTCTATTTGCAGGATAGCAAGGGCAGCATATACAAGGAGGAGTTGACTTGGACATGTTTGGACCAGATTTAAAACGACCACCTCGTTTTGCGCCTCTTTTTACAATTGCAAGGTGTCTAGCTGTCAATGGAATCGGATGAATTTTTCCTCCGTGCTATAAAAGTAGGCACATATGCTTCGAATAACGAAACCAAGCTGTCAATCCCTGGCAGATGCGACATCCCAAAGGTGCTTTCGCATTCTGGCAACATTGACGGCAGAGATTGTGTTGTTACAGTCACTAGGTGCGGTCTTCGTTTCTAACTGTTCCCTTACTTATCTTTCAAAGGCATGCTTTGCATATCTGAGAAGCTGGCCCTCAATAGCACCGCTCCTGAAGTCTTTATTTCCTACAGGCTTGCTGGCTTTCCTGGTGAGA
The DNA here is from genome assembly GCA_000708835.1 of Klebsormidium nitens. NCBI lineage: Eukaryota > Viridiplantae > Streptophyta > Klebsormidiophyceae > Klebsormidiales > Klebsormidiaceae > Klebsormidium > Klebsormidium nitens. The sequence goes on from DF237065.1 coordinate 91,546, forward strand.
GGGGTCCTTTCTTCTATTGCCCCGAAACCCGAGACCACGGTACAAAAATCACAACCTCGATCCTCAAGACAGCTGAGCCTGGGCTACACGTCCGTACACTTCTGCGTCGGAAGAGCGTGTACGAGCAGCTTGTGGAAAGGAGGTTCAAGGCTGGGAGTATCTCGCCAGAAGAGCTGCGAGATAACTATCACTGCAAGGTCATGGAAGGGCCTGAGGGCAAGGTAAGGTGGCAACTAAGACGATATACGAAGTGGTTGACAGGAAGAGATATGAGTGCAGGCTCAAAGGCCGTTTGAGACACATAACGTGACTAAATCCAGTAGTCTCTTTAAATAACCCAAAAGGCTTTATATTGGTAGTCGAGGTCCTGATGCATTTACTTGAGGCAACTCGTCTAGGCCATTCACTGAAGCAGATCGGGATTGGCTGCAGCCGTGTCTCTTGCGAGGATGCAGCACTTGGAAATGCTTCAGCCGTTTCTAATACAGGACTGACCCACTCTCCCCTCTCTTAACTTGAGTTTAAGTGCTGGCTTAAACTTTGGCTGCGTTTTCACAGGTGCGATGGTCCTCCCCGGACCAGCCAATGGCGGTTCGTCCAATCGAGGAAGTGATTCCTGGCGTGAACCTGCTCGTCGATCCTGTGGAAGGGGCACATATGTACTCGAGCGGCCTCAGCAACTACACTCCAGCTGAGCAGCTCATGATTGCAGAGGTCGAAATGTCTTCCAACGCGTGGCCAGGCTTGGATGAGGGTCAGAAGCTAGTGGACGTAAGTCATCTCAAATTCGAAACGAGACCGCTATGGCTCTGTCATTATCCTACTCCTCATTCATCAAGTTTCCAGGTCATTCTGCGCAAGCGAGGGACCTATCTGGTGAAAACGGGCGATTGCCAATCCCTTCTCAGCAACCACTTTGTATGGGTTTGCAACTCCGCTCTCAGTCCTCAGCAAGCAGTTTGCAGGAATAGTGTTTTGGAGTTGAAAAGTTTACAAAGATGCATCCTTCTCAACGAATGCATGTCAGCGTTTGATCCCCGGAATCGGGCTCAATTGCTCAGTTGCTGATTCTGCTGTGCAATGCTCCCTGGTCCAATGTCACCATTACAAAGCTCTTTCTTTGGTTGCAGTGCGTTGGCTTCCTCGAGGCGCAAGAGGGGCAGTCAGACTTCAGGAGTGTGACGGACGACATCGTTCGTGAGGACGTCAAGGGCGCTAACGTCATCATACCCTGTACCAGTGACCGTGTGCGCACAGAGGAAGACGGCAACCTTCTCGCTAAGCTGGGCCTCTTCGATGGCACACCGGACACCTTCCCCATCTTAGTCTGTCCCGACTTGCCGAGCGTCCTTTCGTCACTGGAGGTGAGGGCTGTCCTGTTCGTGACCCATTTGGTCGGACACAAAGTGCGCAAGATGTGCACCGGATTCTTCCCCTCAACCGCTTGTGCGAGGTTCGTGAGTTTTTGGGTTCGTGAAACAGATGTTCCAAAGAATCCTTGGTACTATCATAGGCAAGCTTCATAGAAAACAACACTTTTCCTAATGTGAATTCTTTGCTTAGAATGCGGTCACTGATTCCGAAGGGTGAGTTGACCTCTATTTTGTGTTCTTCCAGAAAGTGCACGATGACAACGTGAACGCGTTAGCGGGCGCCTTCAAGAAACCGGAGCAGCTTGTGGCCCGAAATGTTCCAAACGTCCAGCATCTCATCCAATTGCAAGAGCCCATCATCCAGCATATCAGCGAGAATCTCTTTGTCATGCAGCCAGTCACGGCCCTTAACAGCCACGTAAGTCTTGCTGCCATCAAGGTTCAAGGAAGATTAACAGAGTCTCTAGGCTCCCCTGATCGTCCAATAACCTCTTATCATAAGCAAGAAGCCTGTTGGACGTCTAGCGTCCTTACATTACCTCGGAGGCTACTACGTAAAGGAGCATTCATGACCAGAGTCGTTCGAATATAGGGCCTTACTGCAGCTCCTATTAGTAGCTTTCTGAGATGTTGCTTTGCTGACGATGGCCTGCTTCGTCTCGGCAGAGGAGTTTTGATCTCATAAGAGCTGTGGCCTGCTGCTCCGAAGAAAGTTGATCTTTTGGATACAAGTTGAGATGCTTCTCGTGCAGGAACTGAAGGAGGACATCGCCAAGATGGTCAATAAGGCCCAGGTGGCTGTGCTCGTGCAGAGCATCTCCATCTGGATAACCTGGACTCTGATGAAGCTCAGAGCTTTCAAAGCGCGCTCGGTGAGGAAGTCCGTTCATCCGAGCGCTCGGGAATCCTTACTCTGTTGAAATTTTTGAAGGCTGTGCTGCTTCTTGCCCTGTTTATGCAGCTCTTGACAAACATGGGTTGCGGAGAAATTGGATCAAGAACGCGTCATGTCTGCATTGAGGCATCCGCCGAACAAGCACCAGCCTTTGCGTGCAGGCCGCCCCCGTCGCTCCTCGAGCTGAAGGAGCTACGTACGAGCTCAAGTGCGAGAAGAAGATTCGAGACGGGATGGGCGCATTCACAACCCAATTTGCGTGACTTTCCTCAATTCTGATTGGTGTTAGTTGCGCTCTTCATCCATGTCATTCGCTGCTTGTTATCTGCTAGCACCAGCATTTCAATGATGTTGTGACTTGCCTCCTGATTCAAAAGCAATAAAGAGCACAACTGTTTTGCGCTTCCACCCTCCGCCGTCCATTCGAGTCTCTCCCCTTCCAGGGAGACGATCGTTGGCCTTGAAGTGACTGCAAGCGAGCTCCTGGAGGAAGCAAGCAGGACTTACTTCGGAAACGTCTGGATTCAGTTGGAGGCTGAGGGAATTGAGGACATGCAGCAAGCGTTCGAGCACTTGCTGGAGAGGGGTGCTGTGTCCTCCGATAGCAATATCTACCAGTTCCTTTTCCAGGTAAGTAATCGTGAATTCGTCAAGTGTCTGGAGTTTTTTTTGTCAGATTAGATTTGTAGACCATCTTCGTTTGAGCTCGCATCTGTCAAGGGGCTTCGATGAAGCACTACCTGCCTTTCTACATGTGTCTTTCAAATGTCGCTAAGCTTCATCAAAGCCTCTGGACTCTGTTTCTCAATTCTGCGCAGCCTTCTCGATTTCGTATCTAGAGCTAGGAAATCGCCGTTCAGACTTAACGAGCTTTTGCTGCACAGGTCTTCGACAACGTCATTGCGAGGGGTCGCAAAGATCTGGTCGAGCACCAGAGTGCAATCCTAAAGGCTCTGATTGAGCTCAGGGACGGAAAGAAGAAGGTACGTAGTATGGCGAAGGACATGCTCACCTGGGTACTCGATTGGCCTGGACGGGAGGAGTTGAGCAACGCTACTTGGATTGATCTCATCTCGTTGTGTACGGCCTTGAGGGATGACGATTGGCAAGTCATAAGAGCAAGGGCATTTCCAATCCTTATGACACAGTAATGGTACAGTGTCTCTTTATCCGCAGGACCTAGGAAGTGAGGCAGACGCCTCCCTCTTGCAAGCAGAAACGGCAGGCAAGCTAGCAGTCGAGAGAGCTGCACAGGGCCTGAAAAATGGCCCGAGCGCCATGGAGGACGCAATCCAGTGGACGGACTCCAATCGTGAGTGCGCCCAGTCAGGGAGGGGGTGCGACATTCGCGAGTACATCAACAAAGTTTGCAAGGATGCAGTGAGGGAAGCTCTGACGAAACCAAGTAAGTCTTTCCGTTCTTATTGGTTCGTGAAAAGCAGAAAAGGCAATCGGTTCTCTTGTTTCCTGCACTTGGACACCTCTTCTTTGTCGGGTTATAGGGTCTTCCCTTAATAAGTCGGAGTATGCCTTAGAGCTTGGTAACCCTACTCTTCGTTCCAGCTTCGTGACGGCTGTCCTTACGACCTAGTGCTCATCCAAGCACTTGTAAAGGCTCTATGTAAGCATGGACAGAAACAAAGCAGCATTCAAGCAGATCTCGCGCGTAATATTCTCTTCCACTCTTAACCGATCTTCTGGTTATCTTCCAGTCCAGGATGAGGCCGAAGACCACTTCGTCTCTATTCTGAAGAGGTGTCTCTTGGAGTCGTCCGGGCGCACGCGCTTGGGGCTAGTCAAGCCCCTCGTCTTGAGAATCCTGGAGTGGGCTGAGACTACCTACACCGACTTCCTGATAGAACACTGCAAGAGAAGCCTCGAGATGCTGAAACCAGATTTGGATGCAAAGCGACCCGTCGGAGGAGGACAGTTGCAGGGCGTCGTGAGCGATCTTGCTGCGGTGGCAAAGGAGGTGAAGGAGCAAGCTATCAAGGTCTCGAACATGTAAGAGCTCTCTCTTTGCGCGTGTGGCTGATTAGCTGAGTTCTCCGTTTGGCCGTCCTTTAGCTGCAGTCGCTTCTTCCCTCTTCACCGTTGAGCTTACACCCTGCTGTCTGTCAAGCTGCCAGATTCACCAACAGTCGACTTTGGTTGCGAATCACTCTTTTAACAAGAAGCGGGTTGAGCAAACGGTTACCATTGTTGTTCTTCTTTCACTCATAAGGAGACCTAAAGTGCTTACTTTGGCCATAGCGCAACCTGTGCGGAAACCAGCCTTTCGACTGTGCGGTTCGATTTGTCAAACTCCATTAGGCTTTGCTTTCTCTTGCTTCCAATGTCCAGAGGAACTACTTAACAAGCTTGTTCTAGAAAAGTTCGATGCACGAGTGTTCAGATTCAGTCTTCATGCAGAAAAGTAGCAACTGTTGTTCCCAGGGCGACACACAAGAAGGCGTACGAGGAGCAGGCACTCCCCAAGCCACTCATAAGGAAGCCACAGACGAGGGACATTGCTCAGGGCAGGTACGGTTCACCTTAGGCAGCAAAAGTAGAAACAGACCTTGGGAGGACCTACTCTTGTCCTCCAAAGCTTGCCAAGACCATTTTTGAAGCTTTCCTCATGCTTTTCATTGCTGAGAGACTTGGACGTTTCTATCCGGATGTGTGCGCATATATCCAAAAGCTTCGCGAAACACTTCGTGCTTTTGGTCCCAGACTTAGGTATGTGCACATGCTGGTGACTTCTCGAGTGCAGCGGCCATTGACAAAATGGCCCTAGGAACCAGATTTTCTGCACTCTGATGTTCCCAACCGCTAGTCACTCTAGGCGTCCATTGCTGAGCTCAATGTCGATTTCTGATCTGAGTGCACTCATCTGCAGTGTCAAACTCCTCCCGGAGGTCGACTTCCAGCAGATCGAGGTCGTCAAAGTTCCTGGCCTGGAGATCGCCCTCTCGGATCTGGTGCCGGAGCCAGCAGCGATGGGAAAGCAGGTTGTGACCGGGAGGATGGAGGTCGGTGAAGATCTGCTTCCGATCGTTGACGCATACAACCGCGCCACCACCAACGCAGTGAAGGAGCGCGGTGCTGCCGGGCCTAAGACCACTGACCCTCCACGTGTCGTCTTCTACCCGTCGGAGGTGAGTAGAAGCTAGCTCTTGAGCTTCGGAACACACGAAACGAAACAAAGAGAGCATACGATGGCTCACCGTTCCGTGCATCCTTCGATTTTAGTGTTCACTTCTTCCAAGACAACCGTTGCTGACTTGCTGTTGATTTGTGCCTGAAGTTGTGTTCTTTCCGCTTCTGTAGCTTCAACCGGGGCAGAGGGACAGCAGCGTCCGGTTTGACTTCCGTCCGAGCCATCCACAGGGCATCGGTCGCACCATGTGGAGCCCCATTTCTTATGTCGTATGTCGGGAGAGCGAGGTGAGATGGTCGGTGACACCATACACGTGCTGGCATTAGGGATCTGGGCAGCAAAAGTGCATGAGCACTTCGACAAACCAGCAACTCTTGAACTTGTGTGCTGCACTTACCCGTGCTCTGCCTGCAAAGTTTAGCTCGTTGTCTCCGTTCATGTCAGTTCTCTGTTTTTCAAAAATTCAAGGTTTGTCATTCGAATTCCTTGCTTCATGAAAAGCTCAGCGTAGCTTCTGACAAATGCCTCACTTGACGGTCCCTTCTGCTTCAGGCTGAGAACCACCGCCGTCTCCTAAACGGAGTCGAGGGCACTACCCTTGTCACCGTCCCCAACGACAGCAAGAGGCACGTGTACTACTCGGCTGCTCAAATCGTGTACTGGCTCCTGCACAAGCCAGACTTGGAGGAGGGCTACGGCAGCTATTTCCTCATGCCGAACAACGTCGAGGAGATTATCGAGGTCTCCCCGAAGTCGTTTGCGACACAAGGGTCCAGTCTCCAGCGGTGGAGCACCTTCGCGCAGCAGGCAAGCTTGTAACTCTATCGTTCTCTTGGAGCAGACGACTTACAAGTCTGCTTAAGTTTGTCCTTGATGAGCTTGCAATGTCGAGGGGTGCTCCTTCCGTCCCGCTGCTCTGTCCGTAAAGTCGGCCTAGAAGTCGAGCTGTCTCACGTACGGCTGAAGCTTTCGAAAGATTAGATGCTCGACTACAGCTGGTCTACACTTTGATGTTACGCATTGTTTAACAGGTTGCTTTAGCTTGTCGATTACTGGCTGGATATTTGTCGACGATCCCGCTTTTGGCATTGAATCAGACGTCAAGTCGCATAGGGGTGATTGAAATAACAATGACAAAGGGAAGCATGAGTGCAGATTTTCGATCATGAGCGACCCCTGTCTCCGTACGAGCACAAACTTGTGGACCTCGTCTCTTTCATAGAACCCTATCTAGACTGAGACCCTGGCGAATCTGTCAGGTACTGCATCAAGAGCGACAGCGGAAGGGGAGGGCCTTGCTGGCCTACATGTCGGTGCTGTATGGGCCCTTCCATCTGGCGCTGATGGAGGCGCTGAACGCAGACAATAGCGGGGAGATCGTAAAGGTCATGGGGGCATTCGGGGAGCTCTTCCCTCCAAACCACAAGCGCCTAACCTTCCCGAAGTGAGTGCTGTCCTGACAAAAGGGGTCCCTTTTCTCCACCTGAGTCAAGTCAATATTTTGTCCCAGCTCTGAACTGCAAACATTCTCTGTCAAAACGATGGTCACGACAACACAATATGTGGGGTGCAGTACTTGGAAATAGGCACAATCTTCTGAAGAAAAGGAACCTTGTTAGCTGCTGGATTGCTACGTACACGCCAAATCCCGGAGTTTTTCTTCATTCTGATTGCAGTGCATCTCGTAGTTTGGATCGAAAAAGTGTGAAGCCTGACAGGCGTGGTTGCCTGAATTGTGAGGGGTCGGTGCAAGGGAATGCTCAAAACGTACAAAGAATCCTCTACCAGATAGAATGTTGACTTCTCACGAGTTCCTTTGCTTTTTCCCGGGTCAGCGATTGAACCTTCGCAGGCTCCATCTCTATAGCGCTCTTTCCGTAAAAGCTTTTCAAGACCCAGCAAAACCACTTTTCTTGTGTGACTTCAGGTCCGAGATAGAGGACCTGGTGAGAACGTGCAAGGGCCCCCATACACGGGAGCTGCTGCAGAAGATGCTGCAGCATCTTGAGACTACTGTGGGCGTGAGCTGCCACCTGGCTCGCTTTGGAACGCAGACGTTAATGTCGGACGCTTATCCGGACAACGTTTTCCAGCCAAGGACAGCAGCGCCCGCGACCACCTTCTGGCTTGTCGACGCCCGCGGAACGGCGGTCGTCTCGCCCCTCCACGTGGCAGGCTTCAACCAGAGCCCTCACGAGGACTTCCTCCCGTGCGCACGGCGTTTGTACAAGCCGTTCGACGCACTCGGATGGCGCAGCCTGGCAACCCCGACCTACCACTGGAGGCAACTGCGGCAAACCTACAACAAACCCGAGAGCGGTAAGACATCGTGGAGGATTGCGTACCATCAGCTTCTGAAGATAAGGGCTTGAAGACTTTGACGGATTGAGGCCCTATTCTCATTAGCGGCGGACGGCACAACAATTTTTAATCTAAATCTTCTGATTGGCTCCGGCGAATGTGGAAAACTTCTACCGCGCTTCCACTAGCAGTTGTGCCGGCGGAACTCGATAAAAAAATGCTTACGTCAGCGGCACAAAAATATTAAAAAGTTCGACCCTTGTGCCCCCTCGGGTCGAACTCCTATTTTTCTGTGCCGGGCAACCACGTGGTTGAACTGGCCACTCACAGCCCGAGGTGCTAGATTCTGGCGCGCCAGGGCTGCAAGTTGCAACGTAGTGATGACTGTGCACAGGAGGCAAGCACAGCAGCTGTAGGATAGCCTGTAGGGTACCTAGCTGGTCTTTTGCCTGCTCGGGGTTTAGGGTTTTGCATGCCAGCGTGGCAATTCCCGATTTTGTACCAGGACTTGTGCCGTGGTGTGATTTCACTTGCGGCCGGCACAACTTCACGCTTTTCGCTTTTTTGGGCACTTCCGGGCAAGTTCCGGGCAAAAAAGGATTTATTAATTGTTGTGCCGTCCGCCGCCAATGAGAACAGAGCCTGAAACCACTACAGCAGAATCTCGAGCACTGCCAGATTAGCAGATTGTTGAAGTTGGTCGCTTTTACCCTCGAGGTTGCGGGGTACTACTTGCGCCAAGATCTGATGGCAGGTTAATGCTCGAGGCCGCTAGAAGATCCAGAGCTGCTCGAGCAAATCGCGGTGCCCTCTCCTTCCTACACTCTGTCTTTGTCAAGGGCCAGTGTTCGGATCTCTCCTTTCCTTCCGCAGGTTTCCTCTACAAGCAACCCGTTGACGCCCTGAGCTTGACGAAGATTGAGAAGGCTTTGAGAAATCAGCCTACTCTCAAGAGCTTCTCCAAACCGGAGGGCGCTCTTGCTCTAGAGGCTAAGCTGCCCGCTTCGAGGACGGTGTTGCCCTCCGCCGAGAAGCTGCGTGACTCGGGCGTGCGGGGCAACGGCCTTGCTCTCGCTATCGTGTCATCTGCGCTCAAACAACAACCTCGCACGCTGAGGAGTCAGGTCGGCGCTCATGTGAAGAAGAAGTACGCGTCCCTCAAGCTTCCAAGGGTGACCTCGCCAGCAGAGGCCGGGCAGTGGGCAAACGGTGAGCGGTTCTTTGAAGTCCGCATAGACTGGTTGTACTCTAGGCAGCACCTCCTGTTTGCGTTGGCTTAAAGGAGTCAGCTCCTTTGCCGCTGTTCAAAAGGGGCTCCTTTCACCATCTCGCTTGCGTTCAGCTGTCCTTCTACGGGACTCCTAATACACTCGCCCTGCGAAAGCATATTCGAAGTGCTGCCTTTCCTTCTTTAGCGAGACTTCTTGTGTTTAACCGTCGCGGTCATCGTCCGCCGAATTTCAGTGTGCGCGAAACTGCTGATCTCGTTTTCCCGGGCTGATGAAAAGTGAGACACTTGGTGCAGTAGGTTCGAATGGAGCACATCTGCAGGTGGTCCCTGCTTTCTACAAAGCTTCTGAAGCCCATACAGCCGCTGCTTTAATGCTCAATGTAACGGTTGACTCTTTTAATTTGCAGAGCACGCGCAGGAGGGCTCAGGCCTGGAGCTCGACTTCGTGCATGCGGCAGCCAGCTGCAAGGGCATCAACTTGGTGGTCGCTCTCGTGAACAAGGCCGGGCAGCTTCGGTACTACCAGGCCATTGGCGATGACAAGAAGCCGGAGGTGTCGTATGTGTTCGGTTTTGCAGACGGCGTTTACAGCCCTATCGGCTGGCGGAAGGACGAGGACGATGAGTAGGTCGTGCCCAGGAGGAGTTGTGGTTGCTCAGAACAGTATCTGTAACTGAGCGGTTGTAAATTACGTCGGTTAGGGTCAGCTAAGTGTCCTTGTGGGTGTCGGTCACGTCTACCGCGCTGGTTTCGAGAGAGAAGCCTCGCAGTTGAAGACTGACGTCAGAACTGATCAGCGGTCGGTCTCACTTATTGCAAGGGGCTTGTCTAGTATGTACATTACCTTAAATGAACACTCGAGAAGATGTTTGTCAGGCTAAAAAATAGCGTCCTCCTACACCCTCAAGCACCGACTTTACAGTCTCGATGCAAGATGCAACCCTGCCCTATCACGTCCTCTGATTCAGAGAATGCACGTACCTATGTGCGTTTTCTTACCAATCTGGACTATGCATATCCAATTAGCTCAAATACATGCATGCGCTCACCAAATATACTCATTCTTGTGCCGCTAATGCAACGTGACCAGGACATATTCTAGATACACGCACCATGTTTTCAATTAACACACGGAACAGCTTGTTGACGCACGTTTTGTGCAGCTATCGCGGTGATGTGCCAGCTTTGAATACAGAGACTCACTGACATATCATGCGCACAAGCTTAGTATAGGTATAGGTGCTTATAAGGATCGATCGAGTGCAATGATCTGCCACATGTGGCATGATTGTCGTTTACCGTACCTATACTGTCCACACATGACGTACATGATTGACTAAGTGCATGCGCTGAAGGTGTCGGATTGAAGAGCATTATATAGAGCGTGCGTGCTACGTGACCACGACGGAATTTGTTGCTCAGCTTGCGTCATTCGACTCCAGAGCTCGTGAAATCTAGCGATCAAAAGCCTTTCTGAAGCAATTTTATATAACCGATTTGTGATGCGTTGACTTGCTAACAGGGGTACCATTCAATCTACACTATTATAAACGTTGATGTAAGACGTCACGGATCCAAGTCTACCGTCAACATGCTGACCGCAACGTAAGCGCATACCCAGGTGGCCCTTCTTCTACTCACGTAAATTGCTGTCCGACCGGGCTTCGTACGCTTGCGCGGTCCGTCGCCTGGTCAGCTCGGGGCAGGCCTCTCCCAGGGCTCCCGCTGACGTCACCATAAGCTGGAGAGCACACTCTGACGCCCCCCGAGCGGTCAGCGACATGCCCAGCTCGAAGACACGTGTCCACCCGTGGCCGCGAGCGCGCACAGCGCCAATTCCCTGAAGCCCACTGGCAGGACCTCTGCCGCCGTTGCGTCCGAACCGTCGCTGACGTCAGGGAGAGCGCCCGCGAGGCTCGAGCAAGTAGGCCGCCTTGGCGAGACCGCCGGAGATGCCACGTGGCGCATCCGGACAAAATTCCAAATTGTCTGACGGGGTTCCCCTAGTGTCCTTATCTTCCCCAATGCTCGGGCGACTGGGTGCCCCGTTCGGAGAAGAAGGGCTTGCGCTACCGCTGCTGACGTCACTTGCGCTTTCTGCTGCCGTTTCCTCCAGGATTCCGAAACAGCGCACGCTGTTGCGGAGCTTTGTGACGGCCCCCGCCCGCAAAGCATGCTGGCCCGCCCTGCGCCGCCGCCGGACGTGTGAATGCCCACCAGCCCCGGGTTTTCACACCTGCTCCTGGAGGATCCTCTCCTGGCACGGGCGTCGCCGCCGCCGACTTGCTGACGTCACCCTTTGTTTTCTTGGTTTCGCGCCGGTGGACGCGCTCGGCGGCCGCGGGATTGTGAAGTTCGACTCCGGCCGCTTGACCTCGTTCTAGGGGCTGGCTTTCCCGCTTCCAGGAGCCGGGGTTTGCGCGGGTTTCATGTCGGGTTGCGCTGATTCCAGCGCGATGTTCAGCCGCTCGATCCAGGGCCCGTCGCGCGCGAACCACTCGCGCATCTTTCGAACGTCGCGGCTCCAAGCGGCCGCGAAAGTACGTATTTCTGGAGTGTTACTGCAGAGGCGATCCGACTCAATTCCAGCGCCGCCTGTTCTGGGCTCAGGGCCTCCTGTAGAACGGGGTCCTCAGCGGTCTGCACCGTGGACCCGCTCCGACTCTCGCTCCTTTTCCCGTCATCCTTAGCCGACGCTTTCTTGGTCAGCTTCTTTGCGCCCCCTCCTTTCCCTTTTGCCTGGAATTATCCTCCTGCACTTTTCTTTCCCGCTCAACATAACCCGGCCGCTTGTCCCAGGCCCTCACGATTCTCTTCCAACTCGCCGCCCCACTCGCCACCCGTTCGGTTTCCCCCCTCCCGCACTGCCCCTTCAACAACTCTCACGGCGAGCTCGAACGCGCGTGGATGGGCTGCGAGGTCGCCCTTCCGGGCGGCCCACGCCTTTTCACACCCGCCCGCAAGGTGTAAATGCACTCCCAGCATTTGAGCGGCAGCATCGGCGGGGGATCGGCGGAATCTTTCGACCGACAGCAAGAAAGTTATTCTCAAACGACGGCCAGTCTGGATCCGTCGGTAGTTTCCCTCTAGTAGTCGATTCTGCGCCTCTGCTTCTCGTCTCACCTTCTCCCCAGCCTCTTCTTTCCCCCTTCTTTCGACCCTATCGCCGCAGCAGAGCTTCCCGACCTGGGCGCATTTTCACTCTCTTTGGAGACGCTCTTTCTGTGGAGTGTGAAGACCCCCAGGTCCATTATTCCAACAGCTTTCACCGCCTCGACCTCCGCTGTAACCGCCAGCCTTTCGAACAGCTGTGACCTCAGCCCGGCCGCAACCTTCACAGCTCCTGACGTCAGCCCAGCCGTCTGATTGATCGTCGCCAACACACGTGGCAGCCGGCGAGCAGGGGCTGTATCGCCGGGCATTTTTCGGGTAGGTTCGCAGGGAGCGGGACCACCCGGTTGTAGAACCGGGTCACCGCTTTGTACACTAAAGGGGCGCATGTACACAGCGCCGCGGCCTGCGCCGCGATCAGCAGGCGGTGCGCTTGATTGTGGCGCTCGACTTGCGATGGAAGGAGCGAGTGCGGGGTTTGGGCGGGGTTTAGCGCGCGCAGCGGCCTGGGCGCGGCTTTGGACTCCATAAAAAGGACCTGGGTCGCGCAGGAAAAGAAGGTGACGTCAGTGGATTGGGCGACTGCTGCAAGCGGGACGGCTTCAGGAGGATAAAAGTTTAATGTATGTTTTTGATCTACAACACGACTCTCAATTTGAAGGAGGACTTAGGGTTGTTGGAGTTGATAAGCCTCAAACATGTTTCCACCTTTTCGAATAGAGGTGTAACCCACTGTGCACACGTCTAACTTTGCTCGCTGCTTCATTGACCGTGCGAAAGCTGGAGAGACGAAGTCAACTTTTCCTCAGTCCTGCCTCCCTTCTCTTTGTGTTTTCGAACACTTTGAAGTTTGGTGAGCAACATGCGCCTCCGCTTTCGTATGCTTTTCAAAAGACTGTTCTACTGACTGTGATCCTTGAAACTTTTGACTGCCTCTTTGACCCCGGGGACCACATAGCTACCAATCCTCACCTGGACGAAGCTTCTGAGCAGCGTGTGGGGCGCCCCCCGAGTCCCGCGTCTCCGTCGCCGTGAGCTGGTCGCCGAAAAGTCGCTCCACCCCGTCTTCATCCACTGCTACCTTCTCCACCGAATGGGCGACCACCGGCCGCGCCGCGGATAGCGCGTCTTTTGGGCACCCCACCCGGTGAGCGTCAGTGTCAGGTACGCTTGACACCGTAGTTTTGGCAGGGGTGACCGGGGGGTTGCTGGGCCCGACGGTGTCAGTGAGGGCGCCAGTCGCATCGTAGAAAGCGAGCGCGAAGATGTAGCGCTCGTTGGGCGTCAGGCCCGAGACGGTGATGACATCAGAGAGGGGGGCGCACGTGCCCGCCTGCAGATGGAAAGTCCGGTAGTGAGTTGAAAGCTACCCGCAAACCTTCGAAAAGTGATGGAAGCTTTCTTGGTGGTGGCCACAGAAATCGGAAAGGTTCATAAGGCGTTAGTCAGGAGACATGGAGGTACGGCAGCGATGCAGCGAAACCAGAAGCTTTTGGCCGAGTAGTATAACCAGATAAAAGTAGAGTTTCGAGCGGTGAAGCGGAAATCTATCATTCTCAACTTCTAGGGACAATCAACTTACGCACAGGCTACGTCTACTCTGCGTCGGATTTGGTTTGCCTTCAGGATAGGCAAATCTTAGCTCATACTACAAAGGAAAGATAAGGATCAGCACCTGTCCCGGGGGAAGTCTGTGTTGTGCAGCGAGACCCCCACTCCGCTCCCCGCGACCTTCCCAAATACCGCGTGCGCGACCCGCTTTCCGTCCGGCGAGTCCCTTCCGCCGGAGCTCTTTCCGCTCTCTGATCGGGCAGGAAAAGCAGCAGCGGGCCGAATGGTTACCGACACACTGGTCCTCGTCAAGATGAGGGGGCCCGGAACGCCTCTACTAAACTGGTCCCTTCGCCGGCTAAGGCCAGAGCGCGCGCGCTTTCCTTCAGGGCGCGCGCGTTTTATGAGCTCCGCCTGCGCCTGCTGCAGGAAGAGCGCGCGGTCGGCTTGAGACGGGCGCGTCACGGCGATCTGTGTGAGCGCGCGCGCGCGCTGGTAGGGGTTGGCGTTGCACTCTCCGCGAAGCTCCTTTTCGACCTGCGGATGTGGAGTGGGGAGGTTGAATTCTGGGGTACGAAGTTCCAAAAGTTCTGAAAAGTTCTGAAAATTTTAGAAGGAAAAACGTAAGTTCGCCCGAGAGAGACGGCGAGGTTGTTTGCTGAAAAAACCAACGATCTAAGCATCCAGCTCGTACCTGCAGACAGTGAATTACATCCTAATGTATGCTTGACCTGCCGCTTGAACAGGATTACTGCAAAGACTAGGAAGGAGGCAAACTTTCAACAGAACTTTCAGCGGCAAGCAGACCCCGAGAAATGGCGTCACAACAGCTGGTTCTCTTCAACAAGCAGAGCTCGTGAGATACCCTGACTGGTACGTGAACACAAAGTACAAGATCAACAGATCCTCAACGGAAGACTTCGGAGAAACGGGTGTTCTGGAGCCGAGTTGACGGAAGACTTCGGGGAAACTGGTGCCAAATGATTTATTCAGCCCACGCTGCACAGTTAAGTCTGCTTCCACCGAAGCTCGAATCTCTTTCGGTCTCCGACCCCTATGCACAACGCCAAACTGCAAATCAAACCGCGAAAAGCGAGGCAATGAGGAGCAAAGCGCAAGAGAACCCAAAAGCTATTGCAGGCAAAGCAAAACGAAATTGCGGAGAACAAGGGAAAAAATTTCGTGGCATAGCCCACCTTTCCGGAAAGCCGCGGCGGCCGGCCGACGCGTGTCAGCCTGTCCTGCGCCTCCTTCTTCCCCTTGAGCGTCATCGCACCAAAGATGCTCGACTGCTGCTCGCGCTTGCGCAGCGTGCTCTCCTCGCGGCTCAGCCGCGCAGCCGCCTCCGCGGCCTCCGCGTGCCCGCCCAGCCGCTGCAGAATATACCTGTCGGTTATTTCTGATTCGATGGCTCGTCAACTCCAACCAAGCCAGTCCCGTTGTCTTGATTCGGGTTCTTTCAATCCGCCACAGAAGAATGAAACTTCGTTTCGGAGAATCATCTGTCTAGCTTTAGTTCACACTCCACTGCTGGCCGACAATCTGACCGTCCAGTCATGCCACTGACGGGAATTTGGCTAAAGGGTTTCTCTTATGAGGATAAGCGGCTACATTTTGCGCCGAAGCGTCCGATGAATCTTGTACAATGACCATTTGCTGGACACCGACCTTCCGAGGAGTTGTAAGCAGTGCTCAATTGAGCCCCACGAGAAGATAAGACTTGTTTAATACCGACAGTGACAAGAACCGACCGGAGTCCGCCAGGGGATGCTAGCTGAGCTCTCAAACTTACAAGCCGCAGTTGGCAGTACGTCATCAGGAGGTCCACGTGGCAGCTCCTCAGCACCTTCTGCGCCTCGTCGCCCAGGCCGCCCTCCCGCGCCTCCGCCCAACTCGGGTCGCTGACGTCATCGTGACGCGCACTTCTTGCTTGCGGTTATGACAGCAACGCAGGTACTCATCACCGGTGGGCAGCTCCTGTGCCGCTTGATCTGAAATGATCTGCAAGCGCAAAATAAAGGGGCTTATTCCTCATAAATTCCAGGCCGAGTATCACAACCTATTCCGAGCGCAGGGTCTCCCAACATTGGGCAGCTCATGCGGCGCTCCATCTCTTAGACTCTGCAAGGTCCAAGCAAGAGGGCTTCGTTCTCATTCTTCCACAACTACAAGGATTAAGTATGAGTCCGTGATGTCGGGTCTAATCATTTACTTCAGAAAAGCAGCCTGTCATCCGGAGATACTCATCAAGTGGGCAGCTCCTACGCCACTTACTCTTCAAACAATATGCGGATCAACAACAGAACAATCAGCCTAAGGATGCTTGGATGCCTCTTCGGTGGTTCGCACATGCTGCAACCGTCCTTCTCAGAGCCTTTACTGCTGACTCATCAAGGTACTCTTCAGCTTTGGGCAGCGGAGATTCTCAAAAGCTCTCCTCATGGAGCCCAGTTGCCTCTTCGAGCTTGCACAAACAATGGTCTCCCCAATGTCCCCACATGTTGCCACAAACTTAATGCAGGTTTCGACTTCTCCCAGTTCGAGGCTTACCATAGAAGCCCCATACCTCAACGCTTGCTCCAAGATGTCTCGGAAGTCTCTCCCCAACATGCCTCCCGCTACCGCAGCTATTGATTCTTGCTCGGCAGACGACAGGTGCTGAGCATTATCGGCTGATCATCGTGCGGCACGTGTGACACTTGAGACCATGCGGGTCTGCATCATCTGAAGGAAGGCCCAAAGAGTGGTATCAGGATCGATATATCAAGGTGCAATTTGTCAGCGAAAGAGCCTGGGAAGGCGATTACTTCTAGCGTGGAAAGAGCTAAACCGTGCGAATGTGCTCTCCGTCAGCTACAACAACTTGCATGGAATCACCGGCCCTCCAAGGGAGACAATTTGCACCAACCCTTATATACCGAATACATTTATAAGCCATGCGAACTATCTACTATCCGTCAGCTATGACATTCTACCAAGGATGGCGGCCCTGCAGGCCAGACAGGTTGCACCGACCCTTCTTTACAGAAGAAATCTCAGGGCCGTGCAATGAGGCTGTTTTTTGCCGTAAGCTATAACATTCTACCGGGAATGGCCGGCCCTGCAGGCAGAAAACTGGCACCAACCCTTCCGTGCAATTTGTCTAGCAGGGTCGCACAGCGGCTGCCTTCTCACCTGACCGTGTCTTCAGTTGCTCCTTGCAGTCACGGCGCCCCTCACGGGGGCGGGGGCTCCTGCTCGAGAGTTCATCTCTGCGGACGCCCTGCCCTACTCGAGGTGGCCCGCAGCCGACAAAGCGACGGCTCGCTGAAAGCCCTCGAGCAGGGCCGACTTTGGGACGTCAGCCAGCGCATGGAGGCGCTCGTGGCAGCCCCGAAGGCCCCACGTCAGGCAGCCTCCGTCCAGAAAGGGCCGGCCGACCCGCATGCCTCCCTCGCCAGCCCACCCACGCTCCCCGCGTCACTTTGCCAGACGCGCCCCCCCTCACGGCCGCCTTCAGAAGCGCGCTCCTGACCCAACTTTGGATTGTCGGTGAGGGAGACACCGTCTGCGCTCGAGACACGGGGGGGCGCTGAGCGGGTCCTCTTGCCTTTCCCATGGTCGTCTTTGAGGCCTGCATGAGAAGAGCGTGGAACCTCAGTTGGAGGAGAAGGAGGGCCATGCCTATGGGGAACTGGGAACACTGTGATCAATGGCATGTACCAGAAATCGAGGGCTTCACTTCTAAACAGAACAGACCTTTCTTCGATACACTGCAAGGAATACTTGCCCTACCCGTGCATATGCATTGTTAATGGCAGGTGTACCGAGAATCAGGAGCTTTACTTCAAGAAGAACAGACCTTCCTTTGGTACAAGGGAGGTTTGCAGCATCACCTGGAGTGCGATGCAGAAACCTTCATCCTCGTCACAATCTGCATCGATGGGGGCCCATGGATCTCTTGCTGCGGGATCGACCTGGACAGAGGACACCAGATACTCAACACCTCAGGAGAGCCCTAGCGACACCCCACCTTGGTGCTGCGCTAACGCAGTCTTTGCGGATGCTCGGGTCCGTGCTGCGACTTGCTACCCCGTTCATTCCAATCTTCGCACAGTACATCATTGGTTGCGCTGCGCTTTGAGCTCCACGGGCAGCCAACAAGCTGGTAATCAGTGCAGAGATTGAGCGCAACCACCTGGACAGCCAGAAGCTGAGAGGAGTGATGAAATTGCCTCCTACCGTCACGCTTTCAGCGCATCCCTGCAATCCCATCAGGTAGCAGGCCGCACTAGTTTCAAAACCTTTCTTACACTTGCAGCTTGTCGCTGTAAGCAGCGAGCTTCCTCAAAGGAAACCTCCACCAACTGGCAGCGACTGTACAACGTTGAGAAAGACAAAGGGCCTGACCTTACCTCTCCTGAGCAATTGGGCTCTATCTGCTTGGTGCGTCCTGAACTGCTTCATTCTTCGGATGCAAATGCCAGCTAGGCAGGCCAAGACTCTGAGGAGTCCTATTTCATGGGAAACCGTTACAAGCAGGCGGCAGCAAGGTGATGATTCTCACTTTTTAAATATTGGCCACGCTCACCCCCCCCGATGAAGCGGCCCCCAGGATTCAGCCGCGCACTCTTGGATTCATCCTATCTACATCCAACGCCTCACCGGTGATGAAACCCCCAAAGTTGTGTCCTGCAAGCGCCCTGCTGCCCCCTTCTACCTCTCTTCTTTGCCCTCTGGGGGATCCCTCTGGGCTATACCGAAACCATCTCTCTTTCAACACCTAGGTACTCGTACTGGTCGGCCCACGGACGGGCGGCCGCCCGGCTCAGGAGGCGCGGCCGGCCAGGCGGCCTCAGGAGTCAGGATCATTGACACACTATTAGTATTAATTAGTATGCATGCATGTAGACGGTGACCACTGGGTGGAGGCTGCCAACTTCCACCTTTCCCGGCAATTGGTAAATTCTCAAAGCACAAGCAACTGAGGCCGCTGCGCAAGTTGATCGTTATCTTACTTGTAAATTGCTTGTACATTCTACAGATGCGAGTTGGCAGGTCCATCAAGTCTTCTGCTATGATGCTGCCGCCCGGTCTTTCCTATCCCACTCAGACGGAAGGCATGTCAGCACCTTAACGCCACATGCGTTGCAGCCCCGCACAGTATGGCGGCCGTCCCTTTGCATCTCAGTAGGATAAACCTCTCCTTTTGCCTCCTCATTGTACTCTCCTCATACATCATTGGACCGGTAGCGGGGCAATTCCCCATCCCCTGGGGACCGCCGGAAGAAGAGCGGTTCATCAACGGGCAGATCACAACGAGCCCCTTTGCCTTCCAGCCGGGGACTCCCCTCGACGGCCGCTACCAGTGTCTTACCAACACGAGCCTCCTCCCGCCCCTAGTTGTCACAGCCCCCTGCTTCACGGCAGCCAGCACCGACTCCCCCAACCTTGCTGACAAGTGGACTTGGAATTTCCAGAATAGGACGGTCAACCCCTGGGTCGGGCTGCAGTATCGGCAGCCGGGGGCGTATTGTCTCGATGGCGGATCCCTCAGCATTGCCCCCGGGAGCGTGTACTCAGACGCCTTCATTTTGATCGCGCCGTGCGTCGACAGAGCCCCCGCACAGCAATGGGCCTGGGATGGCGCGTATCTTCAGATTGTGCCGACCATTCAAAAGGACCGGTGGTTCGCGGTCAGCGCGCAGGACGCGACGCACTTCCAGCTGACGAGTAACCGTTCGCTGGCGGCGCCGCTCAACTTCGTATTGCCACCATACACCAACATCTGTGAGTTGTTTTTCAAATGTAATCTTTTGGTATCTTTTCTTGCAGCCGGCGAGCCTTGTTAGACCCGTGGAAGTTTCGTACGTTTCTGGTCCAATATCGCTATTTTTGCGCTGGTCATTGGCCTTTTTCGCATGCAGTTTGGAATTGTGTCAGCATCTTAACAAAAAAAGAAGATGGCAATTGAGAGAACAATGAAAGTGGAGGTGCATCGAGGACCGGGTAACAAGCGAAGAGCGTAGGAAGAATGCATGTTGAGTCTTTAAAAAGCTGGATGTTGGTCAATGTGAAATTCTGTATCACTTGACAGTATGCATCTCAGCAATGATTGTCTGTTAGGGTCAGCTCTCTCCCCTCCGACGATCGTGCTCCGCGGGCTGGGCTCCTTGATGAGAAGATTTTCTTCCGTTTCGTAAGCTTCAAAAGTTGCGCGTCTACGTCCTGACACTGGAGTATGATGCCTGCGCATCAGAAGGATGAAAGGCACAGCGCTCGAGTGTAATAAAGAATACAAGAAAGATCCATAAGCGTCCCTGTTACGCACATGCAGCGACGTACACAATTCAGCCTGGCAGTGTCCACTCCGATCCCAACGGCGTAACTCTCGCGATTCCAAGCAACATCGGCGACGGGCCGGGGCCGTGTCCGTACGGCCCCCACGCGGCCGGGACGTTTTCCAGTTCTGTCGACTGTTCCGCCAGGTCAGCACATACCGAATTGCAGGCATCAGGCCCCCGTCGGTTCCGGATGATTCGCATATAGTGTTGACTTTCATACTTGGAGGATCCTAGACCCTCAGAATAGTGATTGTCCATGATCATGTTGTACTCAGGGGCGATTCGCACCCAAGCAGATAAGGCCAACTTTCCAGATAACGAATCTGAAATTCATTCGCACATAAGCGCAGATTGGTCGATCTGAAAGTTGGAGCGTTCGCACATAAGCGCAGATTCAAGGCTCGAATTTGCGCGGCGTTCGCATATGAAGTCAGATTGCTCCGCAGATACAATGCGAATCTGAAAAAGCAAAACGACGAGACAACTTTGCCTGTGGACCTAAAAGGATAGGAAGGGGGTCCTTTTAGCCGTTTTGGAGTACATTTTCGTACTCGGCGGGGGCATATAAGTGTACATGGTCGGTACACCTTGTGTACAACGTGCGTACACCAGCACATTTGACTTTTTATCGTCGAAGTGCAAATTGGGGGCATCTCGTGGCTTCCAATCTGATCTGCGCTTATCTGAATCTGGAAAGCGGCGCAGTTTCGCTTATCCGAAAGCTGCCCGGGTTATGCGCAGGTCAGATTGGCTTATTTGATCTGAGAAACTTTCAGATCAGATAAGAGGTCCAATCTGATCTGCAAAGTTGCTCGGGTGCGAATCGCCCCTCAGACTGTTGGCTTGGGTAGTTCCTTAGTAGTGTGTGTGAACGGAAAGCAGTTCGTGCAGTGCTGAGTTTGCAAAACGTAGGCCCCGTCAGTTCCCGATGGCTACGTTCGTTGTGTGGACCATCATCTGGTAGGAGGATCCTAGACTCTCAGACTCGTGATCGCACAGTACTTGGACATTCGGCTTGGCCAACGCTTTCACAAACATGTGTGTCTGTGTATAGGTGCGACGCCACGCCCGGCTGCCTCGGGACCAACTTCGGCATTTCGGGGGGCATCGGGTGCTGCTATCTCAAGGCGTACTTTCCCCCCGCAACGACGTCGAGCACCTCAGGCTACAGTACGTACGTCAAGGGCACGGCAGGTAAGGTCGGTGGTTGCATAATTCTCGATATGATGTATGGTGAACTTTAAGGGCAGTGAAGGAAAAGCCTCGACCTGGTACTGTTATTCTAATCCAAAGCTTTACGGTTCACGCACCCGCACCCACCCTAACTCTTCACTAACCCCACTTGTCCTTTCATTGACTACCGAGCTTGTTGATTGTGTTGATCGAAACGATGGGTGTCGGGAGAGAGAGGCAGTACAGTTTTCTACAGCTTGGTTAATCCGTTGTTCCGCTCAATTCGTTCGGTTTAGTTCTTTGAATGACATCCTGATGTTAGCTTCCACCCTCAGTGAAGTCATCCTTTAGTTTTGTGAGGCATGCTGACCTCAGACAGGCTCAGCTTTCATAATGAGCCTGCCTTCACTGGCGGCAAGAGGAGGAATCCCTCACTCCCTTTTCCGCGCCGCTCAGGCAACTCCTCGGGTTTGAACACTGATTCCGGGTCAAACTCGGGAAGGGTGATACAATGACTGTGCCCAATGGTAGCAGCACTGCGCCAAGGCTTGAACTTAACGGAGATAACGGATAATCAATCTTTGCGGTAAGAGCAGACACTGCATGTACGTTCCAGCACTTTCCAGATATTAAAGACCATTCTGCTTTCACAATGCCTGGCAAGCCCTTAGTAAAGCAGTTTGAGAGTTTGATGAAAGGAGTATTGCATCGACAAGGTTTAACCACCATGCTATTTATTTGCCTGCAGCGGAACCCTGGTTTCCAGCACTAAACCTCCCCTCCAGCCCCCGGGCCCCCGCACCCGCTCCCGGCCCCCAAGTTAACCCGATACTTAACCCAGAACCCAGTTCGAGCTCTGCTTCCGCGGCCATTGCCGGGGGGGTGGCTGGCGGTGTCGCTCTGTTGGCCCTCTTAGCGGTTCTCGGCTTTTGCTGCATTTGGGGCCGTCGACGCAGGCGGCGTGCCGAGCCACCGGCCGAGGATCCTGAGGGGAGCGATTATGAGAAGTCCGCGGCGCCCTATGCGCCCAGCATGGCGTCACCTGGCAGCAGTGAGCTCGAGAGTTTTTACTTTTTCTTCTTAACGTTAATAATAACGAAGTATTGGAACTGATTCCCGATTAACTAACAGTAAGAAGTAGCTAACTTTAAGATCAACGCCCTCAGACGTTAGTAATTGCGTTTTGGTTGGACCAACCTCGAGCTGGGTCTCAATCTTCCACGCTTTGGCAGACCCTTGGAAAAAGGCAGAGGGCAGCTCTCCGCCGTCGGTTTCTCTGGTGTGGCTGGTGTGTTTCAGAGCTTTGCTCCGACGCTCTATGCGATGTGAGTCCGGACAATTATGAGTGCAGCAATCTATTCGCTGACCCTAGCTGGGTCAGCCACTTACTAGACCATAATGTATTCATTGTCGTATCGATTCATCTAATATCTTCGGCAGCATCACTGGCAACCTTCGCACAGAAATGAGGAGGGCATGGAGCAGACTGCAGAAGCGAAGTCTCGATGGACACGATTGAACGGAAGCGAAAGGGCCTCCGCTGCTGACGTCGCCTTACATTCAAGCCGTTCGTTTCTTTCAAAGCTCTCCTAGGATCCCGGATAGTTTTGACGGGGCTTCGGCAAAGGCTCAGATCGGCGAGCGTTCTGACTCAAAGGGCGCTTGCAACAATGGGGGCAGACGAGTGGACCAATCTGATTTACTAAACAATCTCTTGTGTTCTCGTATGAGCGGTCACTGTTGAGGCAGTTTAAAACATCCGACGGTCATTGTGATGGTATTGATCATCAGAGAAGAGTACACAAGTTAGAAACTCGATGCTCGCCCCCGCGCAGATGTGAGCAGTCACCAAGCGTTCCTCCCGTGGAAGGAGTACCTTCAACAATCTTGCATCAAATGAAAGACAAGTAGAAGAATGCTTTTAGTGTTAAGGATAAATCACGAAATTGAAGATGGCAAGTTCGCCCCCGCGCAGATGTGAGCAGTCACCAAGCCTTCCTCCCGTGGAAGGAGTACCGGTACGAGGAGCTGTTCCTGGCAACCGGGCACTTTTCGCGGGCGAATCTGCTCGGCGAAGGCGCGTTTGGGAGCGTCTACCGGGGCGCGCTGCCGGACGGGACGGCCGTGGCCGTCAAACAGCTCAAAGCCGGGCCGAAGGTGGGCGGACACGTGTCGGCTTTTCGTTGGGCTGTGCTGTTAGAAACTCCGAAGAACTGCAGACATGCAGACGTGGCCAATCGAGAGCTCAAAGCGGGGCCGAAGGTGGGCGGACAAGTGTCACATTTTCATTGGGCTTTGTTGTTTGAGATGTATCAGAATTGTAGACGGGCAGACGTGGCAGTCAAACAGCTCGAAGCGGAGCCGAAGGTGGGCGGACAAGTGTCGACTCCTCATTGCACCACAGACTCCTCATTGCACCACAGCATTGTTGGAACTGATCAGGAGATAGAACATAGGAACATGGGAGTCTTGCAAGGTCTCAGCTGCCACTTTCAAAGGTTTCTCGAATTGATCATTAAATTGACAATCACGGGAAATGCAGATGAAAGGCAGAAGAGATGCAAGAAGCATTGGGTTGAGCAACGGCCATATGAAATTGCCGATAAGCTTCAAGGAGAGGTCCTCGTTGGATGTTAATCGCAGAGCGTTTGCTTATGTGCTATTTCGGACGACCAAAGCGCTAATCCAAGAGGACACTGGAAGAACTCAATGTTTGTGACTTGGGGAGCAAACATCCAAGCTTTAAGGCCAAACGAAAGCGGCTGATCATTTCTGGTGAAAGACCTCTCTTCTAATTTCAGGGTCTCCGCCGCTCTCGTTCCTTTGCTTTGTCCGCTCACTGTGGAGTCTGGATTCTATCCATCGCTAACTCCTGTCAGTAACCGGCACAAAGCCATGCAACCGCTAATGCTATTCATTACTATCCCGTAGTCATTCCTCTGAGCTATGCAATCGCTGATGCTAGTCACTACTAAACCGTGCAGCTAACCCGCGCAAAGTCATGCAACAATCCTTTCCAAGTCATCACTAACCCATGTTATTAACCCGCGCAGAACGCGGCAAAGAGCGACTTCGAGGCGGAGGTGAGCGCTCTGAGCCGCGTAAGCCACAAGAACCTGATCGCGTTCCGGGGTTACTGCGTAACCAGCGACAGTTACTACCTGGTTTTGGACCTGGCATCCCGAGGCAATCTGG
Source organism: Klebsormidium nitens (assembly GCA_000708835.1). Lineage (NCBI taxonomy): Eukaryota > Viridiplantae > Streptophyta > Klebsormidiophyceae > Klebsormidiales > Klebsormidiaceae > Klebsormidium > Klebsormidium nitens. The sequence goes on from DF237065.1 coordinate 115,841, forward strand.
ACGTGGCGTTGCGGAGACCGCAGATGCGGACAGGTGCGTCGCTTTTCTTCTTTCGTGACCTTTCCTCATATTGCAACGAGGTTTCAAGACTGATCGAGGCAGATTAATACCCGGATTGTCAGTCGGTGCGTTCAAGAATGCTATCAACTGCAGGAGTCAAGCGTTTCCAGAGGTCTGGATGTTCAGCCCAGGCGCCCTCGAGAAGTAGCAGTGGAAAGAAGGCGTTTTTCATATCCGTTGTAAGATCAGCCCCAAAGCAGACATTCTTAGGGCGGTCTCGCCATGGCTTTGTATCCGGGGTTTAAGTAACGGTGTTGGAGCGGTATCTAAGAGCTTCTGTTCAGAAGACTGATCTCTTTGGTGATTGGAGCAGATTTGCTCAGACTGAGTCTTTTTGCTCAGCTCTGTATTAAGTAACAGTGCTCGGAGCGAATCGTTCCAGGCATACCGCAGCGCGTGAAGAAAGCACCGTTTCTCTTAATGCGGAACGAAAGAGAAAAGTTGCCTTACAGCAGCAAAAACGCGCCCTCCGTTGCGTGCGCTCTCGGCAATCAAGCCCTAGAGGGCCCGGCCGATAAGCATCCCGAAAACCCGCTAGTTCCTGAACGCCTAGAATTGTTAGAGCCTGATTCGGGGAAACTTACGGAATCCTGAAACCCCGAAAATCCTTGACTCGTGGCACTCCCATCCGCTGCCAGATGTGCAAGTTCTCACGTGGTCCGAGCGCCTCCATATCGCGGCGGCCGCAGCACACGGCATAGCGTATCTGCATTACGACTGCTCCCCTGCGTTCATCCACAGGTGGGCGGAGGCTTACCTTTCTGCTGACGTCACCTTCTTTATCAACGTGTCAGGTTGACGAGCCACGTTTTCACTTGGGCTCATTTAAGTGCTGGTTTATCGAGGGGTGCGGCTGGCGGAACGAAGTCCATGTCAATTGCTCGGTACTTGATTGTCGTAATTGGGTCCTGATAAAGTTGAAGAAAGCGTGCAAGCTAAGTTTGGGAGGTATCGTCAAGCTGTTGGTGTTCTTTGCTGGGACTCTGGGGCTTAACTGCCAGCCTCCGGCTATTGCTGACGTGGGCATCCCTCCGGCTATTGCTGATGTGGACATTCCTCCAACTATTGCTGATGTGGGCATACGAATCCCACGAACACTAGTCCTTGTACCTGACCCGAAAGCTGGGGTCGCTATCATGGCCTAGCACTTCTGCTCTGCTGCTCTTGTCCGATGTCACTATTTTGAAGTATCCGGGTGTGGTATGTGGTCTAGGACATGCGTTGAGTCTTGCGTCCTATGTGTAGGTCATTCCAAAATATGCAAACTTTTAAAACTCTATATCCTCATTGCGCAGGGACATAAAGGCGGCCAACATCCTCTTGGATTCGAAGCAGTACGCTAAGGTAAAAACTCTCCTCAGATTATCAGAAGCATTAGACCGTTAAGGTAACTTGTCCGCCTCAAAAGCATCTAAATTGTCAGGGAGCTCGGGAACTCGTTACGTTGTCATTGAAAACTCGCTTTTGAGACTCCAACGTGGCTCTCGGGTCCTTCCGTCCCTCACAGACCTCACAAACCTGAAGTTTTTCTGCTTGTTTGCTTTCATTTCTGCCCCGCAATAGCTCACGGTCTCAAGTCTAGGAGGTGACGATGAGTATAAGCACTTCGAATAAGCAATAAGCAATTCTTGCAAGTTCCGGGCAGATTGATCTCCATGCACTTGCTTCCCCAATACAGTGTCCGAGGTCATTGGGCGCATGACGAACTTTCTGTCGTGTGCTCGATTGATTCTTCGGGCGACCTCTCAGCCGGGTTTTTGCTATTTGCAGGTCGCCGACTTCGGGCTCGCGAAGCTGATGGACGATCAGGACGACGCCGGCACGATGACATTAAAGGGCAGCTGGGGATACTTGGCACCGGAGTACGCACTCCAGGGACAGGTACGTACCGTTTTCTGCCGATCTTCGCTTCTCTACAAGGGGAGCGCCATGATGGCTGACATCAAGGCTTGGCGACGGGTGGGATTAGCTAGGTATTAATACTGTGGGTATGGGTACGGTCGCGTAGCAAACTTGATTCTTTGTTTTTAAATTGGTCATAAGTTGTGCTGTAACGCTTATGGGCGCTTATTCTTTCTGCAACCGAAATTTACAACGGTTGGGTGGTGCGAGGATGAGGTCGTGTCAAACTCATCGGCACACGCGTACCTGACTTTGGGTTTCGATCTTTTGGGGAGTCGTCGGAGGCCATTTGTTTTTTTTGCAGTCAATAAGTTGCACACCTGCAACTCTGTGAGCAAGTCTGTTGATTTCTAATGAAAGCCAGCAAATGGATCCCTAAACTGCTGAGACACAGTCAGAAAGGACATTCGCATTCTATAACGAGTCAGGGGAATGATATTCTGGTGGGATGGCCGCTTACACAAAATAACCCATCAGGAAGTCGTTCATTCAGAATCTGGGTCGCGCAAGCTGGTCGCCGGTGCGACGGAGAAAAGATGGGACCGTGGCAGAACCTTCTTGAGATCAGGACTGCAAAGCGCCCGAATTGGCAAAACTGGGTCAATAAGAAGGGGTGGGCCTGGAATACAAATCCCAGTTGCTTTTGCGGTTCCTTTGAGTCTTGTATTCAGATAGAGAGGGCCTCCTTCCCCCTCTGGTTGCGGCCCCGAAAGAACAAAGGGAAGAAGAGGAAGTACAAAGTGCTGACGCTTTTTTTGAGCCCGCCTCCCCAGGTCACCAAAAAGTCGGACGTCTACAGCTTTGGCGTGGTTCTCTTGGAGCTCCTCACCGGCCGCCGCGCTCAGCGCGCCTTCCCCAACGGAACGCGCCAAAATTTGACGGACCAGGTGAGGGGTTTTGGATGTTTTGGTTCAGGGTTTTGGTTTAATGTTCCAAGCTTTTCTAAGTTTATGGCTGTAAGGGAGCACGTTTGAATAAAGCGGCTGTTAAATGCGGTGCTATAGACTTGTTAGTTGCTCACGGAAAAGAGTTTTGAAGCGCTTTCGCAATAAAAAATGGTGCAGGCAAACCGGTCAGACTTGCAGGACGGAGTTGGCTACAAATTCAACTTCAATTCCGTTGGTACATGTCAGATTTTCTGGAATCTGCCGTCAAGTTCTTGTTTTTGAAGGTTACATACAATGAATCACGGTGCGGGCGGCGGAGTTTGCACACCGGCACTTGCCGAACTGCCGTAGGTCAGAAGGGTTAAATCAAGAGCCGAGCCTTTGCTTTTACCTATGAAAGAAGAAGCAGTGATTCCCTGAACTTAGAGCGATCCCCGGCCGTTCCTTTTCCGTGTCGTTTGAAGACCTTAGGTCTAAGCGTCTGAAGGTTCCTGGGTTTCGGGTTTTTCTTTTCTTGGGCTCTTGGTTTTGTGGAGTTTGGATTTTCGGTCTCGACATGGTACAGGTTGACCGTCGAGCTTGTTCAGTCCCCGACCAGATTTTCTGGGCGTATGTCATATCAGGCGCTTGCAGCGCCCTTCTTCTACCAAGAGTAGCCCGGCGAAAAAAAAACGGCCGCCACTCGTCGTAATTTTCCCGGATCGACTTTGCGTGTTGGACATGTAACGGGGCTCTTACCTTTTTATCAGTCGGGTTACGGTCTGTTTAGTGCACGAATCTGGTTTCTAGATTCATCGCCAGTGCTTAACCAGGCCATGTAAGACTATGGTTAGCGATAAAACAAAATCTCAGCTTGTTGCTGACTCCGTCGTCTCCTCGCAGGTCATTGCTCTCCTCCGGCAGGGCGCCCCCGTTCCGCTTGATCCGCTCCTCAAGGAAGACGTTCCGCCGGAACAAGCCGCGTACCTCCTGAACATCGCGCTCGCCTGCACCGACCTGCAAGATTACATGCGCCCGTCCATCGGTGAAGTGTACCGGGCGCTCGAGGGCCTCGCCAAAGGGGTTGTCGGCCCGAGCTTCTTCCGGTCGGACGGCACCCTACGGCCCGGCGAGTCCATTCCGCCGGGGGTCGTGATTCCGGCGGTTCCGGTGTTTAGGTTTGGGACCCCCGCGGGCACACCCGAGGCGAGCTTCGCATCGGGGCGAGGCGAGACGGTGACGTCCTTTGCGGGGACCGACGTCAGCGCGGTGTCGTCCGTGAGTAACGACGTGAGTCAGATCCTGGATGGGCGGTAGCTACACTGCAGAGCTGTGATACCGGTTGTATGGACAAGAGGAGAGCTGCGTCCGTTTCTGAACGGCAAACGTACAAGTGCAAGCGCGCTCCCTAAGCATCGAATGACGGCCGTCAAAGGGGAGTGAGGGGTTCGACCAAGTTCGTCGCGGCAAGCGACGCGTCGTTTGGATTGAGGGTCAAATGTCCGACAGGCCGAACAATGGGATGCCAAGTGTATTAATGGTTGCAATAGAGGAACTAGATCGACGCCTTGCACTCTAGTTCAGTAACTTATTGAACCGATGCTGCATTTGCTGCCGCTCCGAATATAGCTTGAGAGGTCCGACCAAGCGCCACTTACAGTACAAAAGCTTAACTTGATTACGATTCGCTCACCAGTGGGACCCGTTTAGGCTTCTCTACGAGAGAGCTCTTACAAGCGGCGCGAGAGGAATGGAATTGACACGGTGGTTCACTACGGCCCTAGTAAGCGGAAGCCTGACAGCTGTATACGAACATGATAGCAGTCCAATCTGTACATTCAGAAAGATGTCGTTTGTACTATATTGCCAAGCGCTTCCAGGCTCCATTGTCGTGGATATGAGGTGTAGAAAGTTGGTTCGCTGAATGTCTGAAGCGAGTAACGGCGACTGATCCCCGTACGTTCAGCCGGCCGCGTGACCGCGTAATCTGCGTTTGTAGATTTCTCTCAAGCTAGTCCAATTTTTCAATCGTTAATAGACGTACATGATTGGCCAGAAGCCAGGTAATTTCTGACCCGGTGTTCGAGCTTCTTGTACGTGTTGGAATTGCACGTTTCACGGATAAGTTAGATTGAACCGGCCCTCTTCGCTGTCATGTACCCCATGCCGCGGCCTGACATAAGTTTATGCATTGATTGAGCCTACATATGCGGTACTTGATATTCAGATGCATGCGAATATTCAATCCTCAACGCGCCTAAGGCATGATGCACGCACGTCAAAGTACCAGATAATGATCTAACTAGCAGCTAGACGGTCAGAACGCCTGTAGCGTACAAACTTTCGAATTAACAAACCGAGAGCTTGTGAGCAAGAGCTGCAACTATATCGAAGTATTGCGTGTTTGGATAACAAAATTTGAAGGCTGGCTCATATACTTGTAAGGTGCCCAAATCGACCGGCATGACTAGGCTAAGATTACGCTGCCTGTCTCCTTCACAGATGCTCCTCCATGTTTGTGTATGATCCTACTGAAGGTCTCGACACCCATTGTGCGATTCATTTAGTAGGTGCCAATTAAGAAAGCTTCCGGAACTGCACTAACCGCCAAGCTGCATGCTTTCGTGCTTGTGACCAAAGCCCCCCGAATCAGTCAATATCCCTCTAAGCTCAGCCTCCGAGCAGTTTCGTCCTTACGAACGCATCGAGCAGATTATGAGGCCGAACGTACGTACTCCCGGCGAAGATCTCCCGAGCCACCAAGCGGTAGAAAGCCGTGGTCCCGTGCAAACCGTCCCAAAAGAGAGACTGGTTGGGGTCGTCACAGACCGTAAACCCGGGTGAGCCGCACGGGGTGACCACGTTTGCCGGCCCGCCCCCGCCGCAGCACGCGCGGTCCGCCACGGTAAGACCTGCAGAAAAGGTTGAAGAAGATATGTGGGCGAGTATTGCACATACTATACAGTAGAGTGTTGGAACGGCAATCAAATACCGGGACTCGCAGGACACGACTGAGTTTCGAGGCGCCTGCAGCTGTACACTGCAACTCTGAATGAATGTTTGTAACATTTGATCTGGTTTTGGACTCAACTCGAGTGAGATGGACAGAATCAACAACAAGCTTCGTGTGCTATCCATCAGAGCTATCTGTATTTCCCCCGTTTATAAGGGTCCTTGCTGCGGTCATTTCCTCTGGGCCGGCTTTCGGACCATGCTCGATGACTGTCCGAATGAAGACGTTCTGGGTCGGTGACGTTCAAGTCCAATCCTAACGGCCGGGTACTTCGTTCTAGAAATGCATAGCATCCTTTACTTTGATTTGTTCTCTCATACATAACCTTCTCTTCCTTTGTCAATGCTTCTTTCCAGGCGGGCTCGAAACGCACCAAAAGCGGCGGGATACCCTATGGCGTCCCTGGTGAAGTTGTACAAGTCGGCCAACAGGAAAGTCGCGTTGGGAAGCGCCGCCCCTAGTTGCTGCACCAGCGGGTCAAACCCCGCGCTCAGGGTTTGGACCGCGGCCGCGAGCGGCGCGAAACAGGCGCCGTCCGCGCTCAGGTTTCGCACGGCGGGGGCGCAGTCAATGGGGGGCACATTTGAGAGGAGAAAGCTGCGGGCGCCAAGAGCGTATGTCTCCTGCGCAATGAAGAGAGGAGCGTGTCAGTTCTGGGGTTCCAGAAGTGTATGTGTCCTCCACAGGAAAGGAGCGGATGAGGGAAAGGCGACGGTGCAATATTTTTGTTTGTTACAGTAATTTCATGTTGTCCTCTGTGACGAAGGGCCATCTTTAATTGGCATTGCTTCGATGATTGATGCACGATTGGCGCAGACTATTTGCTCCGCTTCGCAGAGCATTGTCAGAAAGCCCCTCCCCGGTAGGCGTCCTGCGGGTTTTCCATTTGGTAATTGTAACAGAGGGTGGGCCGAAATGCAATCGGGTCATTTCACAGATCCCCCGATTCCTAACATGCGCACTCGTTGTGATCTAGCTCATTCAGCCGCCTCAGCAGGGCTTCCGAACTTAATGGAAAATAGGAAAGCGAGATAAAGAGGAATTGAAGTAAATGAAGGAATTACTAGGAGATAACGTCGAGAAGAAAGCGCAGATTGCGACACGACTTCTCACCGTGACTGCGGTGCCTATGGACGTCAGCACCGCTTGAGCGAAGCCGGCGGGGTCCGTCAAAGCCCTGACGGCGTCTTTGAGATCGTTTCCTCCCGTCGCAAACACGTAGAGCGCCGATGCGAAGGCGTCGGGGCGGGGGAAGCGGGGCGTGACGTCAGCGGCGGCCGCTGCGCTAGACCAGTAGGCCGCGGAGTCTTGGACGAGCTTTGCGAAGAGCTGGGTCTGCAGAAGAAGGAGGGAGTTGTCTCGGAGCTTGGTCTGGGTTAGAAGCTTGTTCGAAGGCTTGTGTTTGGTAAGGATTTCCTCCTCCACTCAAAACCTCCCCAGATCCGTGCAAGACGAGCTTTCGAATGTATATACAAACCCGTTAATCAAGGTTATTGATCGAGTCGTGAATCAACCCTCAGGTAGAGCGCAGATTCATCCATCCTCGGTCAGATTTCCTAATAATGCGTTTTGGCTCATCTTTTTCAGAAATCGACCGAGCATCAATGAAATTCCAAAGCTCAAGAATCCTAAAACGCCAAGACCTGGTTGTAAAGGGGTATCGCAGTCTTAGGGTCCCCGGTGGAGTTGAGCGCGCCGCTGCCGGCAGAGGCGAAGTTGGCTCCGTAGAAAAAGTTGCCACCTGGCAGCAAAATAGGATCTCCAAACGGAAGGCCCAGGAACTCTGCAAGGTAATCGACGGTGTTGGGGCCGTTACAAGGGCGCCCACTGCAAGGAGAGAGTTGGGAGTCTAAAAGTCCATTTTGAGCTTATCCCTTTCCTGAAGGCAATGTCTGTGCACTTGGCCTCTTATTCAATGTCCTTAATCCATCATGCGAGCTTAAGATAGCGAGAATCTGTCGGTTGTATGGTACGGGTGAGTCTGAGGCGCTTCAAGATTGTCCTGCGTCTAATGGCACCGGAACCATTAAACTTGATTCTCAACCAAACAACATCCAACCATTGTTCTATACCAGTAGGTGATCAGGAAGCCTCGAGCGGATCACACGCTGCAGGGACGTAAGTTCTGGAACCGTGAGTGTTAGTAGACGCGCTTTTCATCTTGAGAAGTGACTCGAGTCAGAGCTGTTCGCCCGATTTGATGCCTCACGTAACGTTGAGCCGCCCTCCGGGGGTCACTCCATTTGGATACCCCTTGGCGGACGACCGAGGATCAAGGAGAACGCTGCGACAACAAGAATTTTGTTGAGAGTGATGGACGTGGAGCCTTTCTGTAAAAGTGAAGCTGTAAGATGGCCTGTCTCAGGTTTTTGCTGGTCGTTTCAAAGTCCTGGATATGAAGAAATTTTGAGCCGCATCTGGTGGAAAGATGGCTGTAAGCACTCTCACAGGCTCGATCAGAAGAGGACTGCGCAAAAATGATGGAAATTGGGGATATGAAAAGAGCTAAGATGGTCTTGCTCGCCCTCAACCATGCTGAGATTCCAATCATAGCCACCACTAGTAAACGGTCAAACACTTTCTAGTTTGACAATGTTTGACAATTACAGCCAGAAGTATTCTTTCTGCTTCTCTCGATTGGATATATAGAATCACTGGTTACCAGCAATATCCCACCAGGCTCCCATCGGAGACAAAGTTTGCGGGCTCACATGTTGCCAGTATCCACCAGCGAATCGCCTGTGCAAAAAAGAGGAAGCCACGTCAAAGAATCAACCATGATTTTCATCCTAGCGTCATGCAATAGCTCACAAGTGCGGATTCTTCGGCATATCAGGCGTCGACGCCAATCCAGCCCTAACTCTGCAAAGACTTGTCGCCTTTGGCGCTGACAAGGGCGAATTTGTTGAGGGCTTGAGTGCAAGGATTTCCGGAAAAGCACTGACTAAATTCTGGTGGATAATGCACGAAGCCATTGCAGAGATAGCTGTAGTTCTCCAGCTCAGCTTTCGTTCTGATCCTCAATCGATTACCTGCTATCCTTCAACTCTGATGGCATAGCCTGTTCGATTGCAGGCAGGTTATGTTTAAGCGTAAAATGTCTCTTTCCAAAATGTCAAATCTCCATCATCAAATGATGACAAAAGAAGCACAGGAGCAGCAAGATACAGCCGCCTGCCAGTGTGGATGTCGCCAGCGGACGCACAGGATGCAACGGCTTGCTGACACTATCAGATCTCACTCACTGAAATCGTACCTCTCAACTCATTGCTGCTCATCGCCTTTTCAGAAGTCGTTCGGGTGAGACTTGAAAGCAGAAGATCAGGATGTCAGTCTCAACTGAAGCTTTTTGCAGGTTCAAAACAGTGCCGCGATTGCGATTAGATGTTACTGGCACTTACCAAAGACGAACAGAGCAGGGAGGAAGGGGTACGCAGTGCTTGCTTTGTAGACAAATCCATTTGCAGCTGCATTCGTAGCGGCCGCTTGCCCCATCGAGACTTGTGAATTAGCGGTCGCATTTTGCAGCAGCCTTCTCCCTATGGTTTCTGCTGTCTCGCCAGGCGCAGGACCGTGAGCTTCAGGACTCAGGCTAAAGGCGGAGCTTGTCAAGGGAAAGATAAGGAGAACCACGGAAAAAGTAAAACGAGGTGCCGCCATGGCGAATTACGTGAACCGATAGGGTCGGCGATATGTTCCTCTCAGTTTCAATGCTCAGTGAAATTGACAATCAGGCCTCCTCTGATCATCCGGTTCTTGTCAGATCAACCATCAACCATTTCATCAGTCTCGTCAGGCTTTGCATCCTCCTTAAAATGCTGCATTTAGCGTTCAGCGCTCGTACTGAAGCTCCAACTTCGGCCACAAAGGTTTTAGTCTTGGCTGAGCCTACAAGGCGACGGCCCCGAGTCTCCTCTCAACGGCAAGGCGTTTGGCGTGTTTGGACTTGGGAGCAGCTGCTACTGAAGCGGGTCAAGGATTTTTCATGGAGCTGAGTGAACGCAACGGAACGCTCGCCCGGCGTAAGGAGCATGGAAGCTGCCAACCACGCAGACAATAACTGGTGGTCCGATAGCAAAGGCAGGTCATTGATCCTTTCAATGATAAGATCTGCTTCTTTTGCGGTGCGCGTTTCTTTCGAGATAACAACGTACACCCATAGCGGCTGGTCAGCAAACCATGTGGCGTCTTCGATGAGTTTCAAAATCTCAAGGTCCTTTTCATATCTTTTAGGTGGCTGCCTGAGGCCCTCGTTTCAAACTTCACTCGTTTCAAAGCCTTAGACACAGGCCCACAGGTTGCTTCTTGACAGCACAATTCTCAAATTGCGGTTTTCCTGGTACCACTATAAATGATAGCCCGGTTTAAGATCGTTGTGAGGCCACTTCGATCTTAAACCTATTCAGGTTTTCAGGCTATTTTGGTCTTAAACGTTGTGCCAGACCACTTTGATCTTAAAAGCTGAACTTCTGAGATCAAAACGGCCTCAGCAAACGATCTTAAACCGGGTATTGATTTATAGTGCGGTCTTCTTATACGAGGTTTAGCCGCTTTGCTGATGTCCTCGATATCACGACCGGTCTCCGCTTGCTAACGCCCCTTGGCCCATGGGTGAGTTAAGAAACGAGACACAGTATTGGTTTTGGGTGGGAAAGCAGTGTGGGACCTAGACTTTCATTTGCAGGCGCATGGGATGACCCCTCGACGGCGACTCTCTGCAACATTGAACCACTGTGGAGCCGGTTCCAAGGTACCTATTTTTGAGGTACAGGGTATCGGAAGCCCAGGGCCAGAGTCGCCGCCATTGAAGGAGTGGTGCTTAGCCAACTGCCCGCGGCAGGCGGCAGGTCTTCCCAGCTTTCACAAACCTATACTTGAAAGTAAAGCACTTCGTTCCCCTGCGTAGCAACTTTCTGCAGGCGAAGCCTTTGTTTCCGGTGGTGGATGGTGCATTTTCACACCTTGAAGTGGTGATTCAAGAGGCAGTCCTTACCGTTCTCTGTCTTGCATGTAGCTACGTGTTTCTCTTGGTGTGGAGAGACAAAGTGGTCCAAGGCCTGCACGGGCGGCGCCTAAAGTGATGGCCGGCAGGGACTGTTGGCGCATGATTAGAGCGAGGGCTTGGCAAAACGGACTGTATGTGATGCATGTTGCGTAAGAGGAGCCTTGTAATGCCTTGAAACCACTCAGTGTCGGATCGGACTGTTTTCAACGTTTCAATACTTACGTATCAGGTGAGGATCCGTGCAGCTATACATCCTTCCAACACTGCACATGTACGTTTCTTTTTCGCCCGAGCTCAGGAGGCTGGGCCCATATCACAAGAAACCACCCTCCCCCCGGCCGCTCAAAATCTGCAACTGCTCGATTGCGGTTGACTCATTGCTAGGAAATTGAATGGTGAGGGGAACGTGTAATATTCTTAGATGATGTCATTCTCATCGGCGCCATATAATTAATTAGAGGCCGCACCGAGATTGCTCGGCCAGTGAACTGGCATGGATCCATCTGCATCAGCTCTACATAGTCTTTCGGACCTTCCATGATCCATGTGTCCACAGACACTGGCCATGCCGATGGACTTGCTGATGCAGATCGAAGCACCCAACTTAGCAAGCAGAATTTCGAGTCAGGCAACGTGCTTTCACGTACAGTCAAAGTGGAGTTTTTCAAGTCGAAAGCACTACCCTTGGGTGGCTGCTGACGCAGAGCATTACGTGTGTCCTTTTGATCTACAACCGCAGAGGCTACCACTTCTCTAGAAACACTATTCAGCATAGACGAGTCTCACGCTTAGCAACGTACTCGTGTTCGACACGCTTGATCAGAGCACCACCATCCTTTCTGCCGCCAACTGTTCACGACGAGTTGTCGCGGGCAGCAATTGACTGCACGTAGCATCTAGAATGGTTCCCTACTTGCAAGGACCACTTCTCAAGCGAGGACGACTATTCAACGATAACACGCTCGCCTACAGGTGAGTGAGGGCAACCGCCATATGTATCTTGCAAAGTGAGTTCAGCGCTTTTATCGTGCCATAAGGGCAGCATAAGATACCGTAGCAATAGATACAAGTTGCGCTCAGCCGCCGTTAGCAGCTCTGGGCGATTGCCCATTGTTCTGAACGAGGGCGTTCCCGTGTCCGCTCGCGCCCGGCGACCGCGGAGACCGCGGGGAGCGGTACTCCTGCAGCTCGTGCCGGAGCCGCGACAGTTCCTCGCGCAGCTTGCGATTGGTCTCCTCCAAGTCGGCGGCCCGGATCTGGGGAAAAGCGGTACGGAACGATTGTGACGTCAAGCTCCAAGTTACATAATGCTCATGTCAAATAACCAGTTGGCTACTTATTCAGGAAGTTCTGCGCATTTGCTGCTTTGCCTCTTCTAAGTCGGCAGCCCAGATCTGGGGGGTAAAGTTGTGACGTCAGCTCCAGACTGAAGCTCCAGTTCTCAAAACGTCACCGGCTGGTACAGCGACGGCACTTCCTCGGACAGTTGCTGCTTCCCTCCTTCAGCAGCTTGAACCCATCAAAGTCGAGGGTCATCGTTTCTGCCGTTCGCCATCAGCGACTTAAGTAGTATATCAATCAAACAATTACTTTCCCTCATGAAGGCGACTCTGACCTGCATTTTACAACGGCGTGACACGTCCGCATCGAAATCTGTGACCGATCCGCGTTACGAGGGTTGTTTTGCAAGGCCTGAGCCCCAAGGCCTAAGACCTGTGAAAGCGCAAAGCCGAAGCTTGAGAAGCGCAAAGGCAACAATCTGCAAAGAGCTTCGAAAGCGCGCAAGCCTCACCCTTTGTTCCTCGACCTCCCGCCGGGAGGCTGCGAGCATCGTCTCGAGCTCGGTGCTCTTCTCAGCGTCGAGCGCCGTCTCTACGTCGCCCATGTGCTGCTCCTCGACCTTGAACGTCTGCGTTTTCCTGGGGGAAAGGAAGGCGGGGATCTTTAGGGGGAAAAGAAATGTGCGCGTCCCTGCAATAGCATGCTTGATATGCGGGGTAGCAAGGGTCGCGCATTCATGCTGACGAAAGCACGACTTCGCCAATGACAGAGAGGGTATCGGATGCAGAAGCGCCAATGGTAACGTTTGCGTATCGTAAAGGGGACGAATCGGATCAGGCTTTTAATTGTCAACTTTTCCCGGTTGAGCCCGATTTGGATCCCGCAATCGACGGGACTGCTACAACCTCTTGTGAAATTACTCTGGCAGAACAGTGAGTGACACAAACGGCGACCAACGCGGCTCAGTCATTGTACAAGTGAAGTGCGATCTGCTGTCAAAAGGACTCGGATACAACGTCCGAAGACACCAAAACAACAAAGTCAACGTGGCTCAACCCTACCGGGACATACAAGCACCTTTCCTGTCGTAACACAAATGCTAGCCTGGTGTTCCGTAAGCGCAGATGGGTCGTACCCAGTGGAAGTGCAGGCCCGATTCCGGGTTGAATGCCGATATGGAACTTCAACTTGGAGCAGCCAAACGATTTTCCAGACGAGAACTCACCCTCCGTCCGGCACCACGAACTGCGCCGCCGTCGCGTCTAGCTGCTCGAGGGTGGCGCCCCGCCGGAGCCCGCCCTGGGTGCGCAGCTTGTACAGGAACGCGTCCAGGTACTTCTGCTTGTTAAAGAGGACATTCCAGATGGGCTCCCAGTTCCTGCGAAAGTTGGGATTGTATATGTGGGATGCTTTGATAGAACGAAGCGCTCGGGTCAAGTTTCGAACGAACAATTTTTGTGATTGAGAAGTGAAAGGATCAGTTCCAGACCAGATTACCGAGTGGCATACCATTCTGTCCAGTCTTCACCAGCTTATTACTTGAGGAATAAGTTGAGTGAGGTATACAGCAGGGGCCTGTACCCACCTATGTTGAATTGGACACGGCAAAACTAGAAAGAGGCTGCCTTTCAGCAGGCCTGACTGGTGCCAAGTAGCTCAAAACGAGAGGTCGAACCAGACTACGAGAATTCAAGTTGAAAGAGAGCCAGATAGGGATTCAAAGTTGGTGCCGAAGTGTCCAACCTTGTGACTGGTCTCGTGACTGGTCACTTTGACCAAAAAACTGCACACGCACCTAACAGGTTTTGGTTATGTCCGATGCTGCTGGACACGAAATCAGTGTTTGTGCTTAGTAGAGAATGAAACCACATCCTTGGGGGCAAGTATGAAGACTCTGGTATTCAAACGAGTGACTCACTTGGCTGAGGGTAGAAAGATCAATCGGACATATGTGCAGAGAAATGTAGGACGACAGGGTAGACGGGTTTGGCACATACCTGATCCAGAAGAAGTAGAAGACCTCTGCCGAGACCGCCAGTGTGAAGAAGCACCGCCCCGTGACCTGGTAATAGGTCTTGGTGGACAGGATGACCATAGCCAAGAAGAAGAGGAAGAACGCAATGACGCCGCCATTGCGCACAGTGCTGCAAATGGACCAGGAGAAGAGCGCTTTTGGACTTCGTTGCATTTAGAGGGGGGCGACGAAAACTCTTGTTTGGGAGGCGTTTAGATCCAACGAGGGTTTAATAAACGCAGGAAAAGCATTGGCTCACAGCCGCTTCACATGTTATGCAGCGGAGAGACAGACAGCATGACTCGACCGGCCGCTGGTCATGGAGAAGCAAGGTAGGTGCAGTATCCGTTTGGACTCTAAATGGTTCAAACGGTACTGCTTTTACACAGAAACGATACGTACTTCTGGGCCTGTCGGATTGTTTTCATGCCAAGAAATCTGAACACTGTTTCAAGGGAGGCTTCTATATGGAAGAGAAGAACCATTTGAATAAGTAAGATTCCGGATGGTCCATTGCCTTTAGCGAGAAACACTGCCTCGGACGCTGCTCTATTCAAACAGGAAGGAAGCAAGGTTTGAACGCTCCTGCCACCTAACTAGGGAAGGATCACTTGACACAGAAGAAACGATAAGGCCAGGAATCTCAAGTCGAGCACGCTATCCTTACCCAAAACACCAGTACAGCTCTTTCTATCTGGTGGTGCGGAAAGGACTATAATTAAGGACTCCCTCTGAAAGGACCGCTACAAACAGTGCCGGTCCCACCTGTACTCGTTGAACTCGTCGCGCACGTTGCGTAGCTGGAACGTCAGCACCACGAGAACAATAAAGTAGAAGGGGAGGATGACGAGCGCCGACACGGCCCACCGCCAGTTCTTAATGATGCAATCGCCCCGGACGTCGTCGTTGTTGAACGCGATGCACCGGAAACTGCACAAGGAGCAGAAAAAGTCTTCAGTCTTTGTTCTTCATTCTCGGCATGCACTCGCAATTGGTGAGGCAACGAGAGTTGATACAACGCGTCAGCAATAGAATCTTAAAAGGAAAGCAGCAGGACTCTCTGCCTTCCGCGTTGAGGGCAGTGAGATACAAGTGACTTGAAGTCCTCATGCGTCACTATGCTCCCAAAGGTATGCGAATGCCTCTTCGAAGGGAAGCAAGCAACCATATTCTTCAGTAGGGGAACTTTTACCAATATCCATTGGGTTCAACCAGACTTGATTGGAGAAGTGAATCTCTGACCATCCTTGACCAGGACATCCCACCAGAATTGGTCCAGTCAAATGCCAGGGTTTACATTGTCTGAGAAGCCAAAGCAGATTTGGCTCAATCCAAACACAAACGCTCACCCAAGCCGCGCCCTGCGGCTTGAAAAAGAAGTTTGGAGACAAGTGTGCCTCACTTGCTGGCGTGCTGGGCCGAGGCAAAGATGCAGAAGATGATGACTGGCAGCAGGAGGACTACGAGCGGGATCCAAAAGTCCCGCTCCGTGGTCTTTTTGGCCTGGACGAGCAGGCGGTGGAGACGCCACATGCGAACAATCAGGCAGTTGAGCCAGAGCGCAAAGCCGAGCCCCAGCTGCAACCAAAACGTCCACAACGTACAGATCGTCCAGAACGTGTTCTTCGGACGTCCGAAATGGTCGTTCACCACAATGGTTGCAGCAATCCAGATGAGCCCGCCGATGGAGCTTATGACCGTAGCGTCCACGCGCTTATACTTGATGGGGAGGTAGTTTCGGTGCCAGACCATGACGGCGTTCCCCAGAATAAAAGGAATGACGCAGACTCCAACTATCGCAATAACGACAATGTCCAAGGCTTGGTTGGGGGGAGACCCCAAGCGCTTCTCATCAGTTCCCGAGAGGTCATACCCCTCACAGTCTCCCGAAGTGACAAAGTTGTTGGAACTCATTTTGTTTCACTCTAGTTGTTTCTTCAGTATGAGGAATTTGTACTCAATTCTTCTATGTATGATGGAAAACAGTTCTCCCCTGATTGTCTCTGTAAGAGGAATGGTCCACCTGAATAGGTAGCTTGTATGGTTTTCTCTTGCCTAGCGCAAGCTAGGATACTTTGCTGTACAGATGAAAACCTTCTTATGCTTCTTCTGGTAGACCCTTTCTTCTTTACCCCAGCATCCCGGAATATGGAAAGGCTCGCTGACCAAACAATGTCAGAGAAGGTGAAGCCGCGCCTAGGCGCTAATGCAACCACCACAGCAAAGCGCAACTCTGACTAAGCCCTCGTGCCGTTTCTCACGGTAACTACTCAGCCGATTACCGGTATTCCAGAGCAGCGCATTCCACCACTGGCAACAAAGCACGGCCGTTTCCCAACCACAATGCCCAACAAGCAGCAGCACAATCCTGCCTGCTTCTGAACCTGAGCGTTCAGCTCCGAAACGAGGAAGTTGCTGCAAAATTTTCCACAGACGAATGCAGAGAAATGAGGGAACCCGCAAGGTCGCACCTCCGCACTTTTCTCCTCGTGATTCGCGCGCCTACATCTATTTTGTGCGCGACTCAGCATCCCAGGCGCTCATCGGGCGCAGATTGTGTGCAGAAAGCACATTGGCTAGCGCAACTGAGTTGACTTTCGCTTGTCCGTAGTCAAAGTCCATCCCCTCTAGCTAGCTGTGCACAACTAGACAGGGGACGATCGGACAAAGTCTGGGCTCTGGAAAACCCTAATAGGATCATGCCGTCTCTGCTCAGTGTGGAGAGCAGCAATCTTTTGCTGCATTTCGGAACGTGGGGTGTGACCGCTGTTTTCCTCGTTGAGAAGTGAGGAGGTACACTGACATAATGCTCAATGCCGCCGTGGCTAAGGGGGGGCTAAGAAGTGCAATGCTGTGAGACGATTCCCGCACATTCTCGTCCATGATAAAGGCAGACCTGTGGAGCCCATGCTGTAGATTTGACTGATGGGAGACGCTACAGCTCGGGTACAGCTCTGCCACTCGACGACCCTGCAACTCTTGAGCTTGTCCCTCTCTAGGTGCTAAGGTTGGAAGAAGAGCCTTCTTTGCAGCAAGTCTCCCATCTGACACATCATTGGACACAGTGGTCCCCTTCCTTCTGGCTTCCTTTCTTAACAAACTCGCATTCAGAAGTGAGTTTGCTTCGCGAGCAAGTGAGGGCAAATGGTTCGATACTTGTAAGCCCAGTCAACAGATGTAAGCCCGGTCAATGAAGGCCGCTACTTGAGTTGTCATTGATGGTGGTCTGGATGGAAACATGGAAACACAAGCAGGATTTGAGCGCCAGCAAGGTCCAGCCTTTGTGTATAGAATCAGCAACGTTGAGGAATGGAAGCGGGCGCAGGAGGAGGGTGGCTTGTGGGGGAGCCAGATGGATCGAGACAGCGGCTTCGTTCACCTCAGTTCAGAAGAACAGGTGAGGCAGCAAGCAGCAGCAAAATACAGACCGCTTGACATAAACCGACCGCAAAAGGACAAAAGCAGCGTGCTTTTGAAAGTGGAGAGGATAGTGTTAAATTGCTTCTTCAGGGTGAACCACCCTCACCTGCAATAGGGTACTTGTCTTTGACAGGCTGAGGGTGATCCTCTGGAAGACCGTTTCACAATAGGTCGAGAGGTGGTGTGGCAAGGGAGGAGGATCATGAATGGGAGTATTGCTGCTTGACAGGTCCCGGCAACTCTGAAGAGGTTCTTTGTCGGGCGGGAGGATATTATCCTGCTCAAGATCGACGCTGCCAAGGCGAGTCTCCAACTGAACCTGTTCGTGTGAAGCGGTGAATCTGTCTGCGTGAATTTGATCTTGTTTTTCAGTGCCCAAATCGTTGAGACGATGATGTGCTACAGCTGTTTGCGTCAAACTTGCTATCAGGTTCCAACCTTATGAGCATGGGTCCAGACCTTCAACCTTCCGATGTCTTTCCTATCTTCAATCGAAAGCTTCAAGATTAAAAAGCATGCTTGGAGCACTTAATTTTCATCGGCAATTTCGGAGCAAATAGCTGCGAGTCCCAACGAAACCCCCGCAAGACCTTCCAAATAAGTTGCAAACAAAACAGTTGCTCAGATTGCGAGTCTGTTTCACTTGGTCGTAACTGTCGGCAGGTCCTTATCTAGCAGCAGCAGTCCGCCCGATGAAAAAGATCGACACTTTGAAGCTTGACCAAAGTTTGCCAAAAGTTTCCTCAAGGATTGCCCTTTGGCTTGGTAGCTTTGATTTTGGCGACACAAATGCATCTGAATCATCCTTACATGGGAATCAGCTGCTTTACTACAGCTCCTTCCGAGCAACCTGCCACTTTTAGTGAAAATTTTAGACTAACTTAGTCAGTCTGTTGTTGAGTGAAATTACTCTAAAATAGATGACACTAAAACTGGCCGGTTGATCGGGAGAAGCTGTAAGATCATATTCGATGAGCGCCGTTCACTTTTGCGGCTTGTCATGTTAGTTCGATGCATTTTGCAGCTTGGGGCCCAACTCAGGTTTGAGGATACCACAGGCCACGGAGTATTCCCACACTTCTATGGATCGGACGGGGAATACCATGCGTTGCCATTAGCCGCGATTTTACAGGCGGAACCAATTACTCACGAATTCAGGTTTTGAACCTAGGAATTCAGGTTTTGAACCTAGGTCCAAGCTAGACCAGAAGTACGTGCATGCAACCGGCCAGAATTTTTAGAGCTACGGGTTCCACGATATGAGATTTGTGCTACGCAGTTGAGCTTTCTGTCATAGCGCGGCGGCCAGTGCCTCTTCACAAGACGGACATAGGCCGACCAGGCTCGACGGAACCGCAATCTTCAGTGGACATCACATCCAATCTATACATACCTATATATTGCGCGATTGGTCAGTATATAAGCTGCACTGGCATGCACGATTGTCGGAATGCGAAGCATAACTCAGCTGTACTTGCGCAAACGTTGCATGATTCAGCATGCATAGTAGACTTCACACCGGCACGATTTGATTTGACCTCGATTGCCAATTCAGTCAGGGCAGACGGTCAATCATGCACTGACATTTGCGTAGACCCCGTCACACGCACGCACCTATACTGACATCATCGACTTAAGATCAAAGTATGATTAGTCAAGCTCTTAACAGTCCAAATCCTGCAAAATGTTGGACACGTATCACCGACTCTGTGGATTGGTGTGGCCGTGCTCAAAGCTTGCTTTTGGTACCATACACGAATCAATCCGAGAGCTCTCTAATCTAGTAGACGCATATCCGCATCTGGATCTGTCACTGCGACCTAGCGGGAAGAGAATGTCAAGGAAACTGGAGGCTCAGTATCATCCTCTAGCCGAGCAGGGTGCATTCATCAAATCAAAGATTCTTTCTACTACAGGTAAAACCTTTTTCATCTTCTGTCTGGGCTTAGCCCTTCGATTCTTTGGCAGCCCTCTCTTGACTCCACTTTTTGGGGTACACCAACATGGATGTATTGACCCTCATCTTCAACAGCGTGCCGTGTGCGCTTGCAGTACTTATAGTACATGAACGTGTGGATCGTCATCAATCCTAGAAATGATACTAGTCTCGGTGGGAAGCGGTCAGCTGCGTTCTTTGGGAGCCTTTGAGGGTCTTGATTTCCGCTTGGAGAGCGGCTATGACTTGGTCCTGTCAGAAAGAAAGAAACAAAGTCACCGACAAGAGCCCAAGCGTGGGAGCTTCAATTGGTCAAAAGTGAAGCTGTTTCACCGTACCAATGATTGATCTATGCACACTTGCCGCAAACATGAGATAATTTAAGTTCTTCTGACCATCTTGCAAAGCCCCTCAGGTAGTATTGCATTTGCTCAAACTATGCTCTTTAAGTCCTTCTAGGCCGGACGGAAAAGCACTGAAAAGGGGTACGATGATTCTCCGACATGTATGCGTACGGCTTCCAATACTTGCGGAGTGCGTAGGCGGCTATTATTGATAAGTTCATAACTAATTGCTGGTATGGTACGTTGCGAGAAAACAAGGTCATCTCGAGGAAACCAACCGGACCGGAAAAGTAATACGACATACTGAAAGTGTGCGGAGCACTGAAGGAATCAATGAGACGAGGCATTTCCAATACGATAGCCTTGGTTCTGGGAGGAACACAACTGAAGCGCCCTGCCATAGCCATGCGATGCTTTGCCACAAGGCGCTCGAGCGCATGCGCATGCGTTCAGAGGTGCCTCTGTAACTGGCGAATGGATAGCGCAGCAAGTACTTTGAAAAGAAGAGAGCGGAATTTGGGGTGAAAAGACAATCTATCCCCTTGGGAGCCGACCCAAAAGGAGGCCAACTAAGAGGCCGATACGAGACGCTGAAAGCGGCTAGCTTCGAACATGAAAGTTATGCTGGATTGCGTGAAGTAAGCGGGAATAATGTCTGACCTTGTGTTCGAGGCGCACCTCCAGGTGGGCGCGCGTCCTCAAGCGCTTTCAGCAGCTCTTCCCCAAACGCAAAGCAAGACAGCACTAGAAAAGCGGAACGTTAAACCATGCGCTCTAGCACGAAGAAAAAACTAGAGAGGGGACATCCTGACCTTTGTGCTCGAGGCGCACCTCCAGGTGGGCGCTCCGTTGTCGCTCCTCCTCAAACGCCAAGCAGAAAGCGGCGCTCTTTGAGAACCAGGGAGGTAAAGAACTAGAGAGGGGAGAGTCTGACCTTGTGCTCGAGGCGCACCTCCAGGTGTGCGTTCCGTTGCCGCTCCTCTTCGAGCGCTTTGAGCGCCGCCTGGCGCTGCACCTCCACCGCCGAAAGCTCCTTCACCAGCGCCTCAATACTCGCCTGCAGCTGCACGTCAAGGGGATGACGTCAGAGAGGATGGCGTGCGGGGATGACGTCAGTAAGGGGTTTGCATCCTGTTCTTGCTGCCCGTAAGTGCCATAGGAGAGACTTGTGGAATCTAGCTGCCATTAACCAGCCTTCTTAAACAGCGCCTCGATGCTCGTTTGAAGTTGCACACAGAGATGACGTCAGCAAGGGCTACCAAGCCTCAGAAAGGGCTGCCAGCCACGAGGAGCCAAGCATCCCAAGATACGCAAGGTGCAACGCCAATTTTGATACTCATCCATCGAAGTTTCATCAAATTCTCGTCAGTTCAAATGGATTCAAGATGCTCCTATATTTTGTTGATGCTGACTGAACTGCTGTTCTGATAGTTCAAAGTTGTTCAATCGAACAACAGTGTTCGAGAACCATACTACCAATAGAGACAACTGCTTATGCCAATGGAAACAGACAGCTTCGATCATCTCCTTATCCTCCTCGAACCGCCTCAGGGAAAATCGAAAGAACCAGAGGAGAACCTTCGGAAGCGAAAGGGGGAAACAAATACTCATTCACAAACTATGCCTTAGGAGCATCAACCTGTCACAAAGCCCAGGCCCTTGGAACGTAAAAGGTAATAGTCCTTGTGTAAAGACGACAAAAGCGGCCAGGCAAGCGTTTTAAACCCCGCAACCAAGTGCTTTGCTTTTCACCTGGGCTATCTCTTCTTCGTACGACACCTCTTCGTCCTTTCGCCGAGTCTCCAGGACGCTGTTGTAACGGTTCGGTTCTCCTGCTCTCCCATCCGACTCTAAGCGCCCGCTCACGGAGGCAGCTTCACTTCCTAGCCGTTGATCTTCCAGTTCGCTTGACTCTGGCCGTTCGTCTTCCCACCCCTCGCTCCACAAGCGCTCAAAGCGAGCAAAGCTTGCATAAAGCGAGCGGCCCACTTTCTCTAAAAGCCCCCCCGACGATTCCCCACCGTCCGCTCGCCTCTCTTCTTGACCGTTCGCTTCGCTCTCCGCACCCTTCACCAGGTCAACGCCCCGGTTAACGAAGTAACCCGCTTCCGCCTCCGGCCTGCCCCACCGGCCTTGGTAGCTTAATCCGTTTCTTTCAAACCCTTGGCTCGCGCCCACATAGGCCCCCTCTAACTTCTCCTCCAAACCCTCGTCTGCCTCCCTTAACCCGGCTCTTAACCGCAGAACGGTGGCCACAGCCCCCGCCAAAACCAGCGCTAGCCCCAGCACAACCCCCGCCCTCCCTACAGGCGACTGCGGCAGCTTAACCGGAACCACAGCCGTGACGGTTTGGCCGACCCGTCTCACTAACCCGTGGGTTGGGGGCGCCCGCGTCACAAGTGCTTCTTGAGCTGCCGCGTGGCGCTGGACGACGTCAGCAAACGTTTCTTGCGACATTGGGCCCCAGTAACCGGTTCCGGGGAGGCCCTGAGCGCGCTGCCATTCGCGGACCGCCACAAATGTTGCCTTTCCAAAGTACCTGCAAAAATTGAAAACGGTCTGTTCATGTATGTGTGTCCCAGAAGAAGAGAAGAAATAAACCCAACCGGTTATTCTTTGCCTGTCAAGAAAGGGCAATGTAGAAATTGAGGAGATTGTTGTATCAAAAGTATGGCCGAGTGACGGACTCATGACAGCGTATGACATGGGCAGTATGCACAAGAGCTCGAAAAGTGTTCTGCAGAAAGGAAAACAAACCCTGGTGTACAAACCCTGTGGTTAGAAGCGCGGCCGAATGTGCATGATAGGAATCAACTCAACGTGCCGATTACCTGGCACAGCATTCAGATCATACCGGACAGATCACGATATATGAATTGCAAGTACAGTACCTATCAGAATACAAAGCAGGATTGTGAGGGTGTCAATGAGCATATGCCATGCTGCTGTTTTGCAACCCGTGAGTGGCAAAAACTGGTGAAAAGACACGAGAACTAAGAACAAGAAACAACCAAGCACTACAATAAAGCTAGCAGTTTGGGAATGGAACTAAAGCAACGCCGCTTGTAGCCTGGCTATTCCACTGCACTGCACTACTCGTGCATTACATGCACAAGTCCACACTTCACACACTATATTGAAGAACCCACAAGCTTGAGTCTGATACAAAGGTTAAAGAATGTGGCATGGTGGCTAAAGAATGGTGGCTAAAGAATATGGGCATCGCACACAGCATGTTTTCAAGCCCATCTGGTTTCAGTGGCACAGAGAAGGACGGAGTTGAAAGCAAACGGTAGCAGAAGGGCGATAGCAACGAAGAGGACAAACTAGCAGAGGTGGACTAGGGGAAATCAGCACCCCCCTGTGAGTTGGCTGTATGCGGGCATCTGCGCAACTGTGGGCATTGCGCAATGTCCGCAATTGCGCAGGTTGCAACTTTCAACCTGATTGTAATGGCACCAAACCTAGCCACCATGAAACGCAGATAAATAGACAGGGAACAACGAAGAAAAGTTGCTCCAGACATGTAAAGGACGTGAGAGCACCCACCCCAATGATCTGGCTGTCGTGGGGGATATGCCTAACCGTGGGCATTGGTCAATATTGCAACTTTCAAGCGCACCTGATTGTAAAGGCATCAAAAGAAAGCCAACAGATAAAAGGGCAACGGAAAGGCTAATGGATAATGATAGCACCTACCCTGTGATTTGGCTGTCTTTCGGCATATGCCCGAACGTGTGCATTGCGCGCTGGAGCGCCTCGACGTCCGCGCCATAGTCCCCCTCCTTCAGGTCCCTCACAAACTCCAGCCATTGTAGCTCGTACACTGAGAATGGAAGCACTTTGGACAGCTTGCCCAAGTTTCTCGCGTCTGGCGGCCCTGGAAACTGGTCGCTGTTAGAGTCGGTTTCGGGGGCCCGCCGTCGGCCCCAACGAGCTGTGACGTTTAAACGTTTCGGAATTCTGGTTTCAGAAGGTGGGGATGTGTTGAAGAATGGTGAGAATGCAGGGGCAGGAAGCCAAGGGGAGCGCAATGCAGAGCATTCGAGGAGGCGTGGGCTATGCAGAGATGGTCTCGTTAAGGCTGTTCTCAATCTGGAACTCGACGATAAAGCCCGCCCACTTGCGGACCCCAACGAACAGTAAGCACCTGAACGATTGCGCCGCAAAAAGTGGGCTGTGTACTGAGGACTATCCCCTATGGAGGCTCCAGTGTCCCGCGCCTTTGAAGACAGTTTCATTTTCTCAAAGGAGCAGCTAGCCATGGGCGTCCCTACGGCACCTGCCATCACTTTGCCCCTTTATCCAAAGCCCCCAGCGCTATTGTATAGCCTAATGAACCTGACTAAGTGTCCTGAGGCAATGCAGCTTTGTTTCCTGATGATGCGTCAATTACTGCGGCAGAAGAAAAGGTGGTACCATCCTTTCGGGCAGAAGAAGGCCTGCAGGCTGAGCGCACTTGCTCGTGTTTGTGGCGCACCTCCATCAGAAAGCAAACGCGAGCAAGCTTCTGCACCATCGTCTGGCAAATGCTCGCAAGACTTTGAACACCTGAACGCCCTCAGGCTCACGAAGTGTGTTGTCTACAAAGCAGCCTGACACTGACAGTACCGTCAACCTTGCGCCGTTGGATGGAACATCGGGAAATCCTATTGGACGGTCAGGGTCTAAGTATAACCGCTAGGCTGGCTTTATGACTGCCAACTTCCAAGGCCCAAGTTCAACTCGGGCTAAAGCACGCTGCAATGACATGGTCACTTCTTTTTATACCCAGTAGTTACGCCATGATGAGGTAGTCAGGTAGCATGTCATGTTAGTCATGTTGCTTTGTTGTTAGTAACTGCTTGGTAACTAGAGCTATAGAAACATTTTTTGATGAAGCCCGAACTCCGAAATTGCTTGTTTCTGCGCCATGGGCCCAGGTGCCTAAGCGTTGACATCGTCCGCGATAAAGTCGTGCATGCAGGCGGACTTTGTTAAGAGTGGTTACAACAGTATCTGTAGTGATAAGGAGATCGGCTTCAATTTGTTTTATGCATGATGGTCGCGCACGGGCGGCTCCAAATAGTGCTATAGGTTTGGCATGTATGTTGACAACCAACATGGCTGGGCTGCGCAATAGAATCCAGAAATCGTCATCATCATTTTAGAGGAAAGGGGGATTGCACAGTCTGCCTTTGACGCAACATTGTAGATGATTCGCATATCATACGCTGAGACCAGTCCTACATGGATGACTCGTGCACGCATGTATAGCGGCTGAGCAGGCAACTAGACACAACGCCACTCTCAATCCGCATGCGCATTTTTCACGGCCTCATACACGAGATCCACAAACCGGTCATCCTGCACTAGCTGTGCGAGCGCCTCCCTTATCCTATCCCTCGTGATGGAAACGCCCTCAGGCACGTGCGCTCCCCCCCCAAGTGGAGTTAGCGTCGGCGGGGGCGCCGGAGGGGGGAATGGCTGCAGCAATGGCGAGCCGTGGGGCAAGTGCCCGGGCTTTTGCCGAGCAGCCGCTGGAGGAAAGCTTTCTACTTCTTGAGAATAAGAGGGGGGGTAATTTTGGCCCGAGGAGGGGAGGGGGGGCGGGACGAAGAAGGCCGGTTTGGCTAACTGGGGTTTTGTGGGGTGGAAAAGCCCGGGAAGAGGGGCCTGATTGGAAGGGGGGGGGAGGAAGGAGTTGGGGCCTGGGAGGGGGGGAGCGGGGGGGGCGGAGGGGCCTGTGGAAGACTCGCCTTGGCTCAACTGGATGGCGGTCTGCAAGATGCAGAAAAAGTTTTACTTTTCCAGAAAGCATCCACAGCTCGTCAACACGAATCTTAGATTCGGCACACCGATGTGGGCTGGACGAAACTCGACTTCGGGAGCCATCGTTGGCAATGTGAACCCAGCTTGCTTAGACGTGGTTCAGTGAAAGCCGAAGCGGAGGCGGTGTCGAGCATCCAGGAAGGTCACACTATGTTCGCATGTCAGCATGCTGTTTTCTGGAATTCAAAATCACTGAAACCCTGAGACGTGATGCCTCCCAAGATTAGCGGACGGAGCATGATTTCGAGAACACGAGGCGGTCAGCACCCTTATTCGCGCATCTCTCACTCAGAATCACCCCAGACAATCAGCAGCCAAACTTTCCAGGAGACACTTCTTTCCGCTGCGCGACCCGTCGAATCGTTCGCAGGACTTGCCAGCACCGCTTTCCTTCCTCAGGCACCCACCAAACGAGAAAGACAAGAGGACCATATGAAAAGACATCCTCATAAGAAGAACGCACCGATCAAGGACGAAGTGTGCGCTCCAATCCAGGGGCAATGACTTACGTTGAAGAAGCGCTGCAAAAGATCGGCCGCGGGCTCTTCGGGCGATGAGATGGCCTCGTCGGACGGCCCCTCGAGCGGCTCCGCCACGACCGCGGCCGCGGTTTCGCCCGTCGGCTCTAGTTCTTGGTATGCCGGGCTGCAGGCACAAGGAAAGATGACTTTTCGGAAAGTTGAAAAATCACGGAAAGAAAAGGAACGACAATAGAGAAAGATCAGTTGATTAGTTTTTGAAGGCTCGTCGGCTCTAGTTCCTAATATGCCGGGCTGCGAAGGAACAAATTCGACTCGTTCAAACAATCGTACTTGAAAACATTGTTCAAATAGGAGAAGAAGTGGTGAAGTAACTTGCTCGGTGCCGCCGCAACCGAGAATGTCTCGAGTCTTGTGTGGAAACGGCGTTGTCCAGAACCTTACGGCAATGATGAATGTCGGTGGTTAGAGGAAGACTTAGCAACAAACGAGCCGTCACCAGTCCGCCATTCACGAACTGTAATCAAAGAAAGTTGCCAGATTCGTGTATTTTCAAAAGCATCCTACGAAAGGTTGGGAACCCTGCCTGACCCTCTTCCGGGAAACGATAGCCCCGTATCGGCGAGTTCTTTCCTAGGAGACAAACGTTGTTTATGCTGTTGGTAAGCGCTTTCGAAGTCGCTAAATTTATCTCGATGAAACATAGCGATCCGACAACAGAGACGTCTGCCTTCGTGCGGGAGAGCCCCCGCTTCTTTGACCGACCATAGATTCCGTTGCCCGTATTACTGAGCCAAAAGTCTCATATGGAAGGACCTTTTCGCGCGTTCTTTAAAACACTTAGCAATCATACATACTCAATATCACAGAGGCTTTGTATACTGGCGTTCCCCCTTCCCCCCCGCGCCCGAAAGGTCCGATAGCGGCACACTCTCCTCGAGCAGAAGACGTTCCGGCTGGCAAAGAAGCCTGATCGCGCGCGTTTATGACAAGCGGGCCTTGAAACTTACATTACAGGGGCGAAGGCCTTCGGCTTAGGGGGCGTCTTGTTGAAAGCGGAGATTATCCTGCACCAAAAAACGATGAGGCTGTCATGAGGAAGTCGCGCTTTCCGGTCAGTTTTTGTCCATTTTTGCCAGAGGCAACTAGCTCAAAAAGAGGGCGTGGGCGTCGTACAATAGGAAACGATGCGTACGTAGGTCGCCTCATGGGGCACTCGTCAATCCAGTCGATTGGGGCATTGCTTGAGCGCGAGTTAGTCGGCTGGATCGAAATACGCATGACACGAAGAGTCAAGATCGAACCACAAATTTTTCCATGTCCACGGAATAGGGAAACTAGCGCAGCACCTGACAAGTAACCGGTCCTTGTTAAACGCCTAAGCGGTTCACTCTCGAAGAGCTTGGTGCGAATGGCTGGGCAAAACAGAACCGCGTCTTAGGAAAGACTTCGAAATGCAACCTCGGCATGGAAACTGGCGCAGGATTATGGTCGTGCTTGTCCGCGAGCTCCTCGTTCAGTACCCAATAAATGCCATATCATGGATGGCTCACTGGAAAAAGAGGTTCCTTTGCCCTACAGTTTAGAGCACAATCTCCTTGCGATTCGACAGGTCGTCACGTGCCCTCCCCTGACTCGAGTTGCACACGTCCATCTCTCGTTTGCTTCCTCGACTGGTTCCTAGACTTTCGGATTGGTGTGCGCTTTGCTTTGAACACAAAAGGTGAGAATGAGACCACTGCGACGCAGCCTCACCTGGTTATCAGCTTGGCGGCGTCCTCGCACTCGCGAGGGTGTAGAACCAGACTTTCCAAACGTCCGAAACAGCGTGTGCAGTCTGCTTCAAAGTAAGGAAGCGCAGAGATAAAGAAGCGTGACAAGCAGCCTCACCTGGTTATGAGCTTGGCGGCGTCTTCGCACTCGCGGGGGTTGTAGAACCAGATGCCGTTGACCTCCTGGACGGCATTGCGGTACAGCAGGTACGGCGTCTGCACCTCGAACTCGAAGTCGCCCAGCAGATCCTCCACTAGGTTTTCTGTAAGGTATTAGAAGTGGGAGTATGTGGGCTTTCTGGATTTTATTTGGCTTACAGCAGTATGGTAGAACCCGTGTGACAGAGCAGGTCAAGTGTTTTCACCTCGAACTCGAAGTCGCCCAGCAGATCCTCCATCAGGTTTTCTGTAAGGGAAGGGAATTTCGAGTATGTGGGCTTTCTGGGTTTCTAAGGCTTACGGTTTGGATCATGGTAGACCTTGATAGAGCCGTTTGATAGAGCACGTCAACCGTTCGCACCTCGAACTCAAAATCGCCCAGTAGATCCTCTACCAGATTCTCTGCAGAGGTTCTAACGGCTTGGAGTTTTTGAGCTTTCTGGATTGTTGAAACGAGTCAGCAATGTTTCGAATATGATCAACTTTGAAGACCCCTTGGCGACTGAAGGTTTCGTCTGTGACAACTTTACGAAGTATCGCCACCTCAGGATTCGCACATGGTAGAGCAGGTCGAACAATTGCATCAACAATGGGAATTTGCTAAGCAGGAGCTTTATCAGGGTCGCTGCAAGGCCTAAAAAATCTGAGTCACTTGGCTTCGTGGAGGTGTAAAGTATACTCGTTCTTGTTGATGTCCTCGTTCTTGTTGTGTATTCACTTGCCTTGCCCGAACATTTTTATTGTTTTTCAACTTACGTATCTGGCGACGAAAGTGTCGAAATAAGACGCTTGTATCGTGAATAAACTTGGGGACACTACGCACACGAGGTCAGCTGTTTGCACGGCACAGAGAAGCAGCAATGACAAGAGCAACTAAAGATTGAACACTCTTGACAGGGTTGACTCTAAGGAAGATCCGCTCTTCCAGCCTAAAACCGTGAAGCAAGAGGTCAAATGCACGATTCCGGACTCCGCTCCAACCAGCCGCTGAGATAAGGTATACAAAAGTGGGGGTTGAATGCGATAGTGTCTCTCGTTCCCAATCCGCAAGTCCTGCCGTCGTCTACCCCCACTGACACCAAGTCGAGTGCATTATGATGCATGCCCGATCCCTGCAATGTTAGCACATACCAAAGGATTGGTAAAGTCCTCCTCTGGCCAGTGCATCTGCAAATCCTCCCTGCCAACAGAAACAGATCACTGAACCTTACTGCTAGCGGAAGTCCTTGAGACACAGAAAGCTAGTTCGCACTTACCGGTGCTCCTCCTGTTCATCACGATGAACTGGAAACGGGGCTGCGTCCGCCTGCGAGAGAGTGGAGATTGCGGCTTTTTAACACTGTTTATTCTCCTAGCAGTACAATTAAATAAGTCTGAGCAGTCGAATTGGAGGTCGTGCGAGTCTGGGGTTCAGTGTATCCTTTGTTCAAAGGTGTTACAAATTTCTTCTTACTATGCAATCTCGTCGGAACAGGACGCAATTTCCTTTGCTAACCAGTGGCCCTATCAGTACTTTTATGGTGGCCCTATCGGTACTTTCATGGTGGCCCTAACGGGACTTGCTATGGATCATGACCCAGTATCTACACCAACGAGGCTGCTCAAAAATAATCAAAAGCCCGCTTCAGGGTGAGCAAGTGGTGGTGATTGAGAATCGGACAAATAACAGCCTGCCGTCAGAACTAACTTTCAGCATCTATGCTTGTTTTCCTCACCCTCTCTGTTTTTCTTTCAGCTCATTATGCTTCAAACTATTCCCCTCCGGACAAGTCTTACCTTTTGACCACAAACAAAGACCCCTCAACGTCCTTCCGACTCTGCAGAAAGCACGTTGCAAGCGGTTAGCTTGTTGTGAAAACTGAGGCAAAATTGCTCCACCCTTTGACCTGCATAATTAAGACTTTGATTTCCAAGGGTCAATCTCAGACCCTACTGCCAATCACGACCTATCCAATCTACCGGCCTGCTTATCGCTTGAAGGCCTGCATGGTCGATCGTGATGGACGCGTTGAAGACCAAGATCAGATTGAGCGATTCAGGAACACTTTTGACTGCAGAGCCTCTTGTAACGCATGTGGCCCATCAAAATTGTACACCTCCGCAAGGTTCAACCTACATTGATAGCCAAATCTGGTATAGGAGGTGCCCCTGACAATCTCTCAGCTCTCTCTTTTCTTTAATGCACAAGTCACACGCCACAGGAACACACTTGATCTTGGGGGGACCGAAACTGAACTCCAGCCAAGAAGCGGAGGCATGTGGAACTGCATATCATCTAGAAACAGCTCTTTTAAGGCAAGCTACCAAACACTTGTCAGGACCAAACTATTCACTAAGTACTTAGATGCACAAGGTCTGCAATCTACACCATACTCTATAGATGTACTGGCCCAAATGTGGGGGATGCTTATGAGCAAGAGCGGACAGTCACAAGTCTTCAGCAGCAGCTTGCTGAATGCATCAGTGTCTGCAGATGGACCGGCCCAGACATGGGAGATGCTCATGAGCAAAAGCGGACGGTCCAAAGTCTTCAGCAGAAGCTTGCTTAAATGCATTAGTGTCTGGCATCATGGAGAAAAGGTTCTGGACGCAGTAGTGGTGGTACAATGAACAGTTGACTCAAAGACCCACTGTAAGATAGACCGCCACTCAAGCCTTGTTGTCCTCATGACAAAGCAATTGGAAGGACTAACACTAGCTTTTTAACACTTCCACCGCCATTGCAAATACTATGCTCGTTTCTTGATCACATGGTACTCTGGACGAGGCTTCACAAGGTAGGCCCTTTGGAACGCCACAGATACAAGCATCCAAACTTGCAGCTTGCTCGACGGAAGAGCAGGGAAGGATGCTAGTCAGAAAATAGTCATCGAGAAATACCCCACACTCACCCACTGCTTCTCATCGACGTCAAACTCGTACAGCGTCACATGCCCCGCCGTCGCCAGGATGTCCTCCACGTTGGCATCCATCCGCTGCAAGACCGCCAGGTTCAGCTCCTTGGCTGACTCCTGATCGATCTGCGGCTGCGGGGTGCGGCTCTGCGCCATGCTTGCACCCGGGCTTTTGGACGCAAGGGGTTCCGGGCGCCTCTCAGGAAACGCAGCTCTTTGCAAACCTTCCGACAAGCAACGGAACATTTAGCAGACTCCTGTTGTGGCTGCACCCCTGCGATTCTTTGCCTTCACAGACGTCGTTTCAAGTGCACATCTTCATTCAGAACTTCAGCCTTCAGGAGACTTCAATGATTCTGAAGAGCGACAGATCAACAGAGATCAGATACCGAGTCAAGAGGAGCCGAATTGACAACGGAGGTGAAGATGGGAAAATATGCAGTCAAATTACATGAACTCTTATGAGCATCCGGAGCAAAAAGACGGCACGCGGTAACCGGCGTTTTGTATATCCTTTAATTTGTCTTTTGAAATAGAACGGTCAACCGTTACCAAGCCCTTAAAAAATCAAAAGCCTCTGATAAAAACTCCGAATATATCAAACAGACTTGTCATGTCTGTACAGCTGGGTTCCGAATCCAGCCATGAAGACTTTCGTGGCCCCACATTCTGAATCCTAGAGCTGCGAAACACTTGAGGAGCGCTTAGAACTCCCAGACAGCTAGCGACCATCATGGCGTCCTCTCTTGCTGCCGGAGCCGTCAGCTCCAAGCTCGTTGCCATCCGCATTCCCTCCTCTCAGCAGACTTCCTGCCAACCTTCTTCTTTCTCCGGAGCCCCCATCTTTGCGCACAGACTACCTGCAAACGGAAGCAGGATAACTTGTCAGGCAGAGAAAGACGCTGCTGACGTAAGCAGGAGGAGCATTTTGGGGCTTGCTGCTGCAGTCGTCCCAGTCTTGGCTGCGTCTCCTGCATTTGCGCTTCTGGAGAGCGATGAAGATCTAGAGTTGCTCTCAAAGGTGAAGGAGTCGAGGAAGAAGCGGGAGGCCAGCCAAGCGGAGGCGAAAAACAACCAGGATGAGTCATGTAAGGCGGCCATGCTGGCGGATTTGGGCTACAATGGTTTGTTTCTTGTGTTTTTCCTGATCTCGGTGTCACTCGGGGAGCTTTTATGAGCTTCATGCAGGCTTGTGCATTTCCATTTCTCGAACTCAGCCAACACCGCCATCTCTTCTGAAACTGGTACATGAGCGGCACAACCCTAACGGTTTGCACATGTGTCCGCACACTTGCCCTGGCGGTATTTCCGCCTGCATTCGGTTATTCATCGCAATCGCTTAGTATGCGGCAGGGCTTAAAAGTGATCATCGTGCAAAGCTTCAGAATGAGTTTGATTGGCTGCTGCAGCTGAAATCTGCAAGCAAAGGTTGAGGGACAAGCTCAAGAGCTTTTACTCCCCGTAATGAGGACTTTATATGCTCCTGTGAGCGAAGCCTATAAAGTCTGCGATATGGTCCGCTCAAAGGAGCATATACTGACGGTGATATCCATGTTCTTTCAAAGACTTGCACTGTCGAACCACCTCAAGAAAAGTCTGCTGAGGTGGACTCTTTATACAGCGGGAGTCATGTGTGCTCTTCTCGTTTCCCTGATCGAGAGCAAGACGCACCGCTAACCAGCGCTTTCAGGGCTGGACTGGTGATCAAGTAGCTGAAGCAGAATTAGGTGATGAAAGCATAAGCAAGTCGAAGAAGACGCATAGAAAGTTCAAAGAGAAAAGATAGAAGAAGAACAACAATTTGAATGTGGCGCCCTTCTTTTTCCGCAGCGGCGGTCCAGGATGCGGTAAACAGGCTGGCCAAGGCTGGCCAGGCGATTGACAGCGACGACTTTGAAACCGCGTCGTCTGTCCTCGGAAGCAGCTCGGACGTTACCTGGGTTGCAAATGTAGATGGGGCTCTAGCTAAGGTGACCGTTTCGACTTAGAATGTCTGCATCAAGGCTTGTTAATGAAAGCAGATTCTGTTGGTATGTGACATGGTGAACCTGAGGCAGTCGCTCAACAGTGACATGATGGCTTGCTGGTGATTGGGACATCAAGTAGAG
Organism: Klebsormidium nitens; assembly: GCA_000708835.1. NCBI lineage: Eukaryota > Viridiplantae > Streptophyta > Klebsormidiophyceae > Klebsormidiales > Klebsormidiaceae > Klebsormidium > Klebsormidium nitens. The sequence continues at coordinate 148,905 of DF237065.1, forward strand.
GCACATTGCCCCCAGGTTATCTGCTGCTTTTACTGAAAGCTGGCCTTTTCTGCTTGATATAAAACACGAGAGCTCCTGAACTATGCGCTGACCACCTACAACTTGCTTGCAGTTCGGTAGCAAAGGAAAGGAAAAGAAGGCGGCTGCCGACTTCAAATCTGCGTTGAAGGCCCTCCAGACCTCAGGTAATTCAGTCGTACTTCATTGAATCTTGTTTTCACGCTAATCTTCTCCAGTGGCACACAGTTGAGGTGAACCTTTCTTTGAACAACTGGGAAGCCCAAAAGCTGCGATCAATGACCATCTTAATTCTTGCACTTCCACCATCTCTGTAAGGGGCCAGAGCTTTTGGACTGTCAGTCCCTCACAATAACGTGCTCGTGGAACTCATTGAAATGTCGTCCTGACGCTAAATGCTTCTAAAGATCTAAAAAGTTGGGGTCCCGACTGCGCAACAAAAGGACGTATCTCTAGCCGTAACAGTCGTCTCAATCGCTTGTTGGATCTGGTCCACTCCAACTTCTCTTGCCGTTGCAGTTGCTCAAAAGAATGCTGATGCAGCGAAGAGCCAATTCGTAACTGCCGCAAAGGCTCTTGAATTGTGGAGCGACCTGACCGGACTCGCAGCTACTCTACAAGGATTGTAGTTTAATCACTGGTAAGCTTCGTGTTGGGTACAGTCCGAGGTGAATGGGGTTCGGAATGTTCCTACCATTTTGGGCTTGGTGCATCATGGGCTTTTGCGGCCGCCTTATGCTATTACCGTTCCAATTTTGCAGCTATTCATTTTCTGCGAACAAATTGATCTTTAAGGTTCGACCTCGGACTCCGGCTCGAGTTACAATGCATGTGACCATCTTGACTTGTCGGATGGTACCGACCGTCTCTGTTTGAATGTGACAAAGTTTTACTGCTGCCATGGGCGATAAGTACGTATATGCGGCACGGCATGCATTACGGGGCGGCAATGAAGTGAGTATGATGGTAACTCTGGTTTCGCAGTGACATTCGTTTCGATCAAGATGTAGCACTGTTCATACCACTGCCACCTCCGCTTCACGATGCATCATATACATATTGTCCTGTACTTTTTCTGCAAACCGTCTAGCTCTGTCGAGATGCGCATGTTATATTGTATTCCGCGTCATGCAATCCGTCTGGAATCCATCTGAGCGCATAGTAAGATGGACCGCCGATATAACATGTTGGATGAAACCTGCCAACGATTGGTCGTGCAGTCACTGAGTCTTTTAAGTAGGACGGAGCAATGTGTCGATCGGCGGCCCCGGGCGCCAATATCTCAGTCCGTCCTGTCAGATCCATTAGGCCTTCAGCAGTGCATGGTGAATACTTGCTTCGCTGCTATGTACACAGAAGTTCGCTGAATACGTACGGCTTTTCGGAAGCACTGGCATTGTGCTGGTCGAAGCTGAGAACTTGTATCACGGTCTGAAGGGCCGCGGTCGCGCGGCCGCCTCGTACTAAAAACTAAGTTAGCCGCGCGGCGGCCCGGCCTCGATGATCATATGACGGCACAGTTTAGGAACAGTATTAGCCGTAGG
>DF237065.1:155839-190721 GCA_000708835.1 Klebsormidium nitens
CAAAGGTGGGGGATCATGCTTATCGGCCTTTCTCACTCTCACGTCAAAGGTGGGGGATCATGCTTGTCGGCCTTTCTCACTCTCAGACAAGTCAACTTCTTCAGCCGCTGAAGTCGGAAGCAGCCGTCGCTGGATTGAGGCACTCTGCGAGGGACGAACGTCCATCAGGTCCCACTTTGTTGAACGTTTGAGAAGAGCTGAAATCTGCGGATGCAGCGAGCCAAGAATCAAAAATGTACAGCTACCTCAAGCAGCTTACCGCGATTCCTTAAGAGCCGCTCAATCCGAGTTCGGCTGTGCAAACGGTGCCCCTTACGGAATCTCTAAGATTTCGAGATATCTAAAGTTAGAGAACAATCTAGGACTCTGTTGTTGCATTGGATTCAGCATCGTGGAGTGCGTCGTTTCCATCTGGCAGTCTTTGTAACGCTGCTAAACGTGCTGAAGCAAACTAAATGCCTCGAGTAGATGCTTTCGAAACCCGCTTGATTCGCCTTTGGCAAATCCGAAGGTATCAGCTTCGCCCCCGTTTTCTTTCATTACAATCTGCGATGTGCTGCGCGCCTTCGCAACCTACACGACGCTGAAAATGAAAGCCTTCCTTTCCGTTCCAGGACTGGCTTGACTTTCATTTTGGCATTACCGGAGGCGTCTGCTTTATCGTCGAGTCGCTCGTTAAGATGCCCGGTGTGCTTGAAGAATATTGCAATGTTCAAAACTTCTCAGATTTGCATCCTGATTCCTGCAACCTCTGTTCTACAGGATTGGCTCGACATCGACTTTGGCATCGCGGAAAGCGTTGACTTCATCGCCTGTCTCGTTCGTCAAACGCCGGACGTGCTGACTGCCCTCGTCTTGCCAAATTTTCAGATCAACTGATAATAAAAGCCTTTTTTTCTCTCTCAGGACTGGCTCGACATCGACTTCGGCATCGCCGAAGGCGTTGACTTCAACGCCGTGTCGTTCGTCAAGACGCCCGACGTGCTGGAACACTGCAAGTTTTGGAGTACATTTTAAACCCGCAGTAGCAAAATGCATGTCTCTAGAAACGATCAACCCCTTCATTATTCTTATCTCCTCGTTCAGGATTGGCTTGACATCGACTTTGGAATTGCGGAAGGCGTCGATTTCATTGCCGTGTCGTTCGTCAAGACGCCCGACGTGCTCAAGCACCTGCGCAGCTACATCGAGTCCCGCGCGCGAGACCGCAAGATCAACGTCATCGCAAAGATCGAGTCGCGCGACTCGCTGAAAAACCTAGAGGACATCATTACGGTGTCCGATGGCGCCATGGTGGCGCGGGGGGACCTCGGGGCGCAAGTGCCCTTGGAACAGGTTAGGCAGTTGCTCGTTCATCTTTTGCCTTTTCTTTTAGTTTCTGCTCGTCCATATTGAGAATTACTCGTGTCTTCTTTGCTTCTTGTGCCGTGTACTTTCTTCCTCGTCGTCAGCAGCCCCCTCTTTTACGAGCTTCGTTCGTGTTACTGCTTGCGACGAACTTGATTCCGATGCTCGATGAAAACATGCGGTGTTAATCTCTTCCTTTGTGAAACGTGCCTGTTGACCGTACCAAACGAACACCCATCAGTGTCTTCAGTATCGAGGCTATACTGCAGCTCACATTGGAATTGTCCTGCTTACCGAGTTTTGACATCCTATAAAGCAGTCGTCAATGACCAACCGGATTACGGACTTCTCTCATCCAATTTTCGTATCACAGGCGTCCCCCCCCACAGCCCCCTTGCGATTCGCCCTCGGTTGTTGACACTCCTTTCGGTTTCTCCCCAGGTTCCCAGCATCCAGAAGGACGTGGTGCACCTCTGCCGGTCGCTCAACAAGCCCGTCATTGTGGCTAGCCAGCTCCTTGAGTCGATGATCGAGTACCCGACGCCCACCCGGGCTGAGGTGAGCCCCGCCGCCACTCTTTTCCGGATTCAAACTTTGCTATCGTGGCGTTTGTTTCCCGAGATTGGTCTACTTCAAAGACGAGAAGCGGGACTCATGCTGGCAGAAGGCGTGTGGTCATTTGTGACTTTTCGGGCTTCTGCTCAAGTCGAGGATCCTTGGAGACCCACTGAAGCTTTGCATTTCTTTGGTTGTGATACATTTGGAAGGAAGAGGTGCCTAGGGCGTGAGCCCGATGCATTGCTATGCGGCACACATTCGTCCAGGTTACCGACATGATTATGTTTCATGCTGCCGTTTGCAGCACTTACTTTTCTTTCAACCATGCGGCAGCCGCATGCAGTGTCCTCTAGCGACACATTCTTCGAAGCTTCTACAGAAGCCACATTGTTTTGGAGGACATCAGTCGCGGAACTCAGTTGCGGACCTCTCGGAGGCTGTCCGGCAGCACGGCTCGACACTCGCAGCTCACCGTTTCTCACCGTTTCCAGGGATGATCGACGCTGTCCTTAAAACAGGTCTCCTGAAAGGTAGTCGTCGTCGTTCAGGTGGTAGACATTTCGAAGGCCGTACGGCAGCATCGCTACACAGTTGCGCATTCATTGGTCCTTTTCTCTTCTTATGATCCAGATACATTAAACTCAACTGATCTACAAGCTTCGATTATTTTGTACACCAAGTTGCATTCCTCTGAAAAACTTGATCGGTTTGGAAATCAGAAGTACATTTTTTTGTCCAGGTTGCGGACATCTCGGAGGCCGTCCGGCAGCGCGCGGACGCCCTGATGCTGTCCGGGGAGTCCGCCGTCGGGCGCTACCCCGAGAAGGCCCTCGGCGTCCTGCGCACCGTGAGCCAGCGCATCGAGCGCTGGTGCCGCGAGGAAAAGCACCACGAAACCCTGCGCCTGCCGGAGCTATCGACGATTCTGAACGAGAGGATCAGCGAGCAGATCTGCAACAGCGCAGCACAGATGGCGAACCGGCTGGAGGCGGACGCGATCTTTGTGTACACGCGACGCGGCAAGATGGCGAGCCTCCTGAGCCGGAACCGGCCCGACTGCCCGATCTTTGCTTTCACGGACAACCCGTCGATCCGGCAGGTAGGCGACGGTTGGATCGCATCGACCAGTCTGGCTTCACACGTTCTTTTCATCCTAGTCAATAGTTGAGTTCAAGGCTTCTGTTACGTTTTTATCTCACAATGACAATTCTCTCTTTCAGTGGAGGACCCGTCGATCCGGCAGGTAGCGAGGGGGGAGTTACCAATCAAATTTGCGCTGGATTTTGTCACAAAAGGATTGTGTGCGACTAAAGAACTTCTTTTCCCGTTGACGGAATTGAAAAGCGCGTGCTTTTGTCATTGACGGTGCCGCTTGCGACGAACAACTCGTGAACTGACGGGTATGCAGGGCAGCTTGTCCTGTATTGTCTGCCTTTTGGTCTTTGGGGTGTCCTTCTGAAAATTTTTGCGTTTGATGATGCTTAACTCTGATAAAACGGCCGTGTATATATGTTGTGAATTACTCCCATTCGACTTGCCATACGTCTTTTCTCTGGAACCGAACGTCTGTGAGCTTTGTCTTATTCCTCTCTTTCCTGTCTCGTATTCATCTGCTTCGTGATCGAAAGGATCGAAGTTGCAAGCATCCCTCCCTGTATCTGCATCTCCCGCGTCGAAAGATGACTTGCGACTACAATGCTCTACCCTCCTCTTCTTACCCTCTTGGCCTTTTAACGTTGCTTGCTCTGCCTTTTTGATCATCTCCTTTGCCCCCTCTTGTCCTTGTTGAGAAACCCCAACAGTCTGAAAGGTCTGATAATCCCCCTGTTTGTCCCGCAGCGCCTGAACCTGTACTGGGGCCTCATTCCGTTCCGTCTCTCCTTCTCCGAGGATATGGAGATCAACCTGCAGCGCACATTCGCGCTGCTCCTCAAGCGCGGCATGATGAAGTCCGGGGAGGTGGTTATCGTGGTGTCCGACATAACCCAGGTTAACGAGGCCGACCTGCGGCAGTCTATCCAGATCAGGAAGCTCCCTTCCCTGGAGTCGCTCAGTTAGTTGCTCGGTTAAAGCTGGGTTGAGGTTGGGAGGTGGGTCAGTGAATGCGGGCTTCGATCAAAGCCGGGCTCGATTGCTTCCAAGGGGCGTCAAGCCTGGGGTAGTGAGGGGGGGGGGGTCCAGGAATGGGTCTCCTTGACACCAATTGCTTTAGCCAAAGCAACTACTTCGAAAAAAGCTTAACCCAAAGCTAGATTGGTATGTGGGTCAACGTGAGCTTCCTGTGAGGTGATTGATACGGACAGGATAGGGGCGTCGCCTGCTGCTTCAGTTCTTGGGCTGCTTTGATGTGGGGCAAAGTGATGGTGGCTCCGCTGAACCTTTCGGGATGCATTACAGGCCTAAGGCCATTTGGAGGGCCCTTTGTGTATACAGTGGAAATATTAGATTCCTTGGAAGAAAGAGGGGGATGGATCATAGGCGAGTGATAAATTGCGCAAGGCCGGGTAATATCACCCCACAAGCGAGCTAGTGAGTGGAATCCACGTCGTCGGAGAAGCAGCCGTTTCTTCCTTTTTCAAGCATCGTGCTAGCTAGTTCATTGAGGCCTTGCGGCAGCTCCAAGCTGTCCCTGACGATCTGAGTTGCAAAGTAAGCATTAGATTGTGAATCAGCCATGAAATCTGTCCACTTGTCAATTGATTGAACGTGTACCACCTCCGGGTTGGAGGCTTGAGTGCGCTGACTCGTGAAGCTTCTCATTTGAACAGCAGAAGCGTTTAAGCTTGTAGGCCCATGCAATTGTGTGCATGACATGAAATGTGCCCAATGATGCCTTATTGAGCACCGTCAGCGGCCAGCTACTAGGTCAGTTCGAGTTGAAAGCACGGTACTGTCAATATACGAGTCAGCTCTGGTAAACGATGGTTGCACGAGTCACTGGTGGTTCAATACTGTATATGACAGTCGGTTGTACTCGATTTAGTTCTATCGTAGTCGCACATGTTCGAGCTCGCTGCACATGCGCCATCCAAACATGACTCATGTCTGATGCCCATGCGAGTGCGGCGCAATTTATATTATTAGTATACAGCCGTCAACTGACGCTCATAGAGTTAAGCCCGTGCAATATGTTGCGCAAACCTTGACCAATGATCAATCATTTGCGCATGCTCATGCATGGTGTCTAGCTAGCTAGCTAGGTACGTATATGTATACAGATCATGGTGCTCGAGCATATGTGACTCTGCATGGCTGCATGCGCTTTGCTTTTCTTAGAAACCTATATGCGGCGGACCGCTTCGCTGATGAACGTACATACCGCCTCAGTTGCACATACCACCGGCCATGGCATACCCTTGTAGGCTTAAGGCGGGTCCGAGGTACATAACTCCGACCATCTAGCCTGGTAGCTGCGTTCCACCCGACACATGGCCCGCCAAGCAATACATGATTGTGACAGTGCTGCACATGGAACGTCCTCGTGTGCTGCGTTGCTTTCGTTTCTGAGTAGTCAACCGTGGCAGTATGTTGGCGGAGAACACAATGTGCAAAATGCTCTTGCATTTCTCTTCGTTCCAACATAAAGGTTGTATGCGGCCAACAACGTCATGGCCTTTCAGGCTGGTTTATGTTGCAACGACCTTTCTAACCTCGCAATGGCTTCCGTGACTTTATCCGTGTCATCTTCGTATTCACTTGGCGGCCGAACCCTTTGACTCTGCTCGGCCTCAAAAATGCTAGATCTGTCGATCATCCCTCGTAACAAACCTGCGAAGTGATAGAGCTGAACGTCTTGCAACGAGTCTGCTGAAAATTTGAGGAATACCCGTGTGAACATGGGTTTGCAAGAACCATTGCCAGAAGCACTAGCGGTTGAAGGGGAACTTATTATTCCCGCACTTCCAAGCTTCAAAACGAGAGGCTGAAACGTAGAAACCCTGAAGAAAAGCTACGATACAACTATGAAAAATAATCGCAATCACACAGGAAAGCAGGTTTGACTGAGGGCGCGTTTGCCGGCAATTCAAAGCGAAAAAGGAATAAACGACGAAGTTGGAATTCAAAATACAGGTCACTCACCTAAAGGAAGACATAGAGCAGCGCCAACGGCAGACGAAGCGGCAGCCGCTCGCAAACGTAAAGGAAGGGTCACCCCCGGACCCGGCACTGCATAAGGATGACAGACAATTATGCAGCAACTTCACTTCGGGTGGACGAATCGTCAACTCCGTGGTTTTTGTCTGGGAACATGAGGTTTTGGCCCACAATACCCCGAATTTGGTGTTTACCAGCAACAGAGTAATGTTATTTCTAAACCGCCCGACCGTCGCAACCATAACGGGGTGGACTGAAATCCGGGATTTCATTTCATCTGGCCTAAGAGAGCGACTGCTACTGTGCGTGCTTCGGTGTGAATCGCCCCACGACCGTAATGGAGCTCTTCAAGCAACCTCAGGGCTTTGGACACGGCGGCTTGCAAACTTGCACGCACGCTCGTCGACAAAAGTGTCCTATCCTAAAGCGAAGCCCGGATCTTGCACCGCTCTCGTTCGAACTCAATGTCCCCAAAACGACAAAGCTTTCAAATCAGCCGGAACGACTGTCTCCAGAAGGCTTTCTAACATTCATCTCCAAGATATTGTACCCGTTTATCCCCAACCAACCTTTCAATACCATCGCGGGTAAAGGCGGAGCATATCAGCGGCACTGAAGTCTCACCTGTGCCTTTCAGATCGCATGCTAGCCAGAACTCTCTCCAACCGTTAAAATAGCAGGCCAGATCGACGACAGATCTGTGAAACTTACGTGCCAGACCCGCTGCTCCGCAAGCGATCGCCCCCGCAGCCATGCTGTCCCAAACGTCCGACTTTTCTCGATACGCAATCATGCCTTGCTGGATCCCGGAATACAGCGCCACGAAGCCCCCAACCTGGGAACGTGCCGATGACAATTGTCAGGTACTAGCACGTAAGAGGCATGGCAATCGTGTGTGTGCCAGCTGTCTTCTTGCTGTGCTCTTAGTAATCCACGGTGCCTTTGACAAGGACAAACAATAAAAGTCAAGAATTTGTTTAATATTTGAAAGAGTAGGTTGCAGCGTCCAATAAATACTACTTGTATAGCACACTAACCTGAAGCACCACTTTCCTTAGAATGTCAAAAGTAGCTCCTTGATTTGCACCACCGCTCCGAAAAGTTCTCGAGGCCAACTATATTCTGCCCTTCTACCAGGTAGTCATTCCGTTGAGCGCTCATGTTGAAAACCGTCCTGTCATCAACGACTACATACGGTGTGCAACGAGACGACGTCACAGCTTTGATTACTTGCAAGTCACGACTGCTTTCAGCGGCTGACAGAGTGGGGCTAAAGATAATCAGTACCTTTCAAAACGAGGCTGGCCAGGGACGGTTGACCTGGCAAGGTTGAATGCGAAACCCTGGTCTTGGTTGCCTTCGACCATTTACATGTTGCAAAGGCCCCAGAACACGCCCAAACCCGCCACGTCGTCATGCCCAACCTGGTCCCCAATTCCGGTCCCAAGAATACTAATTTTCCTTGACCACCCTTACACCAAGTTACTCAGCCCCAAATCCTGACCAACCGTCAAAACAGTACGAAGTTTGCCAACTTCGCAAGCAATACATAACATACCCGCACTCCCGAGCGCAATGCCCCTCTCGTGATCTTCAGAAACCTCCGCTCCATCAGGTGGCGCTTGTAGTTCGGGACTCGCTTCTCGGCGGCCCGGATGCCGTCCTGATTGCCAAACTCGTAGCCGGTTGTGCTGGCGTGCGCCCCGCTGTCGGCTCGGGGCGGCGGCACAAAATGACTCTCCTGAGAGAGAAAAGGTATAGAAACTTGAGTAAATTTCGCCTGTTTTAGGGTAAGCACCTGAGGGACGGGTGAGGTTAGTCTGGGGGTTAGGGTGGGTGCGAGTGGGGAGCGCGTATTATTTCGGTTAGGGATTTTAGTTGAGGTGCCCGGGGCTTTTGTATCTTGCAAAAATCTCTAGTAGATATCAATCTAGAGTTACCAGTATCGTACAGAAAGCGTTCGGCTCTTTCCATCTCTGCAGTGACTCTTGTGTTCTGGATGGCTCTCACACGTCCTGAGGTCTGACTCATACTTACAGGCATCGACGTTATGATCAAGACTGACAAAAGAGTGTGTGACCAATGTCAGTTTCCTGACAAGGGTCTCTCAGTACTGGGATTCATTCTGGAAAGCCCAGCACACCAGCAATCAGAGCGGCAGGACTGTCTCAATACAACTGCAAGTGTCACGACACAACGCTTCTATCAGTGCAAACGTTTTCCATGAACAGGGCGGGTGGATGCGGCTACTTTATCACCTTCCGCCAGCTCTTTCACAAAGAGGGAACCTTGAAAGTCAACAGCTCACTTCCCAGACCCCGCGCTGGGGACCGAGAATAAGTAAGTCCTCCTTTTGATGTACCAAGATGTGAAGACGTGAAAGGTAAAACTCCTGACACAGCCGCACCAAGATTTTAAGGAATGGAAGGTAACTCTGCTGAAATTGATGGCTCTAGGACCATCATAGGGAGACAGCCAGAGAATGAAAAGGAGCGCACCTTTGGGGCCAACGCCTCACGCACACCACCAAACACGGCCCCTGCGAGCACCCCCGCTGTGCTGGTTGCGGCCCATTCCTGGACCTCCGGAGGCGGAGGGGGCACCTATGCACACAGGAAGGATGCAGTTTGCAAAAAATGAGGTTGAAACTTGGTTAGTAGCCCCCTGACCAGGCCTCTAATTTGGTTAAGAGGCATGGGTTATGTTGTTGATTTGCGGACCTTTCCTGTGCTGCAAACATACCGGGCCATTACGAGAAACTTGGAAACTCAACGGAGTTTCCACTCTTTCCTTATGAGCAGAGCACCAGGTGTGATGTGAACAGGAGTGACTGTCCGAGACGAGCCTTGATGATTTCTGGGTCAACGGAAGCTAGAAGAAACAGATGCATGAGTACAACTTGAACTGCTGAAACCGCTGATTGGATTAGATCGTATCGAGCAATTGAAAAGGATTTAGGAAATGACAGATTCAGCTTACCTCCTCTCCAGGTTCAATACGGCGGAACAGCTCTTTCATGGTCAGTTTATGGCTTGCCTCCAAGAAAAGTTGCCTGCAAAAGCGAAGAGCGATTGAAAGTGGTGGGGCACGAAACAAACTCGATGGCAGCAGAGGGTAAGCTGCTTGACGTCTTCTTTGAATACCTCAAGGGGAGAACAATCTTAGACCCTGAGAACCAAGAAACTGTATCGATTTCAAAGCTAGAGTTGGGCATGCGACGGAAAGGGTGATTGTTTTGATGATGACAACGGAAGTCAACGAGGAGTCTGAGAGTCACTTGGTAAACTTGTTACCCACAGCTTGCCCTGCCACAGTTCTCCAATCAATCACTTTCATGTAACGCTGAGACTGCTAAGATTGTGCAGAAGATGCAGGCGCAACATTGCAGGACTTGCCATTGCTCGCCAGCAGATTCCACTAACATCAAACAACCACTGCACAGAGATGATCTTTGCTACATCGCATCCATCTTGCAAACTTTATTTGACTGCCAGAAATTCTTACCAATCAGGTTGTTCTGAAACAACTTTCTCTGAGGTGTTTTTCACCAAACGCGCAGAGTCGAAGTGCTTATTCTTCTCCGTGTGATGTCAGCAGCCTCTCTCGCAGATATAAACCAAATTGGCAGACGTCTGCTGCAGCCTTCCACAGTGCGATCTGTGCGCCAGCTCGACCTCGTCTTTGCTTGCTCAGTTGCTGATCAATTCTGATCCAGCAAGCGCAGCTGACATTCATTTTAACTTGAATGTTTGAGCAGCAAACAAATATAGGAGGTCGGCAATTGGTCCGCCGCTTATGCATTCTTCGTTAGCAGCTTATCTGCAATCCTTGTCAAACTCGAGATAGAATCCGGCTCTTGCCTGTTTCAAACAGCTCTAGCCTCAACATGGATTCTCCTGATTCTCAAATAAGTTGGGAGACAATTTTCACAAATTTTAAGCGCGTATGTTTTTTGTAGCGCATATAGGCCAGGGCCGCGGTACTGCTTGAAGGAGAGTCAAGACTCAAGAGCAGAGGTCACGAGTGCAAAACCAGATGATGATCTTGTCATTGATGCACAAGATCACTGACACAGGGCTGCCTGCTGCCACTGCCAGTGCAGGTTCTTCAAGTTCTTGCACAGTACCACAGTCATCTTGACAGGAGAGCCTGCTCATGAGCTCCATTCCACTTGATCAATCTGGACTGATAGTTGTATCTTTGCGCAGTGGTGGTACAAACGATCAGGGCGGCCGCCGCTGCAGCTAAGTTTTCTGCTCACAAGTTGAGATTCGAATGCAATCCAGAGGACAGTCGCCATCACACATAGGTCAGAGACGGACCATATTTGCAAGGTCGCTGGTACTTACCCTAGGTCTTGCACACTATCCTTCATAAAATACTTGTAGTGCGATGGTATTCCTTTTGCTGCAAATAAAGGCGGACTTGGAAAACTTGACGAACTTGCAGCAAGAGGATCCGTCAACGTTTGTCTACTATTTCAAGGTGAGTGTCTTTGCAGCAAAACTTGGACAGGTATTACTCTCTTTCTTAGTCTCGCACCACATTGGGGAGCAGGCCAAGCAAATGCCATGGCCTACTTAATGATATTTGGAGCAGCTTCACGTAAGGCAGGCCATTGCTTTGGCAGCTTGATGCTCAAAGAGTCAACTACTAGTTACTTGAGACCCTTCAAGTCTTGAGCCAAACCAAGGCAAGCTTAAAGCATTTGTCCAGATTGGTCCAGCCTACTTTTTATGTCCTGATCTGAAGATGGCACCCGCAAAGTTGCTGGCGCTCTGGCTGCTTGGCCCTCGCTTGGCAGCTTCTAAGGGGTTTGTCATGGAACTTCATGTTATAGGACCTCTGGCAAAGCTCCCTCGAAGCGTGTGACCTTACTTTGCGAGATTTTCCTTCCAGAATTGCTATCCTGCAACTTTGGAGTCAAATAATCGATAAATAAAGCAAGTAGTAAGGAGACCTGGCTAGACTTACCACCAAGGTCAATCTCGAGTCTGTCACTCTCAATGTCAGTGATCAATCTCTTGACCTATCAAATGTAAGGGATGCTTTTTCAGTAAGATCAGCACCAGATGACTTCGCTAGTAATCACTTCTGATCCTTTCAGGTCAAGTGTACGAGCTGCAATGAGCCCAGCGATAAGGAGTCTGGCTTGACGGCAGGCGAGCAGTATGACATTCCGGGTAGTCGAGGAACCGCGCATCTTGTTCAAAAGTGCAAGTTCTGCGGACGGACAGGCACAATCACTCTTGTGGAAGGGAAGGGCCGGCCACTCACAGCAGAAGACAGCGAGTCACAAAAAGAGGCACCGGTAGCATGCTTTGATTGCCGAGGGATGGAACCGATCGAATTCTTCCCGCGGGAGGGGTGGGTGGCTGAGGGAGTCGAGTCTGGTAAGAAGTTCGAGGTTGATCTGACGGAGCTCGAGCATGTAGACTACGACGAAAAGGCGAAAGAGAGCGTTGGGGTGTACAATGTGGAACACAGTTTCAAAGTAACAAAGGGGTAAGAGCTAACTGTAGACATAGAAACTGTAACCAAAGGTACTGCAGCTTGCCAAGGTCCTAGAGGGGCGGCCACGATAAGGAGTGCACTGATACCAAAAAATCTATAGACTGAGCTCAATGATCAAGGCCGATTGCTTTGATTGAAGTGGAGTTGCATTTTATGCAACTGCTATCGAGTAGTTCCTAATTTCATGTATTCCCCCACGGTCATGATGACTACCATGATACTGTACTAGGCTAACTTACTTTGCAATGGAGAATTGAGGTTTTCTGGCCATGTCAAGATTACGAGTGGTGGACTTCGCAACCCAACACATCGTACGTCATCTAGTCAACCTTGTGTGTCTTCTTATGATTGTAGATTGCTCGCTCAATCCAGAGCAAAACCTCATGATTATTCAACGGCATGATCGCTCCATCTCATGTGCGGGATATATAGGTTTCGACTCTAGCCGGCGCAGCGGTCCACGCTGAGGCTTCCATGCACATGGTGATGTTGCATGTGCAGTGCACTCTAGCTCAAGTTCTACGATGATCGGTGCACATAAGACCCGGCCGGACCAGAAGACTTGAACTAACTGGTGATTGGTTCGTGCTTTATAATAGGCGGTTGTCTCGTTTACGGACAGTTGAATTCGTCCCGTACATGCCGCCCTTGCCATGCATGTCCGGATTGCAGCAAGTCGTTTAGATTATATCCAGGTCCAATGGTCGTTGAACCTACAACTATATCGACATGATAGCCAACGAAAGTCACTGGCCCGGACGCAGTTGTGGCGTGCCGCCCTGGCGCATGACGTTTAGTGTGAGAATCGTATCAGAAAGAAACTAACTTCTTTCCGCATGAAAACTTAATTTCGAATAATTATGACCAGCGCCGCTTGTCCTCATCAGAGTCCACAGGATGATACCAGTCCGGCGGTTTCACATGCGGGCTCAGCCGATAGTTCAACAGCACTTCCTCATCTTTTATCTCTTTTGACGCTATAAGCACAAGCGTCCGCACAACGTCCGGCCGCCGCACACGTTCCCCCGGTCGGTCCAGATTCTGGTCGTCATCGTCCCTCGTCTCCCAGATCGACCGATAGCCTATCGGCGTATCCGCCCTCTTCTGGGGCCCCTTGTCGGGGCAAAGCGTATTGGGGACATACGGCCGCAACTCGTCCATACCCGGGCCGCTTACGTGGAAGTCGTATGGGCAGACAACGACGTTTGGCGCCACGCCCTCCTCTGGGTGGTTGGCAAAGTGAGCGAGCGCCAGGGGGTGTCTCGTCTCTAGCAAAGTGCCCTGAGAAGATCTCTTTGATCCGGTGCGGCCCTCTCCGACGGCAACCAGCCTCCACCAACCCAAGCCCCCGCTCGCGCCTCCTTTTACAACTTGGTCTCTCGTTCCGGCTTCCGGATCTAGCCCATTTTCGTTGGAATGCGCAGTCGTGCTTTCGACTGGCAGCTTCTCGACCAATTCTTCCCGGTCACTCACACTCATGCCTCCACTTCTCTGTCCACTCCCCTCTGTCGACACGCCGGTCTCCCCCGATTGACCTTCCACGTTTGTCCGCTCAAAGCGCACCGCTGTCCCCCCCGAAACCTCTGATTCAGCATCGCGCCCCGAAGTCCCCGCACCCTCCTCCACACAGATCTCCTCAAGACTCGGCACCCCATCCCAGTGAAACCTCCGGTCCCCTCCCGCGCCCCACGGTTTCGCGTCGATCACGACGCCGTCAAACCGGGCAATGAAGTACGGGTTATCCCGGCCGATCCTGGAGATAAAGTAGTATTGCCTTGATGTTGGTGATGATAAATAGGGTTACGGCACGTTGGGTAAGGTCAGTGCCCGGGGGACAATTAGTAATTAGCTTGGGGGTTAGGGTGGGTACGGATGCGGAGCACGTAACTTTAGATTCGGGCCCCGAGGAACGAATGTACCTCGATCAAGGCCTAAGTCGAGGCAAAGTCGAGTCAGCTTTGGGTTACGACTTTGGCTTTTTTGCGTCCAGGAGCACGTCTATCTCGACATAGGCCTAGATGAACGCAAGCTCGGAGCTTCTGGAGGTTACCTGGGGTAACCGGGAATTTGGCGATACTGGGAGGGATCGTAGATTACGCCCGGGTAGAGGCCGACCACGGACCCTGGAGTAGCGACACCGGACAGAAAGAGGCCCGTCCCAGCGTCCGCGTGCTTGACCTGCAAGCCCAAACAAACGATTAATCGTAGCTTCGTAGGAAGGAATTCCAAGGTTGTCAGCAAACTTAAGAATATGGAGGCTTTAGAAGATGTTGTAGATGCCGCCCGGGTAAAGGGCGACCAAAGACTTTGAGATGGCGACGACGGAGAAGAAGAGGCCCGTCCCTTCGTCCGCATGCTTGACCTGCGTGTCCGAAAAACGGTTAATCGTAACCATTTGTGGCGATTCCAGGGTTGTCTGGGGTAAACAAGAACCGGCGGGATCAGAGAATTCGTAGATGACGCCCGGGTAAAGGAAGACAACGGACCCCGGGAGTGCCGGGCAAGGAGAGGCCCAATCAGGGTCCGCGTGCTTGAGCATCTGCACAAAGGGCTGCTATTCTGGGTATGAGGTTTTAGGGAGTGTGGTTCTACGAGGAAGAACTTGCAATGGGGCCTTATTCAGTAACATTGTAAAAGACATCGATCTCAGAAGGGTTTGAGCGTTTGATCTAAGAACAGAGGCGCGCTTCGACTCAGAAACACTGTTGACCGCTGTTGAGAACTCAGTTGCGAACACAAAAAGGCGTGCTTTAAACGAGACAGCCTTTCAAAGAAACTGAACCCTCAAACGACGTCCGTCTATTCCAATTTGCTCCGCACGACCTGCAACAACGTGGCCAACCCTCCCTTGTACGAACGAAAAACCGTAATCAACCAATCGACGGTTGCACGAAATGCCACTAGAGTAAAGAGACTTTGAAAGTTCGATCCTAAACTAGATAGTCGGGAAACGGCTCCCACCTTCGACGGCGCAAGCCGGAGCGTGTACCCCAGCGCTGCGCGCAGCTTTTCGGACAGTTCTTCTCTCGAAATTGTTCGGACGTCCGTTTTCAGATCGCTGCCGGGCTGGTGCGACGCGCCCCCTCCGACAGCCATTCCGAGGCCGCTCTGCCGTTTTGTGCGCGAGAGCCGCTCGCGCACCTCGATCTGGGCCTGTTCCCACCCGGGAGTCAAGGCACTGTGGAGCAGTCGGGAGATGGCGACGATCTGGCGATGTACATTCTCCTGCAAAGGTGACTAGGGGATCGAGCGAGGAAAATAGGGGAGGAATTGAGACGGAAGGTTTGTTCGGGCTTCGGTGTTCGAGAACAACCTTGTGCACAGGTGGGTTCGAAATCTGGGAAAAGGAATGGGTAGGAGTTGAAGCGAAGAGATTGTTCGGGCTTCGTAAGGTGACAGAACTCAAGCGGAGATTGAAGAAGAGGTGGGAGCTTGAGGAAAGGACCGACACCGTGAACTATCTTGTGGGTCAACCTGGAGCCTGCCAAGATGGGTTAGGGTGCACCGTGATTCAAAAGAGCGGTACAAAATGGTGAGAGCAGGAAAAGGGACCGCCGGTGGGAAGAGTACGTGTCAAATCGTACACACGAGCGTCCCAAACCCAGCAATTGTCCAAAGCTTTGGACACAGGTTTCTGCTTGGGCGGTTACGAGCTGTATTATAAGCGAGGAGCTGGAAAAGCCGTGACTGGAAAGTCGTCGACAACTGCCGAGGTCCTGTACAGTTGTAGCGCTCAAACCGTCAGATTGATGCATTGAGTTTCCATAATGGGGTGCCGAGATGGATCAGTCTCTCATTCAGTGCAGCGGTTCGTCTAAATTGGCAGCGGTTCGATCTGGGAAGACAGCCGTTCAACTTGGAAAAGCACCTGGTAAGTGCGACTTTCCTCACTTTTTTGCTCAGGTTTGTCTGCAACTCTCCTCGGCTATAGCAATAATCGTTAATAATCGTTAATACTCGTTAAACAATATATCAATGTTCAAAGAAAGCGGGACGCACGGACCTGTACTTGCTTCTTTTGCTCCTCAAAAGACGTCTCATCGGCCTCCTTTTGGATGACGTCAGTTGCTAGAGCGGTGCCTTGCTGCTCACATGCCTTGTACCTGCGGAGTACGGAGCCCCAGCATAAGATAGTTCAAAGACTTGCAAAAAAGCAGAATCGTATTGTTGCAGTTTTCTTTGTTCAATGAGAAGGTACAATGCGCTGTGCAGCTCTTGCTTAAACTCCAGCTGATCCCAGAGTGAAATAGGATCTACATGGGTTTATATGTGACAACTTCGGAATTCTGTGAACCTTAGGTTATCAGTTCGGACCAAGAACAGATTCTACGTGGATGCATGTGTGACACAACTGAAAAATGAAGTGGCCACGCTAGAAGGAGAGGGGACACAGAGAAAAAGGGGATTCCAAAAGTATGGCCATCCCTTTCCCCAAAAGTCGAAGTCTGATTTCATGTAAGAGCTAAATGGATGGCGGCACTAGCTTACTTTGATTCAGGCACGATGAAATGTCCCTAATGTTTTCCGGAAGCTCAGCACAAGGAGGACCGTACAAGTCGAAAGGAGCATGCAATTAATGCAACAAAGGAGGGTTTGGCAATCTTGAGATTAAATTCCCCTCTTCACCCCTCTGCAAAGGATCACATCGCAATGAAATTGGCTACGGTGCCAAGGGCAATTTGGTGAATGGACTTACCTTGTGAGCAAGAACAGCCTGTGCGTGTCAATCTCCTGCTGAAGTCGCCGCTTATTCAACTTTTGAAAGAACGAGGATGGGGAGAACGCATCGAGCAACTGCACAGGACAACATTTGGTGTGATATCAATCTGAGCTGGTCGAGACTCAGACAAGTGAAGGTTGCATAATTTGAAGTGGAGGTATCGTCGGTCGCCAGTTGTTCTAAGGTGGGATTCTACCATAGCCCGACAGAGCAGATAGTTGGACTCTTCTTTGCTCAAGCCCCATCTCCTGATTGCAGGCGGTCTATTTGCCAGAGAAGCACAGAGCTGTGCAACTAGTTGGCAATATCAGCCCTGAAGGTGGCGGCTAGTTCAGAGCGGGTACAACCCAGCTGGCGCCATTAAAATCTCTTCCATGCAGTCCTACTACATGCAACTGAATCACTTCCAAGCACTGGTCTGGCCCTGTCAAGCGATTTGTTGTCAGTAATTGTCTGATGAGAAGGTGGTGCAGCGTCTGCCTGATGCCTGCAACCGGCGCCAGCATTCTCCACGCCTGGAACTGACCTTCTTGAACATCTTGCTCACTGCCGCCAAGCAGGGGCCCCCGCCACAGCGAGTGGACTGATTGCAGCAAAATGCACTGTCAAAATGCCAAGCTTCAGCAGTTGCATGGATTTGCTAGCTAGGTACTTGTACCAAGGAAGACGGCCCCAATGCTGCCAGGAAACCGATGCGCCTCCCCTTCTTGAACCAGTATTGCTAATTGGAAGTAAGGTGCCAGCGTTCAGGAGTTCTGCTAGCATTTCACCATGGTCAGAAGTAAACCTGGAGCTTACCATGTCTCAGGAGGTCGGCAATTCTCACGTCTCTCGGCTGCTACGGTTTCTATGACTATTCGACTGTCTGCCTCTATGACTGTAACCATTACCAGGCACTTCGACGCTCAATTGTAACCTGGGTGAACCTGGGCAGCTTTCCTAAACCAAAAATGGCACTTGAACCATGTTGGGTGGCCAGCCAGAACTTTTTCATGGCAGAAATCCATTCAAAGCAGCGCAACCGAGGTGTGTTGGGCGCTGTGATCAGCAGAGCCTGTGACCTTTGGACCCTGGATCTAAGGTATTGTGCCTGTTTCTTGCTGGCTAGTTGCTGTCAAAGGCGTGTCACCTCTTCTAAGAACCAGGCAACTCAATGGCGGCGAGTGGTAACTCAAAAGGCGATGAGCAGACAGAGCCAGAAGTGAGGAGCGACTCGCGTGCAGAAGCTCAGAATGCCAAAGGCAAGTTATGGCAGTAAACTCTGGAGAGTGACCTTTCCAATAAAAAATGTCAGAGAATGTGTCGCACCGACTTGTTCCGCTATGCCTGCCAAGTCATCTGTTTGGCAGCACCTACCAGAAGCAGCATTGGCTTTCACGGATGTCCTTGGAGAGTATGATGGGTGTGTGACAGCACAGTCAAAAAGGTTTGCTCCCGAGAAAAAGAAATTCTGACTGGCCGTAACAATGTCTGTGAATTGCCCATGTCTTTACTGATGCGGGCCACCTGTAACCTTGAACGCCGTGTCACCTTCTTGTTGCACGATATTCCTTGATCCGAGTCTGCTTACGACATGTGGAAGGGCGTCCAACCAAGCACAGAGTTTTGAGGGAACGTATTGATGTTCACAGTGAAGCGTTATGAGTGAATACAATGATCAGAGCTTCAGTATCCACGGCATGCGCCCCGCCTGAGTGCCATTCCAGTTCCTGTCTGGTCAGTCAAGTGCTACTCTCTGCTCTCGCTTTTCCGGCACCTCCTGCTACAATTCAGCAACCCCTTGGAGGGCGCAGTTGTATCATCCATGGTCTTGTTGCAACATCTCTAAGAAGTGCTATTTTGTTTGACATTTTATCAATCCTCAATCCCCTAAAGCTGGCCAAGTGTTCCAAGCCCCGACTCCCGGAACTGACAAGTTTGCTGTCATATTTCCAGGTCCGCCTTCGCCAGAAGAGCAAGTCGACCTCAAGGACACGGTGGTCCCCTTCACATCGCCACGGCAACCTCCCCGAGAACCCGCAACGATAACCACGCAAGGGAAGGACCCACATGTCTTGGGCCCCCAGGTTCTGGCGTTTGCAGACCAGGCCAGCTGGGAAGAGGGGCTAGGGGCTTGCGAACGGGTGAGTTTCGTTTTGAAAGCTGATAGGTTGAGTTACTTAGCTGATTGTTGTAGGATAACATTCAGGGCGGTGATCAGACCTGCAATGTTTGGTTGTGGACAAAGCGCAAAGATACATACGAGTGCGCCGGGTATTTATGACCAACAACGTTGACTTGAAAATGACCATTCTTAGCCGTGGGGTGAGTACCAGCTTTACTGCGTCAAGGCGTAAAACCCCCAGTCCTCAACCTTGTAAAACTTCGGTTCTCAGGAAACATCATCACCCGACAGCTATATTGAAAGGCCATTTTTCTGGTTGAACAGGTTGCGACTGGTCAGTGCGAGAAAGGTGCGCGCATGGGCTGCTCCGTTACAGCTGCCCGGAAATGCCAGCCGAACTGGTTCCAGCGATTGCCTATGTTCAAGAAGAAAAGGTGAGGCTTTCCGATTCCAACTCTGTTGGTTCATTCTTCAAAGGCTCCCAACTGTGCATGGTGGGGTGAATCTGAAAATGACGAAGTAGAAAGAATTTGACCCCGACTGACTTCGTGGATCAGAAGCTTGTTGGTTTGCTCAAGAGAGCGCTGAAGAGAGCGATTCCAAATGAACAAGATGAATATTGACGATGTTCGAAGCATTTCTTGGCCAGATTCAGTCGCCTACTGTGAGAAGTCGCTGATGCAGAGTCAGTAGTCAAAGAAGGAATTCTGATAACGATTACAATTAAAACGCAATAGATCCAAGCCGTTCGTTTGTTGACCTCATCAGCTCGTCCTCAGATCTCGCCTCGTTCCTCACCGTTTCTCTGCTTTTCGATTGTTTCCCTTCTCATCCGCTTGGAACACCATTCATTTCAGGTCCTTCCAAATCGCTCCTCTTTTTGAGTGTAGTCGTTTCTGTTGTGTATCCGAAGGATTGAGTTTCTTTCTGGTACGGCACCCGTTCCGTTTGTTTTTGAGTAACCGTGTCATTTGGTTATAAGTAGCCGTTCCAGTCCACTCTGCTGTTCCGGATCTAGGCAAGCCCAAGGATCGAAAGGCTCAGGACTAATGTCAGTCCGCAGTCGTAGCTAGATCGTGCCGTGGGTGCGATCCATCTGTTACATGCTCCAATCCATTCCGTTTCTTTTCGTTCCGTTTCTGTCCGTTCCGATCCACTTTTACGTGCTTCCGCAACACGCCCAAGGTTACGAACTCTGAAAGAAACGTGTCAATCGCCCCAGTTCGAGGCATGCTTCAATGAAGCTCGTCAACTTCATCTCCTCCATTTTGTGATCTACTCTGTTCCAATTCCATAGCAACAGAACTTCCTGTACCTGTGGCACTCCGCTCGAAAGCGTGGCGGAACTATGACTCTCGCGAAGATAAGGCGTGCTTGTATAAAACTCTTGAAACTTCGTTCAAGTTACTCTATTCTGATTCACCAGTTTGTTTCGTGCTAATCGTACATTTGTGGAAACTTGCAGCACGCCCGAGACCGTGGCAGCGCAGGAGCAATGTGAGTCGCGCGAGTTCGAGGCGTGCTTCTCGAAGGCGAGCCAAAAGTGCGCCGAGCACTCGCGGACACTCTGCGGCGACGTTTATGGGGGCGCGCGGATCGCCGGGAAAGATGACGTCATGCTGATCACGGCGTGGGAGGACGACGACGAGTCCAACGAGATCCGGCAACTGCAAACTGGCGAAAAGGTGATTAGCAGCTCTAAGGGTGCGCCGTGGATGCCGCCTGCCTTGGGGGAGTCTATAGAAACCCAGGTCCCGGATGAGAAGGACGCGGAGAGGCGGCGGAGTGGGAGAAAAGCTAGGAGCGCGTCACGTGGGGGGGTAGAAAGCGCCGCAAAAGAAGGGGGGCGGACGAACGATTCACAGTCGGGGGGGTTGTGGAACAGCGAAGAAGCCTCTGAAGGTGGGGGAGTGGGGCGGCCTCGGGATGCGTCGAAAGCGGCGTTGGAAAAGGATTTGAAGCAGGTGACCGGGACGGACGGGGTCGCTTATAGGGTTGTGAGAATAGGCGGGCGGACGGGGCCCGACGGGAAGCCGCTAAAGGCGCTCCAGAGCCTGAAAGACGGGTCGGTGAAGTTTATGGATGCGGACGGTCAGGTCAAGAAGCTTGCAGGTCGGGAAAAGAAAACCGGGAAGCGCGAGCAGGCAGGGGGAGAAAAGGGGGGGGTCGTTGCGAATCGGGGCTTGAAATCACGGTGACTAGCGGTAGACTGAGCGATGTGTACTCAACGTGAGAGAGGGCACAGCCTGGGGGTTACGGGAGCAATTTGGACAGTCGACAAAATATTGAGAGTCGCCTCGATGTACAGGTCCAAAGTCATTGGATTGAATTGCAGTATCTTGTAAGACCGGCCCTCAGATGTGAATGGTTGGCACAACTTTTCGCGGCAACGCTCATGATCCTCACATTGAGGAGCCCATTTTGACGGTCTATGCACGCAGTTAAGTGGTTGAGAGGCAATCATACCTAGCTAATGGGCCCTTCGATCAGCAAATTCTCGACCGGATCGTCGAAGCTGACTCACAGTCATTCATGCAATGAATGCCAAGCGAGGCACGGGTCTGCTCCTGGCACGTAATCAAATGGCAGATATTTAATCACGAACGCACAATACCCACTGGTGCAGACGAGATACAGAAACCGATGTGTTATTAAACTCGTATACTGAGCGCTGCGCACGTGCGGGATTACTCCATGCATCATTTATTTGGCGTCGAAGCGTGAAGCATTCGTTATACTGCAAAGCCGTCAAGGTTTGGGCCCGCGGGTCTCGACGATCGCGCGGTCCAACGTTGAGCCTATATTCTAAAACTTGATTGAAGCTGATTTAGCTACCGACTGAGAGTGATCGCTGTTAGTCAAGGCAAGCTATACGGCATGCATGTTTACCATTGACTAATATCAAACAATGACGGTTGCCCATGTACGTAAAATCGCGCTGCTGTATACGAGCGTCCTTTACTCCTTATCCGTGCATGAACAGTTTGGATTGGCCCGTTTAATGTACGTAAGGCGTACATCCTGGGTCAGTGTATGGCGCCGGAGTTGCACGCAGGCAGAACGTGCTGCTGGCAGCAAATTGCTACAGAATGATGAAACGTCACTGATGTAGACTGACCCTGTTGTTGATCCGCCGGCCACTTCAGTTCGAATCTTAGAACGTGGAAACCTTTGGGTGCGATGTAGCCGGAGACTCCATGCATAGTCGGGCATCAAATTGGACACGGACATCTTTATGACGAGCAGGCTTCATGTCAATGGTCTCGGAGTCGATGCGTATCTGGCCCACTGTCCAGCCCCATCCAGATGATGCACAAACCATGCAGTAAACCTGATTATCAGGCGACCATCTATTAGCGTGCAATAAATGGCAACAACCTGAAATTGTGTCGTCGTCTTATCAATGTTGCTCTAAAGCTGGCGGCGTATTATGGTTTACAGGATGCTGCGGCTGTAGTCGATGTTGACGTCATCAGTAGAGGCACTTTTAACAACTGCTGACGGCTTCCAGACTTTAAAGAGCAATTAATCATTTGGCTTCTGCGGTGCACACTTGTTGCGAAGTTGCTGTCATGTCTCTACAGGCCACTTTGATAGTTCTACGCCTTGACTATCCAATCTGTTCACTTGACAACGGGCACGAATTTTTTCAAGAAGATGGAGCTTGAAAAAGCAGAGGAGGAGAAGCTGCAACTCAGTTCGCTGTATGTGTCAAAAATGCTACCGGACACAACGAGCCGCCCTGGTTTTGAGAAGTGTCACTTTCTCAAAGAAGACTGATTACCACCCAGTTGTACACCGCACCGATCAGGGTACAGCACTCTTTCGTGGCTTGTCGGGCAGCCTCTGCATACGTCACCGTGACTTCTTCGGATCGAGGTAGCTGCTCATACCCCCTTCTCAGCTCAAAACCGACCCTGATCCTCGTTGTTTCCCTGTCGCCTAAGCTGTCAGACTCCAATTCCGCTTCGTTGCTAAATCTCGTCTTCTTTTCCGTCTCAACAAAGTAGTCCAGACCGGTGGATAAGGGCAACGGCTCGTTCTTTGACTCCTCTGCTGCATGACCTACTTTTTGCAGCACGTCACTGTCGTGCAGAACGAAGGAAATGCTCAGTTTATCCGCAGGAAGGCTGCTGGTTGCAAAGGACGGGGATGCGTCTAACTTGATGGCTCCATAGACGTGCGGCACACTGGGGTGATCAAAGGAGGCCTTTGAGTCCGTCCCTCCTGCCCTTGAAGCCAGCCGTTGTTTCTCACGCGGAGTTGCGTTGCTGCTCCCTTGTTCAAAGAGGTCTCCATGATCTCGAGCGGTGCCTATGGGAGGCAAGTCCTTTCTCGAGGCCTTGGGATCGATCAACTTCACGTCTCCGATTGCACTCTTCCTTCGGATGATGGCTCTGTCTTTGTCCTTCTTGGGAGAAGCTGCAAGAAGGAGGATATGGTCACTATCTTGGATTGCAGAACTCACCTGGTGATCCCTCTATATTAGACTTCTGACGTCAATTACGTTGCCTTTACGTTGCTTGTCTGGGATCCAACTATGCTCATCCCAGGGTGTCCTGGATGAATTGCAGGCTGGTTTCTTGGCTCTCCAAACTGAACAGGCATGGCGGCAGCCAAAATTGACCAAGTTCGTGCAGTATGCTTCAGTTCAGTGAGAAGTGCATTGAGACATGCCCTTGAATTCTGGCTGCACCACGGCAATCCTGATTTGCTTTAGCATGGCAGGCTGTCACAGGTCAAACGAACTGACACGTTGTGGGTAATTGACTCCTTGACTGTCCCTAGGCATCAAAAATCATGCGAAGGCCCGTTGCGCTTGCGCTGATAAAGAAAATGGGCCTTATACAGCCAAAGTGGATGACAAGGTTGAACAAGCCCCATACATAATAAGGAACTAGATTCAGCAAGCTGCGCATTAGGCGCACATTTAGCATGGAGCTTGAAGAACCCGTGCATGACTACTTTTCCTCCGAGGTTTGGCCAGCCAAACAACACACTGCAGCATTTATCTCCTGCCCCTCTTACCTCCTGTTGTGCCCAGCAATCCCCGCAATCCCTGACTCTGCTCCCTCCATGAACCGGGCTCTGAACGCCGTCTCTTTGCGTTCTTATCCATGTCCTCGTTCAAGTTACGTCAGAATGTGTTCTTTTCCCATGAGACCTCCGTATCCCTTCTGATTTCAACCATGAATGAAAATCTAAAGCTTGTGCAATTTAAACTTATTGAGCGGAGTACGTGGCGCGCGCATTCGTGCCCGTCCGGGCGGCCGCGAGCAGTCTAGCAGGGTTTTAAAGCGAAACCTTCCGACGTCACGCGCCGCCGCAACCGCGTCAGGTGAACAGAGATCCCCCGGTTCTTGCCCTCCGGGAGGTGCTCCAGTCGGGGGAACCCTTAAAAAGTTGCTTTCTGAAGCACTCCCCGCAAATCTTACCCACGTGAAGGCGTCGGTACGGACGGTAGAAATGGGTATGGTTGTCGGAAGCGCCCGTGCAGTCTGTTTGGTCCAAACGGCGGCACCCGTTGCTTCACACGGCAGGCTTGGTAAAGCGACCACTCAGAGGATGAGACAGTAACCGCGGTCGCTGCGAAGGCGACCCCGCGTTACCGCAGATGGCTTTTGATTCTCCCGAGTGAAAGCAGGTCAAACCCTGCACTGTGTAGCCGGCGCGCAATTAGGTACACATGTGGGACAGTCTCTGCTTGTTTGACCATTGTACGTGAGTCTTGGCATTTCATTGCCTTGGCGAAGACCTCGAAAAAGGTCAAAGTCGCGCCTGCTTTGGATCGTGACTTGCAATCCTTAGGCTTCAGCCTTCAACCTTCAGGCACCTTCATTGAGGTCCTGGATAAGGATCAAGAAGATTGATTTTAGCAATGTAACAGTAGAGCTTCTCCGCCCAAGCGGCAGGTTCCAGGAACTTGTGGTTGATTATGAAGGTAACTTAGCAATGATGTGAAGCAAGGCAGAGGAAGGAGTATTGTAAAGGACGGGTCCTTGAAGTGCTTTGGGAGTAGATTGCCAGTCGAGGGAAAAGGAAGAGGAAGTCCAACGCATCACTTGCCTTCAATTCAAGGTAACCTCATCCCTGCACTACCACCTTTGTGAGCTCCAAGCTTACATAGATTAGGAGTCATCATGGGTCAGCAGTTGCACATCTTAACGGCACATTCAAACCTTGAGGCCATTTGCTTGACAACCGATCTCTTGCTGCAGGCTATATAATGCTGTATGGCCTTTTGAAAGTAAAAATGGGACCCTATTTCACATATGCTATGGCTAGCTGCAATCTTGTAAGTGACAGAATGAGGATTCCCTTGCGTCTTGGTTATGGTGCACATGAGGATGAACCTGCACAGCAGAAGTAGCATTTTTTTGTACTGTGCTCTGGTCAGAAGGTGGAATCTGCCTTGAGCTGATCATAATATTCACAAGTGATGCATTGCAGTGCTATTCTTGTCATCTCAACGAGCAACAAGTTGTTGCACAGATTCAAGCTTCTTGTTCTTGTTGCTTCTCTGCAGGCTATCCCAAACTGCAAAGAACTAACGAACAAAATCTCAAGCAGCTCAAATGTGACCCGCTCTATCAGCTGAAAGAACACAGACTTTGTGCAGACGGTCAACTCGTCAGAACTCTCACAAAAAGAATCTTTTGAGTAGAAGAAGAACCTTCTGAACAAGAGGGTAAGAGGAACGTAATTCCGCATCCGCTGAGTGAAGTGGATTTTGTTCACAACAATTGCTACTGGTAGACTACCTGCCTTGACTGAAGTTGTTTGCCCAAAGGATTTTGCACTTGCTGAAGCATTCAGCTTCTTGTGAAAGAGAACACGAGCCAAGCAGATACGTGCGCATACAAGCAGACGAAATAGTAGCGGATAAGCAGACGGTGTCACGATGGGGGATGCGCCGTTCACGGCGGCATTAGCTGCTGGTGCAAAGTATGCGGCCCCAGCAGAGAATGCCACGAGTGCGCCTGTGCCCCAAGCCATGTCAACCAGCACCAGTGGGAATAAGCACCTGCCAAAGGCCCCTATGCTCTATGCCTGGATCACAACTATGGCGCAGCTAGCAATGCCAGAGCCTGGCTATGGCAATGACAGCAGGTTCGATGCTAACCAGAAGCAAGGATGGGGTTTCTCTGAGGCTCCGAGTGGGGCCTCAGACTCCCCAGCCAGCATTCCAACTGTCTTCCCCGCCAACGGCACTTCGCAAGCCCCCCTCGTAATGCACACCTCCCAGCCTCCATCAGATGACCCCTACCATAATGCACGCCCTGCTCAAGCTAATGGACAGTATCCCGGCGACCCCCCCGGCTATGTCCCCTCCCCCTCTGGAGACCCTGCTAACCTCAAGGTAGACCCCACCCCATGGAGCCCCCCCCACCCCCCACCCCCCGTCGCCATCCCGCAGCTCCCTGCTCTCATTCCGCTGAAGCTGGTCAGCCTCCTCTCCCTCGAGATTGAGTGCCACATCAGCACGGCATTTGTGACAATGGAAGCGAGCTGGCAGCTAGGGTGTGCTGCCAAGGGAACGAAGGTCGACTGCCTATTCGCACTGCCTGTGAGTCACCAGGGGACGGTGACGGCGGTAGAGATTGATATGGGGGGCGGGAGAATGTACGCCACTCTAGTTGTGCCGAAGGACGAGGCAGCAGGGTACGGCGCGCAGGGCAGCAAGGACGCGATCCCGCAGGACAGCGCAAAGTATAACCCTCAGCTATTCAGGCTTACGATTCCTCAGGTGAGCTCTCCAGCTGCAAAGAGGGATCCCCCTATTCTATACTGGTTCTAAGACTAAACAAGAAGCAAATGTGGAGCGGACCAGGTAGTATTGGTATCTTTTGTCTTGGATTACCTTTTGACATGCTCAGCAGCTCCTCCGCTAGTTTTCTGAACATGAAGGGCAGCCATCTGAAATCCCCTTGCGCGAGCATTATGGAGTTGTCGTGGCCTTGAGAAATTCCCCTCCTTGACTGTCAAGATTGGAAGATTGAATGTTGGGAGCTTTTCCCCTAACTCCATGGTCTCTCAATTCCCTTCATTGGGACATAACGGTGAGACCTTATGACCTTATTTCACTCTCAGAATTTGCTGCCCTTCTTGAGCTCAAACTTGGAGGAAAGAGAATGTTGGGGTTGTGTCAGCACCTGCCTCATTGCTTCTAGAATGCTGTATCAGACACGAGAAAAGCATAATTCTCTGGATGGTACTTCATTTATCCAATCATGAATGTCAGCAGGCCACATTCTCTCTGCGTATGCCAGGGGGAATGCTGTCAGTCTCTGAACCCAGAGTGTCTATTCCTTCAAACCCCTTTTCTTCCTCACCTTACCTTGTCACAATCTGGCCTGAAGAAGACACCTTACAAGCTCCTCTGCTGCTGTATCCTACTCTGACATTGTTAATGTCCTTTACCCCCTCTCAGGTGGATGCGGGGTCAACCCTCCAGCTCAAAGTCACCTGGTTCCAGCCCATGCTCTTTAACCAAGGCAAGTACGGCGTGCGGATACCTTTACAGCTCCCCCCCTGGGTTCTTCCAAGGGGATCCCCCTTGAACCAGGCCCTGAGCGTGCGCTGCCTGATCAACACTGGGAGCAACCAACCAGTCGGTCTTGGGGAGTTCAGCCACCCCATGAAGCAGACCCATGTGGCACCCGGGCAGATCGCTCTGGTCACGGACGCCTTCAAGGAGTGGCCCGACAGCGACTTTGTGGCGTCCTATCAGGTGAATATTCTGCTTTGTTGATTTGGTTGAGATTAAGAGGTTTCTTTGTATTCTGCACCATGGTATTGGGTTGCTTCTTGGTTGGCTGACTCGAAGGCTGGCTGGATAGTGGACGGAAGATCGTCAGTGGTTACTTTGGACGTCAACCTTCGGTGTATCCTTATTTAAGATCAAGTGAGCTCATGATCGGGCCTTTTATGAGCATACTGTGGTTCCGACTTTGACGCTGATGTTCAACTATGCGATCAACATTACCTGTTTTCAGATTCACAAGTTGAGAACTGCTCAAAGGCTTTTCTTCCACAAATTGAATGAGGACTCTTAGCTCAAGAGTGGAAGTTGCACGAAGGGTCTGAATCCGTTCCGCTGCACAGCTGTCCCCCTCAAGGACTTGCTCAATTAACCTGCTCCATTGTACTGTTGCAAGTCCATTCAATCTGCAAGTTCTTGATGTTTGTTTCAAAGACAATCCTAGATGATACTGAAATGGATAGACAGTGTTGCTTCCATAGCTTCTTTGAAGACACACCATCTTCTTGTCGCCACTCATTGCTACCCCTGCTTGCTTAGCTCTCAACAATACAAGGGGGCAAGTTAAAACGCACTAGTCAGAACATCTCAACCAAGAGTCACAAGCTGCTGATGGAGCAAACCAGATAGCATTGGCTTCAGAAGAGATGACATCGTGAAATTTGCACTGGATCTCAAAACATATGCATTTTTGTTTGCAGGTCTGGTCCCAAGAGATCCTGGCGTCCCTGATCGTCCAGTATCCCCAAAAGGAGCCCGAGAAGGGCAAGACCTTGGCCGATCCCAGGGGGACATTTTGCCTGTCTGTCTCGCCCCCCGACCCGGAGCACGTGCAGAGCTTCAATCGGGCGGTCGTCTTTCTGCTTGACAGGTCAGTCCTCACAAACAAAGCATCCCCTTGGTATAACAGGAGACTATTGTCACTGATTTTACCCTTAGGAACAAGGAGACGATGGAAATCAAATTTGAACAGAAAGCACACGAATGGACAGCCAATGCCAGACTCATCAGCGGGTCCATGTAAGCACAAATTACTCGTACTCTGTCGCGGGACTCTTTTGGGTGTACAAGAAAGATCGTAGACGAGCAACCCTTCTGGACTCTACATCAGTCACCCACATATGTCATCTGCGCAGCAAGTTCCTTCTGACGTAGTCATGAGGTGTCTTCTCGAGAATCTACTTGAAGGTTCTACAGAGAAAACGGGCACCGATTGTGGACGCCCAACAGGCTCTTATTGCCGCCACTGCACTCTTAAAAGTTCTGCAAATGCCCAAACTCTTAACCACCCACTCAAGATTCATAACCGGCCCCCTGCAGGAGTGGGAGCATGGACGGGCAACCAATGCTAGACGCTTAACAAGCAATCGTCCAGGGCTCCACAGGCGACTTCTTTTCTGACAAGCCAGCAAGTCCTCGAGTTGTTGAATGCTCAAAGCGCATAACCACCCACTCAGGACTCATAAGTGGCCCCCCTGCAGGAGTGGGAGCATGGACGGGCAACCAATGCTCGACGCCCAACAGGCCATCATCCAGGCTGCCCCTATAGGCAACATCCAATCACAAAAGCTGACGGAATGACCATAAGCTATCTCCTGATTCCTCCCATAACCGGCCCCCCTGCAGGAGTGGGAGCATGGACGGGCAACCAATGCTCGACGCCCAACAGGCCATCGTCCAAGGTTTGCAGCTGCTGCGCCCCGAGGATCGGTTCACCATCATCGGATTTGACCACGAACAAGTCTCCTTCTCGCCGAGCCTGCAGCCCGCGACGCTCGAGGCCGTCATGGCCGCGAGCGCGTGGGTGCAGGAAGTGTGCAAGGCGCGGGGGCTGACCGACATCCTGACGCCGCTGAACGGGGTGGGTTGTGCGGCAGTCTTACTTATGTTGCTCTTGATTGCCGTTCGGTTGATGGCCGTCGTAGTCGTCCTGGAAAATTGATGAGAACGTTCTGTGCGAAGCCGCTAGCTTCGCGGCAAGAGCGGCATCCTGACGCCGCTGACAGGGGTGGGCGGTGATTCAAACTCGCTGTTGATTGTGTTCTTGCACTCGTTTCGCTATAGGCGGTCGTACCCGATTGGACTTCAGAATGGTGGTAGTGGTATTTCGTAACCGTCCGTTCTGGCTCTGTGCCCATATTTCCACACCGATTTTGATAACCTTAAGAAAACCAGCCGCTAAGGAGACGCCGTTCTGGACGCAATCTCGCATTCTGGAAGAGGTTCCTTGAAATGTACCTTTGGTCCATAGATTATCGTCGCCTCTCTTTATTTTCCCTGCCTGGAGCGGTTGTCTGTGATGTCCGTGGAGCGTTTCTAATGCTGCCGAAACGTTCTATCTACGGAAGCGTAATACAGGCCACATGCCCTGAAAACTCGAGAGAGCCGCAGTCCCATTTCGCAGAAGGACTTCCAGGTCAAACTAAGCGCCGTTTCAAACTTGTCCCGTTCTTATGGAAATCACCTTCAAGGATTACAACCCTGGAATCAAAACCTCTGAAGAGCTATGGTAGCCACTGGCTCCTCTCTCTATGGAGGGGTATCCTGCCTCACATAAGCATACCGTTCCTTGCATAAAATTCGATCCTCTTTCTCCCTCGAGGCGATGCAGCTGCTCAGCACCATTCCGGACAAGGTAAACGGCGGACCAAAAGGAAATTGTGAAGGAAGAATTCGTACCCATGGTTGCTTCCAGGGTTTGCTTCCGGTTCCGTCCCGTCCGCTCAGGCGATGCAGCCGCTGAGCATGGTTCCGGCGCGTTCCCGTACGTGCTCCTGACGCCGGTTTGATTCGAAGATTGTATATGAGGGTTCTATGAGAGCCTGACAAACGATAGCTTCTCAAACTTTGACACTCTGCTTCGTTCCCTCAGGCGATGCAGCTGCTGAGCACGGTTTCGGACGCGGTCCCGTACGTGTTCCTGATCACGGACGGCGCTGTGGACAACGAGCGCGAGATCTGCAAGAGCATGCAGGCGCACATAGCGGCGGCGGGCTCGCGCGCTCCGCGCATCTCGACTTTCGGCATCGGGACGTTTTGCAACTACTTCTTCCTCAAGATGCTGGCGAGCATTGGGAGGGGCCTGAACGACGCTGTTTTCGATACAGGTATGATCGAAGCAATAATCAAGATCTGCTTGTGATCAGAACCGACGAGCGAGCGGATTCGAAAGTATTCTGTTTGCCGCGGGTCTCGACATTCGGCATTGAGCTGTCTTGCAACTCCTCCTTCCTCAAGTTGCTCTACGAGCATCGGAAGGGTCCTGAACGTCGCCGTTTTCAACACAGGTATGCGTGAAGCATCGCTTGGCTTCTTCTGGTGGTCGAATTAGATAGTTGAACGAGTCCAAAGCTGTCCCTGTTTGCACTTGTTTGCGTGTTCCAGACGCTTGCATTTTTGAGTTCCTGCTAGCCTCGACAAGGCCAGAACTACCCTGCTTCATCCAGTACGACGAGACCTTAGAGGGCTTGTACTCGCACTCACGACTCTTGTAGAAGCCCTTTCAGACTTTCGTATAGGTATTTGCTTGTGATCAAAATCAAGGCGCCCGATGTAGCGCAAGGCTTTGCAGCTCCCTCGATCAGCAGTGCTCTTGTCCGTATCTTTGATTGTTACTGATGCGAAGGGGCAAAGGCTTTGCTAATTCCACCTTTTTCCACGGGCTAACCGAAGGATCTTCTCCTTGCTACCGCCTAGAAGGCACCCTGTGCAAAGCGCAGAACAAGCGCCTGCTGGTTGCTGCAAGCGCACACATATGCCACCCCCTGGCACCAGCCACAAAGCTTTTTCCTAGAATCCTAAATCTGCTAACATTCGCCCCACGTTTTCGGCAGACCCTCTTAAGGAGCGGATCGACGGATGCTGGTCGCCGCGAGTGCTCCAGTGCTAACCAATCTGGCATTTTCTGTTTGTTCCTCGAAACCCGCGATCAATCTTCAGAACCAAAGAGCGCCGGCGTCCGTAATCTGCAGACCTCCTGAAGCAGCAGATGGGAGAAGTGTGTTCGCTGCGAGCGCGCCCACGCTAACCAGTGCGGCGTTGCGACACTCGAGCGGAAACCGACTCGGGTTCTGAAAATTTTGAAACCCTGACATCCCCGCTAGCCTTTGTTTGCAGAGGAGCAGATGGAACGCATGCTGACCAATCTGGAGCTACACACCAAGGCCCTTCTATAAACCCAAATGCTTATAACCCTTAATACAAAAGAAAAAGCCGCCTAAAACTCTGGCAATGCTTTTCTGCAGACCTCCTGAAGGAGCAGATGGAGCGCATGCTGGTCGCGGCGAGCGCCCCCGTGCTGACCAATCTGACGCTGCGCATCGAGGGCCTCCCCGAGTTCGAGGCGTACCCGGACCCCATCCCCGACCTGTTTTGCGGTAACCCGCTCGTCGTGTCGGGCAAGTTCTCGGGGGAGTTCCCGGGCGTCCTCACGCTCAACGGGACGCTGCCGACGGGACAGGTGTACCAAACAACGGTGAGTCTCCGGGTGTTCTTTTTGGCGGCAACTTCTGACCAGTTCGTGTGTCGTGACGAATACAATACCGTGCTATGTTTGTAATCTGTGACGAGGTTCCCCTCTTTTCTAGCAGGATCCGTCCCCCTGACTCTGAGTGCGGCTTCCCGCCCCTCCTGGGCGGCTGCCCAGTCCGGCTCCCGTACCCTGCTGAGCAGGGTATTGCTATAAGTTAAATGCTCCGAATTGTTCCTCTCTCCCTTCCGAACGCCAGCAGGATCGGTCCCCCAGAACTTCATCCTTGTGCAATGCCCCCTCCCTCGAGGTGGTTGCACAAACCTCCCCCCCAAATTCCGTCGAGCAGAACCGTACAAGACCGTACAAGTCTCCTCCTATTCTCCGTATCCTTTTCCGCCCCCCTGAAACTCACTGTCGTGACACCCCCACCCCCTCTCCAGGTGGCTGCGCAGTGCGCCCCCCAGATCCTGCGGAGCAAGGTGTTCGTGCATGATATCGCAACTCTCCTATGTTTAACTTTTCCACCCCAACCACATGTCAGGAGGATCCCTCCTATAGTGTACCTTTTTCACCCCCATTAAAATGTCGGCAGAATCTACCCTCCCGGATTTTCACCCCGTCTCTCCCCCCCTTCCAGGTGGCTGCGCAGTCCGCCCCCCAGATCCCGCTAAGGAAGGTGTTCGTGATACGGCGACACTCCTATATGTCACTTTTCCACCCCCCGTAATATGCTAGCAGGATCCGCCCCCCAAAGTTTAATGCCCGTGCCCCCCCCCTCCAGGTGGCTGCGCAGTCCGCCCCCCAGATCCCGCTGAGCAAGGTGTTCGTGAACGATACATCAACCCTCCACTTTTCACCCCCCTCCAACAAGCTAGCAGGATCCGTCCCCCCAATTCTGAATCCCGTTTTCCCCCCCTCCAGGTGGCTGCGCAGTCCGCCCCCCAGATCCCGCTGAGCAAGGTGTTCGTCAAGCAGCAGCTGGACCTGCTGACGGCGCGCGCGTGGCTGGCGCGCGACGACCGCCTGAAGCAGCGCGTCGTGGACCTGAGCGTCGCGGAGGGAGTGCCCTCGGAGCACACGGCGATGGTCGGCTTCGAGACGACGCCCGAGAAGTACGACAAGCTCAAGGCGGACCGCCAAACCGTGAGCACAGATTCAGGGATTTTGAGATTTTGGGGTTTTGCAAGTTCAAGTCGAAGGACCGTATCATTATCGCGCAGTTGCTCCTGCTCTTCTTTGTCGGTCCGTAACTTCAAGGTCGAAAAACAGTCGAGGAGCATGCGGTGGTTTGAGTACGACAAGCTCAAGGCGGACCGCCAGAATGTGAGCACGTATAGGGTTTCCGGGGTTTCAGGTTTCTGATACGTTAGCGCTTTTGCTCCTGCTCTTCTGAATTGGTCCGTCAACTTCAGCGTAAAGATTTCTAGAGAAGCATGTGGTAAGGACGACAAGCTCAAGGCGGACCGTCAAAGCGTGAGCGGGCGCACCTTTGCTTCTGTTCCTGTCGATTGAGGGCTCTATCTGCAACCTTGATAAACCGAAAACATGGGATGCGAAGGACCCTAAATCCTTCTAATGAAAGCATAAACCAGGGAACGGTTCCTTTGCTTCTGGTTCCCCAAGTAAGCGGATGAGTCATCTTCCCGTGATATGATGACCAAAGCCGTTACATCTCAGAACAAGCAGATCAAAAGACGCCCAGCTATCCAGATGTATGTCAGATCGCACTTGTCAGATCGCACTCGCGTCCTTTTGAAGCTTTCGGAACAAGCGCGATAACCTAGCGCGATAACCTAGGACAGCGTGATCACTACTGAAACCTCTTTCGCAAGTGGCTGTCACGATTATGGGCGACAAGACCATTCTGAAAGGGTAAGCGCTTTTCAACTCTCAGGGCAAAATAAGCAACCGGAGCAATTGATTGCTTGTCAATCTTCGAGGCCAAAAGACCACTGAAAAACTGATTGCTTGTCGATTTGCAGGGCAAAAAAACCAACCTGAAAAAGTATGCGGTGACCAAGTACGCCGCGATCGCGGTCGTCGGCGGGCTCGCGGTCGGCTTCGGCAGCGTCGCCGCGACCATGGGCAACCTTCCGCTCGGGGACCTGGGCGGAATTGGCGGCGACTTCGGCGGAATGTGCGGCAACATCTTCTGCTGCGACTGCGGCGACCTTTGCGGCTCGTGCGGGGACTTCTTCGAGGGCATTGGCGGCTTCTGCTGCGGATTTGTTGAGGGCGCAGGGGACACGTGTTCCTCGTGCTTTGACTGCATAGGAGACGGGTGTGAAGGAATTGGGGACCTGTTCGTGTGCCTGTGTTCGTGTGTTGGAGACGTACTGAGCTCGTGCTAGGAAGCGGTGAATGGTGGCGAATGGAAAGGTTAGGGGAGAACGGGTTAACGAGTTACATGTGTAGCAATGTAAGCTTATAAGCGTTGCAGACGACTTGGTTGTTGTGTGAGAGAGGAGTCGAGTTGGGGGTCTTAGCAATAGAGTTTGGGTCGGGGTCTTGTGACGAGGACGTAAGTATAACGATATGGCAAAGGAGCCTGCACGAGGCTCGATGTGTGATAGTTTTGGATGGCCCTTGGTCATCGCCAGAACAGTTTGTACATGGAGACACAAAGAGCATTTTTTGATTTTTTGGATAGTTGCAGCTTCTATATAACTCTACTTTACCCATATCTTGCTAATTGTAGTAAACAAAAACAGAGAACCTTAGTTCCGCAATGTAACTTCTGACCAGAAAGTAAGTTTTTCTAAGTACTCCCTTGACCCTAAGCGCACTGCACTACATGCTGAGTATGCCACTCATGCTCGTGCATACCGTATACTCATCTCCTGCATAAATTCATCTCATAACCAGGCCTATAAGTAGGGACTAATATACTGGATTGTCGGCATGTATTGGCGGGCCAACGTGCACACGCGTGATGAGCCTGCACTACATGCATGATCGACGTACTCTTCGAGCAGAACATGTGCATGTGATCCTATAGACTCTAAACGTCAGAGTCACGACTTACGAGTGACTTATGAATGCATGATTGATGTGATTGAGCTACGGCCAGTGCCACCGAATCGATCATCGCATGTACATGTATAGTTATGGATCGCGGCATACGTGTATATTGGCTTGCCTCTTCCTCTTAGGAAGAGAGTAACCATAGGAATAGCGATTTCGGCCGCTCGCGGCGCGGGGCCCGCAAAATGACCTGCTTGAGGTGCTTGGGTTGGCTTGGCTCGACGATAAAACGTACGGTACAAGCCGATTTTTTGTCCGCATAACGGTGCGACATTTGTTGGACTGGGG
>DF237064.1:0-19390 GCA_000708835.1 Klebsormidium nitens
TAAGTAGGGTCTCCTTATACAGTACGGCTTCTAATTGTGGTACCAGCTTCTACTAGGTAGCATTATTACCAAGGGTTTTCCCTTCAGCTCTCACGTGTGTGATGCAATATGGCGCCATGCAGCTGGGCCTGAGCCGTTAATCATCGGACGTCAAGTTTCAACTTCCAAATATCCATACATTGCCAGAGAGCGAGGCCATGCAAGATGTGAATCCAAGATGTAATGTTTCTATATTAGTACCGTAGGCCGTAGTTGATATTTGAAGGGGTGGTAGCGTCTGTGCAGCTTGATGGCTTCCGAAGCCCGATGTCACCATTGCAAGCTGCAGCCAGGAGCTGCCAGGGCCTGCTGGATACATAGAATCTTTAAGATGCGTTCCGATGCTCTCAAATCGTCACTGATTGTCATTAATACTGGTAATACCACCTGAGCGAGGACTCGTCATCATGATCCTTCTAATTGCGGAATGCATGCAGCATCCGGGCGGCAGCTTCCGGCTTCCGAAGCTCTCGAGTCTTGGTTGGGCCGAGTGCATGACGCGCTCGGCTCGCCCGGTACTGTCCGATTTCTGCATGCTCAGGAAGCTCAGGCAGGAGGTCGCTGACGTCGTCCGTTGTTCGCACGTGGTTGGTCGAGAGTCGAGATCTTGCCTTGAGAAGACGGCGCCAGCCTTTTGCGGGTTCTGACACCAACAGAATCGTTTGTGACGCCAGCGATAATACTGTTGTACACAGTATCATGTGGTTAAAACCATCCTGGCTCTTCTAGCTATTTCCAACGTAAAAACCAGCCTGAGGTGTGTTCCCGCTATAGTCACTTTGCTCGAGAAATAAGGTAAGAAGAGCTGCACTCGCCGTACCTAACAATTGATCAGTCAATGGTAAGCTGACAGACTTTACGTGCGCTAACGTATAACGGCCGACCAGCTGTACGGCCGCACGCAGCTGGCTGACGCAGGGCCGAAGACGGTGCTAAGGGTCGAATGGCAGAATACCGTATACGGAGAGCTTGGGCAGGAGGTGTGTGGTCAAAAACATATATATTAGAAACTCTTTGAGGCAGCCGGACGGGCCAGAACTTTAAGTTAGGACGTTGTAGGTACCAGCTGAACTTGGGAACAAGGCTTTCCAGTGTGAAAGACATACTTGATGATCAGCATTTGGCACTCCAGTGGCGGCTGGTCCTGAAGTTTCGAAGGAGGAGCAATTTCAGTGAGGTATGCGGCACAAATCATACATGAATCAGGAGCCCAGCATGTTGCACCTAAAGAAGAATTAAGGCAATCTGCAGGAAAGTCTGATAATCTACAGCACCGTGCAAGACCAGGACCGTGCAATCCATGTCCCGGTGGGAAAGTCCTGTTGACCCCTAAGAGAGCTCGCTGTACATTCAAAGAAGGGACACCAAAAGAACACTAGATGCATATAGTCCAAGACAAAGAAGGGCTTCCGTGTTGGCACCCTGCGCGCAGTGATTCAGAACTTGCAGACACAATCGGGCCTGCCTAGCTCAGCTTGCGTCATTCTCTAGGATCTTCTAGCGCCGTTCAACTATAGCCACTCCTGTCAACTGCAAGAGAGTTTCACCAGCTTATGCCGGCAAGAG
Source organism: Klebsormidium nitens (assembly GCA_000708835.1). Classification (NCBI taxonomy): domain Eukaryota; kingdom Viridiplantae; phylum Streptophyta; class Klebsormidiophyceae; order Klebsormidiales; family Klebsormidiaceae; genus Klebsormidium; species Klebsormidium nitens. The sequence goes on from DF237064.1 coordinate 1,606, forward strand.
ATGCAGGTTTGCAATCTTCTGAAGAGGGGACTGCCTGTGCAAGCGCAGCACAGTTGCACCCAGGTGGATTGCAAAGCAATTGCTGCTTTGAGATGGACAGATTGCTTCCAGCTGCCAGCGATGGCACAGATACGGTTGGTGAGGAGAGTTCACTTCACCCTCAGCCCTGTTCCCTGCCTAATGCAAGCAGTCCCCGGGGGGGCTACTGCCGCTCCCCTTGTGCCGCCTGCAAGGTGCTACGAAGGAAATGCACTGAGGAGTGCCTGCTGGCCCCTCACTTCCCACTCAGGGAGAAGGACAAGTTTCTGGTCTTGCACAAGTAAGACTTTAACACTAACGCTAGGACCTTGCAAGTGTTTGCCTCACAAGCTTTCAAGTCCCTCCTTTGAGTCTTATTTGCACTTGTCCTGAATGGCCATGGACAGAGGACCTGAATCAAAAAGCTCTCTTTTTCATCCCAATCTGGTTTCCACAGGCATCATCTAATGTACTTTGAAAAACTTGGTTAAATATTGAAAGCCCAGCATAATTGTTGCCGTTCATTTCTTGCTGGAAGGAAAGTAGGATGATCTACTAAACTGGTCCTTGCTCGACTGATCAAGGCTGATAGTACATATACCAGCAACCTCCGTTGATTGTAGAAGGGAACATTTAGGTGCTGAGAAGATGAGGGAGCTTTCAAAGTGCTGACTGCTTACATGGACTGAAGCTGCTTTGTAAAAGTTTTGCCGGCTCTGACAAGTTTCTTCAACCTCGTGATGCGCTTTAGTAATACCTGAGCTCTCAGCTTCTCATCTGCCTTGATCCTTCTCCCAGTCACGATATCTGTACCAGCATTGGTATCGAAGCTTCAGTACAGCCAGGTTATCAAATTAAGCTTGCACTTTTGTTGAGGTTCTTGGTAGTCCTATCCATTGTAGACGAGAAGCTTTAGTCTCTGGCGGTCTCACACCACTGGCGTCTGTGTTTTTGATGCATGTGGGTTGATCAGCGACTCTATCTAGAACTCTTGTGAGTCTCTCAGGACTCTTTGTTCTCTAATCTTCCATTTGAAAGCGTCCGTAGACCTCCTATGCCCAGCCTGTAGGGTGAAATGTCAGCTCTCCAAATGGATCGTCTTTTTATCAAGGCTGGTCCAAGTCTTATGACACAGGGTCATACTACGTTTTGGCGCTTACCTTCAGGAGGCTCTTGCTTGCGATGAAATTTGTGAACAAAGCATCATCTGCTAGTGTATTGGAAGCTACTATCTCAACCTTTCGCTGCCCATCGTAGCCCTTCGGCTGATTCGCCTGATTCTTCACCAGATTGTCGGGCCCTACTTAGATCCCCAGTGCGAAAGTGCTAGCCAGAAATAAAGTTTGTGTCACAAGACCTGCTACACCAGAGAACGTTGACCCGGGCGATGGAAGCATTGAGCTCTGATCCAGAGCGATATTACGAGACGGTTTCAAGCAGCTTCTAAATAATCGTTGGTGTGTTCCGATGAACTCTTACATGGTCCTTTATGGCCGGATGCAGGTGCTATGGAGCTGCCAATCTGATGAAGATCCTGGCTGACATTCCAAAGTATCTTCGAGGTGATGCGATCAGCTGCCTCGCTTATGAAGCTCAAGCACGGTGAGTTAAGTCTTTCCTCGATGCTCACTCGAATTTTGCAGTCGAGATCTAGCTACCACAGTGAAAACCTTAGAAAGAAGGTTTCAGGTCTAGATCAAGCTGGTCAGAAGCTCGCTGGATGACCCGAGCCTCGCGATGGAAAGGCGATGCTTCGTACAAGTATACTTTTCTTTCCTTCCGGCCGAGTACGAGAGCAGCAAGGCTGAAACTCAACAGGGTTCATCAGGGACTTAATCGGAAGCCTTGAATGACTTGATACTTACAGTTTGCGACCTTCATCCCTCACAGAGTTATCCGTTCTGATTGTAAAGTCGGGCATTTTGGCAATCCAGTTCTGCTTGTGAACCTGGCGTCAAGTACTATCGCTTCTCTTCCAGGACTCTAGACCCCGTATATGGCTGTGTTGGGATAATTGCCGTCTTGCAGGACCAGATTGCAAGTCTGCAGGTGAGCTGAAGCTTCTATAACATTCAAGAGTCTGACGGTTCTTTCTTGGTTGGACGAGCCTGACTGCAAAATGGAATGTCAATCCGCAAATCATGTAGCATCTTGTATGTATCTTCTCAGCTTCTATACTCTTGCTCAGGCCCCCCCTAAAGCTCCTTGTTGTGAACCTCACTGTAAAAGCTACTCTGGTCTGGTTTGCTTGGCAGTGTCTATAACTTAAACTTGACACCCTCGTATAAGAAACTCGCAGGCGGAGCTAGAGACGGAGAGGTCCAATCTAGCAGGCATGAGACGAGTTCGATCGCTTAGCACCCTCTCACAGGACAGTAAACAAGCAATCCAGCTACCAGCGGTGAGTTCTGCGCTCTGGATCGCAACAACGGGCAACAAGTGATCGATCAGACTCCCTTCAAGTCAATGACTTGTGTCTTTGGCTCCACTCTTTTCCCGCCTTGCTGGATTGGACTATGTTCTTTCTTCTATGGAGAGCTCCCTTTTGCGCGCAGTTATTGGAACTGCCAGAGTCCGAGAAAAGAGATTCGCGACAAGTCAAAGAGGAGGCCCTACAATTGAGTCAAACCTGGCAACCCTCGACACCCTCCACACAGGTATGGGAGCGGACTACTGAGCCTTTCTGAAATTGAGTGGCGCTACTAAGGCTTTGCAGACGTTAACCCAACTTCATGCGAGCAGATTATGATTCAGCGAAGGACTCCCGTAGCCAAGTTCTGATCCTTCGACTTCCGCTGTTTTGTACCAGAGTCTTTCAACTGGCTGCAGCTTAACGTTTCCCTAACATCTGCATATACTTGCCGAGCAGGCCTGTAAGTGCGATTTTGGCCGTCAGGTACCAGGAAAGTCACTTCTTGCTACCGACCTCTACACGGCTGAGTGCTTGCAGCGAAGCTCATGTTCTGTGATCCACAGGCACACTTGTGCACTTTGAAGGAGCGACTGAACAATAAGCTCGCTAGCCGCCCCTCCTGTCTAAAAATTCTGACTTGTGATCGAATCAAGTCGCATCATGCTATTGCAAGAATTGAAGCCAATTGCGCGCGCGGCCGTGCAGGCCGGTGTGCATAACATGCAACTCTGCGGCGTGACAGCGATGCCAGCGGACTTGGCCCCTGCTAGTGCTCCACAGTATCCTGTCTCGGTGCCAGGGGCACAGGAGGTAATCTCGCCTCTGATTCTTTTATTAAGGAAGGTCGAAGGACCTTCGCATTCTTGCTTCTGCATGCAACGCGGGTAGCAGAAGTGAACGCTGTAGCCTTGCTGTGCGTTAGCTTCGGTTCGTTTCAAAAAGTCTCCCAGCGGCACTAGCTGCAGCACGTTGTGCGACTTTGTCACACATGATCAGCTTCAAGTATAGGAACCGGGACTGTATCAAAAGGATGCTTTGAGAGGACGAGTCCTGCCAAAAGATAAGATGGTGCTTTCGATTTAAAGCTCGAAATACATTCGCGCTCTTCTTGCCCCTCCGCTGCTGCGCTCGTTCATATAAGGAAACGGAAACATTAAATTGACCGACGTAGTTCTTGGCTAACTTTCGGTCAGCTTTTGATTTGCAGAAGACGAGGTCGAAACATGCCTGTCTGAACGGTCGTGGACCGGTGCTTGCCATCGAATCAGGGTTCAAAAGAATTGTCACAACCGCAATTTTGATAATTTGATTGCAGATCGCACAGAGCTCGCAGAGCACAGCAGCCCTCGACTTCGCCGTTCCTCATTTTGCTTTTGGGCCCGATGATGACGTGGGCAATAACAACGACGGGGCCCATCCGGCCACCTGGGGTTCCTACGCGGACCCCATTGCCGACTTCCACCATTGAAGAAGCTCGGATTAATTATTATCCACTAACATGACCTAGAACGGATTTGACATTCAGCCACTGATCAATCTGCGGTTTGAGATCGTCATTAATTACCTGCAAGCTTGAAGGAGATACTTAACTCATTCGGTTAATTGGTTGTACATAGTACAGGACACGATCTTGCAAAAAAGTTGTGAATGCATTAATCAACCCTCCAATTTAGGGTGGAGAGCACCCGTTATTCTAAGTACTGTACTCTGCAAAGTCAGCGCGTGACAATTGCGCCAGCTCGGTTACCAGCAAAAGAGAAGACTTGGAGAGCATGACACGTCACAAGCAAGAACGGATAAGACAGGACCACCAGCGTGCATGTGAAGAGTAGCAGATTGAATTTGAAGTATGCAATGCTAAGACAGACTCTGCTAATCGTCGGTGTACTCCAAAGGTACTTCGAAGAATCAAGGATACTCCAATAACCTCAACGAGCAACTTTATACGTCATGATTTGATCAAAACAAACTTATTAAGAGCAAGTCAGGTAACATCGATATCATGATGAATTCAATGGCATCCATGCTTTACTCACTGCCCGGCAGTAAGCTTTTGCGGGCGGGCGGCCCGCAAGACATCTATCCTTCAAGATTCCAAAGGCTTCCAAGGCTGTGCCGGGTCATTCGTCGACCAACTTAATGCACAGGTATGCACATACGGCGATGGCAGTCGGTCAGATGATGACGCGTTGACTTGGAGAAATATCTCCACCAGCTGATCACTTGGGGGCAGTACATGCAATAAAGCACTGGAGCCGTCTCGACGAACAGAAGATTCAGAAAGTTTGTAAGGACTTGCTCAGCTTAGGATCTAGTACAAGAACGTACGTCATCGGAACGTGACTAGAGTTGGAGCTTCGTGTTGGGCTCTTCAGCATATCGGACAGTACTCATGTATTACGGTGCTAGGTCCGGCGAGGCGCGGTATACCGTGCACTGCTGAAGTAGTGAACCCTACAGTGATTAAGGATGTTGATTTGGTTTGCTAGAACTTCTTTGAGGCTTCTTTGGCCATTGAGTGAGAAAAAGGGAATCGCCAATTATGCATCTAATGGCCTCAAAATGTGTCACAGTAAGACCAACAAAAGAAGCTCAATATCATCCGCCTGGCAGGCTATCCTTCAGTACCTCGTATCTCTACATTACCGTCCTCACGTGACGGTATTGCCACACAGTCGCCCTTGATTGACCACTGACGACGTGTACTATAATTCTCCTTTTACCCAACCGTCAAGTACGAGCTGCGCAGCCTGGCTGGCACGGTCTGCGCGGCCGCGCGCCGGGCGCGGTCAAGGTTAGTATAGTAGAGGAGTGCTGCAGTATATACCTGGTACCTTCGTTGGATAGTAGGTAGCTAGGTAGGTAGTTGTGAAGAGTATGTACCGTACCCTGATGATTGTCCGTACGTCCTTCAATAAAAGTTGCGCGGCGCTCGCGTGATTTTCGAGCCGATTTATAGCCTTCCGATGTTGTGCTATTCAAAGCGGACCGTCCATTATACTTAGTTATCACCTGCCTAAGCTGCGGTAGTGCACAGCTAGGGGTTTGAAAATCCGATGCAGGCGGCCAGCGAATGCAATGTGCACCCTGCTGTGCACCGTCAATAAATTGACCTCATACCGTCTTCAAATGAGCTTCAACTTATAGCTGGCCGGCGCCGGCTCTAATCATGTGCTGTAGTCGGCGGCAAACTCCGGGGAGACGCAGATTATTGCACGTGGTTTTCGAAAGCTAGGTTGTATCGGAGTCGTCCATACGTTTTCAAATCGGGCCTGTCTCACACAAATTGACATCGCTGACCTTAGATCGCGTCGATATGAAACCCCAAGTCACCTGAGAGCAATGCAAGACTGGAGGCAGCACTTTGCCACGTCTTGGAGAAGGAGAATTGAGATTGGAAGAGGAAGCTGATTAATATCGAGTCTTTGGATACTGGTCCACTGAAAACTCTGAGGCCATTCATGTCGCCGCAGATTCCACATAGCCTACTTCCAAATATCCATGTTGAGGTGCGGCATTGCGCGAATTACTTCCCAATTACTACCTGCAGTCTAAAAATTTGAGTAGGTAAGCATCGTGCCGAACTTCTGCGCTGTCTTTGCGTTTTGCGTGAGGATCTAGTTCAGCGGAAGGGAAGACTTCGAGCAGTGGTGAAGAGTCTGGCTACACTGATCTAGAAGGCTCTTTTGGTGAGAGGAGCGGAAGGCAAAAAACGAAGGAAGAATCAGGTCTGAATACGTCGTGCACAATGACGTCAAACGACGTACACGTGGCCCGCATGGCGAGCAGCACGTGTCCAGCGGAACCCAAAGCCGCGAGGGGGACGGAAGAGTACCACGGTCTGGGATCCACCCAGTCGCTGGTCAGGCGGGGGGGTGACATCATTGCGGTGGGTGCCACGTAGAACAATCCATGGCTAGGTGTCTGCATTTGAGGCGTTCATAGCCTAGTGCGGGGCTCCGACAGAGATTTTGGGTTGTTCGAAAGCCTGTGATCAGGCGTTTACGTTCGAGCGGAATTCTACTCATAAGGAAGGGGATGCATATAAGTCAGAAAATTGAATTGCTGCCCACAAGAAACATGGGTGTAAATGCAGAAGAGGTGCTGGTGGTTGTCTTGGCGGGCCGCTAAGAAACTTGTCCATAACAGAAGCCCTTGCTTATACAACTCATGAACAGATGTTTGGGCTCTAAACATTTCAGAGATTTCAGTTGACCATCAGGTGCAGAGATGCAGGGACTCGTCATAAGTAGCTGATTCACCGTCGGGAACGTTTCAAGACCATCAAAGTCTGATTGCCATTAAGAACAACCAACCCACCAGCTCGCTTATCACCGACTTTGGTCGAATGTAGTCAAAGGGCTCTAGTTTCATGCGTCCCTTAGACAGAATCGAGCAGATTAAGGTCAGTCAGTTGGCACCAGTTGTACCCCTTGAAAACCACTCTTTCTTTAGTGCAAAGTCGTGCACAATTTCATCTTAGCTTGCATGGTCTTCGGAAGGTTGAATTGAGAATCAGTCATGCTGTGAGAATCCAGTAAAACGAGATTGCCAGCCAAGAGAACCGAATCTCTTCCATACGTAGCACCATCTCCTTTGCAGATGTGACAGTGAGTGAATAAGTGCAGATTCAAACGTAGTTACGCTAGCTCGCTGGTTGGTGGAATCAGAGCGTAAACCAGAAAGCTGTGCAAAGGGACCGGATAGCCGTTCAAAAGCCAGGGCTCGACGAGGGACGCATAACTGACAGGCTGAGTATATGGTGATGTTCATCCGACAAGCACTGAGCAATGGGCACTTTTTCTCGACAGATTGCCCACCCGCTCCCGAAGACTGGGTACAAGGCCCCGAACGCGTATGGAGCGAAGCCAATCTTCCAAGACGCCACGTAAGCGCCCTAGCCTACCTGCTTTCTCTTGTCAGAACTTTGCCGAAGGAATTGTTCCTGAGCGTGCTGGTTTATCGAGCGCCGTTTGGGACTCTAGTAGCTGACGTCGGGTCGTTACGTCAGACACACTCGGGATATTGCCGGCTAAAACCGAGTCGTTCCGGTGTATTTCGGGTGCTTTGGGGAAGCAATCCGGAGACGGGTTCGGGCCGAAAGCCGTCCAGCTGGATGAATCTGAACGATGTTTAGGCACGACGACTGAACCGTCTCGACCAGTTTCGGACGCAGAGCGGCCCCCATAGAGCATCAGCGAACCAGACGGACAGCTTTGGGACGCAGTTTCGGCCCCTAGAGAGAATCAACGGACCAAATGGACAAGTTGCGGACGATAATTTACTGGTTGGACGCTCTTTGGACGCAGGACGACGGGGTCCGCGCAGAAGGCCGTCCAGAAGGTGGGCGACGAGAAGAAGAAGCAGCTGATGCCGTACGCGCCCAACGCGTCGCGCAACCGGCCCGCGGAGACGCGCACCAACACCGTCGGGCGGCGGACGATCTCCACACGAAACGCCAGCCAAGTCAGGTGGGCCTTCTATTTACGAATCTTTCTGAATGTACATATGCCCTTACCCGATTTTGTGTCCATTTGGATTCAGGGGAATGCGCATGAAATCGTCGGGCGGTCGATCGCCACCCACCCGCAGCCAAGTCAGGTGGGCCTTCAGATTCCCCTGGATTTTCAGTTGGTGACGTGTCATCTCTTAGGTTGTGGATTCTTCAAATAACCCCTCCCAGGAAAGCCAGCCAAGTCAGGTGGGCCGAACCCAACATTCTTCAGATTCTGCGGCGCCGCTCATCGAGATTCTAGGGGCCTGGACTCACAGCGAGACGCGCGAAATCCAAAGGGGGTGAAGGATGATGTCCACACGGAACACTAGCCAAGTCAGGAAGCCGCCTGATCTCTCGAATATGAGATGCAATTCTCGCATCATGTCTTCTGGATTCAAGAACACGCGCAAGCACACTTGGGCGGCGGCCGTTCCCACCCGGAACGCCGGCCATGCCATGTAGACGATCCGATCTTCTAAATTATCCAAGGCTTGAACAGGCGAGCTCTTGGGTTTTGAATTCTGTTAGATTGAAAAGATGCGCAAGATACCCTCCGGCGGCGGACAATCGCCACCCGGTACGCGCGCAAGACCAGGTGGCTTTTCAATTGAGATCAGAAGTTCGGCTGGACTCCTACCATGAGCTTTCATTCGGCAGCGAAAGAAAGGAACGCTTCGTTCTAAGAGTCTCTGTCAACAGTTCTTGTTCATCTTGCGCCGCCTGATGTTCCTGGCAGACCGTCATCAATGTACCTCCACCAATTGCTGTGAAATTTTGCCCACACTTGCTTTAGAACTTCTGCGTGCCTGAGGTACGGGCTTTAGAGGTCGTCCGAATTTCGTGACCAACAAACGTTACTGGGTCCTCAATCAGAGCTCTGACCCCTACAGGTTAGCAGACGGTGACCCCGACTCCCGGCGGCCTTCAAAGACGACGAACCAGGTTTACTCGGAGGGGATCCTGAAAACGGACGTCATCGGACTCAGCAACCAGGGCATCTCGGCAGGTGGGTTGGTAAAACCCTCTTTGTAAACCCGGGGACGGTTAGCACTTGACATGGCTGCGTGTTTTTGTCGAGTTGGGCTGATTAACCCTGCATTGAAAACCGGGTCAACCGCGGGGGGTTCAGTGCTATCGGAGGAGTTTATTCATCGAGCCAAGGAATAAGGAGACAACCAGCTAGGAGCAGCGGAGATTGGCTTCGAAGTCAATCGTACATTTCTAGAAACTTGTCAACTCTCATTGAAGACGACTGCATACTTTGTCGCACCACAGCCAAGCGTGTCTCAATCTACCCACTTTGATCCGGCAGCTCCTTTACCCGAGGTTTCCGCCTGAATCGAGCAACTGCGCCTCAGCTGAACCGTTGTAATTTTGCCACCTGCAGAGATTGCAAGGAACATGCATGCGAAGCAGAGGCGATAGGGTTTTGAGGGTCAGATCCGGCAAGGACGCCAACGTAATTAAAAATAAAGCTGTCGGTAAAGGACTAAGACGGCGAGAATGAGATCACCAGCACTGCTCCCTCGTCTGCCTCCCTTGCTGCCCTGGTGGGCCTGTCAAATTGACAGATATAATTGATAGTACAGAGTTTCGGGGCGGCCAAACGCCGCAAGTCAACTTGAAGCCCACCTGGAACGGGGGTGACAGCAAGTAGGTGATGCTATGAAGGGAGGCGGGACGTCGAAAGATTTGTGATTGTGTATATAAAGAGTGGTTACTGACAATCCCTAAGAGACTGCTTTTACTGTAGTTTATTCGACCTGAGAGCGCTGCGATGGGGTGACATGTCTGCGGTTGTGATCGACCAGAATTTAAGGCATCAGGTTTACAATCGTCAAGCTCGCTTCGCGGCGGCTTCGCCGTCGAGTGACCGTTGAAGTCATCGAGCACGGGTGAGCAACATCATGCAATATAGGTAGAACCATATACAGGTTTAGTGATTGTACAGGGACGACCTGTCCGAGTCCGCCTTCTTAGCTCAGACAATTCAAATGAGCGTGTTGCACTTGAAGGCTTTGCGCTCAATTGCTAATGCTCTTGAACGTTCCGACCTAGAATATGTTGACACAGTGGGAAACGCTTGGCCGGAGTATACGTCCGATCAATCTGCGACCTTGCATGACCCGAGTCAGTACATGTTCCGTGGTTAGCAACCGTACAACGATGAAGCTACTGTAGGAGCTCACTATAACATGCAAGAGATAAGACTTACTGCTGTACGCGGTAGCTGCCGTACAACAATTCAATGATTGCCGCATATGCTAGGGGGACTCAAAGTGGGATTTCCGAAGTCCACCGTGGACCGGTTATCTAGGCTAGGTAGTACCATACGTCGGATCGATCGGATAAGTCCATATTGGGCGGCTTGTGAAAAAGGGGCCGCCTGAAAGCTAAAAACATGTTGCGCATGTGGGCCCCAATTCTTTGGCATACCGAGGAGAGATACGCCAATCATGCCTATCAGAAGCCGTTACCCAGCATGTTGTTCTGGAGCCAACTTCGTGATCATCATTTGCAGGTCGGATGCAACCGGCAGATTTAAGCGAACATGCAAGCTCGATAACGTTGCGGTCCGGAGTAGATCGTTTGTTAAATCTTCAAGGTAGTGGATCCAACATGGTCAAAAACCTTCGCCTTCACAGGTGTGTCAATGCACGAGTGACGTGACCTCACTCATGAGCAGCCTCTGAAACCGCGATTTGATCAATTCCTCAAAATGTAAGTACGCAGGCTAGCTCACAATCGTGCTTCATTAGGTTGTTTCCTTAGCAGCGAGAGTAGCTAACTTTTGACTCAGTGTTCCTTAGCTTCGCTACACAATCTTATGCTACCGTGAAGTAGGCCTGCAGACGCAGGGCCAAAAGGTTCCACGTAGACGCTTAGGGTCCTTGAAACAAACAATCAAAGAATACGCACCTTGTAGGATACCTTTATTCTGCTACCTGTCATGACCGTCCGGAAAGTCTAGCCGCACTATCCCTAAGCAAATGATGCTCATGCAGATCAACCCCAGGCATCCAAGCCGCACATGATTTGAACGGACTGAAACACTAAAGCCGATGACTCTTATGCTACCGTGATTGATGCTCAACAGCCTGTACAAGCGTGCTACTCCACACTACAGCCGCCCGATCCCTACCCCTAAATGATGAGCTCGACTACCACGTATGTTCCCTCAGAACGACTTCAACTCATGCAACAAAAGAGGGTCGACTTCGACCTTTTGACTGTCTGTAATCTCGGCGGCGCTGAACGCCCCGGAATGACCGCTCGGTAAGCGGCGGGCGCCAGAGCCGCTCGCGGCCGCGCCTCCGTCTGAGCCCGGCTGAGCGGGCGGGGAATCGTTCTGCTTCTTGTCCAGGATGATCTGAAACGACAACTTGCCACGTCTAAGAAGTCGAAACGTAAATGAATTTAGCAATAAGACGAGACAACTAGCACGGGGACACGAGACACCGCATTCGAGCGGACTCCACCAAGTCGAGGACCTAGTACCGCTACGTCGCAAATGCATGCCACAGGAAGGACCTAAGATGTGGATAGGGGAACGACTGGCTCTATTGCACACGAAACACCAAATATGACGGGGAGTGACGTGGGGAGGTAACAGCCTACGCCGATAGGAAGAAAAGGGTTGAAACTCGACGAACGAAGCAAAAAGTTGAGCAGATGTCCGAGGTCTAGGGTCCTGTTGTCCCGGATCAGGAAGCTGTCAGCAACCCACACCCGCCTTCCTTCGGCAATGCAAGTTGAGCAACGAAAACCGCAGCGAAGTGTTCTGGGTCCATCAGCTGAACCTTAAGTGCTTGCCGAACAATGAAAGCCAAAGGCTAGGATTGCCCGCCTGATCCCGGGCCCCGCACTTAACATCAGTCCTTACTCAGACTCTAGGGCTAACGTCAGCAATCCAAAGGCAAACAGAAACGGAAAAGAAGCGAATGTTAAACCTAGTCGCTTTACTTCCGCTCACCAGGCGGCCGTCCCTGTCAGGTAGAACACGATGCAGTCCCCCGGGGCTAAGTCCAACGGCTGACGTCAGCGACAGAAGGTAGATCAATGCGCCGAAATCAGCAAATAGAGAGTGGAAAGAGAAACACCGAACCCCGGACGCCTTGCTGTCGCTCACCAGGCGTCCGTCGTTTACCCGATGGCGCCCCCCCGGGGCTGATTCAAAGTGCTGACGTCAGCAATACCAAAGCCAAAGTTCCGCGCTATAATAACGAAAATCAGCACTCGGAAAAGAAGAGCGGCGAGTCTCAGTGTCTACCAGGCGACCATTCTCTGCCCGGTAGATAGAGAATAAGTTACCGAGGGCTAAAGCAAAGCGCTGAGATCGGCGAAAGCAAATGCAGATTGGATTTCGAAAGCAATAAACTTCTCTCGCTTACCAGGCGGCGGTCGTCTGCCCGGTAGAAAGCGAGAAGATCCCCTGGCGCGAGCCCGCGCGATTGGAGGAAGTCGCCCGCGTGCTCCAGAACGTACATTCGGCTCCTGTTGTTGAGCCAGACGCTGCAAAGAGGATGGGCATTTATGGTCTTCATTCCCGATCGAAATGTATCCCTTTCGTGGCTGGAAAGAACGTTTCCCGCGTGCTCGAAGACGTACATCCGGCTCCTGTCAAGCCATACGCTGCAAAGAACGAAACGAGCGCTGATTATACTGTGCTCCAATCCAATGAATCCGTTTTGTGCTCCAATCCAATGACTCCGTTTTGTGTCGACAGCTGGACCCACTATCCGGCACCAAGTGGCTCTGTCGTCTTTCTCGGGTCGCTAGCTTTCGTGGGTGGACAGAAAGAAGCGATCTTCGCGAACCCCTCGAGCTATTTCAGTCTCCAAGAACCATCTGCTGCGGGAAAACGAGCAGTCGAGTGGGAATGGTCAAGCTGCAAAAGGAAGGGCCGGGGAAAAACGGTCGAACGCCAACTAACGTCCTGCCCGCATTCCCTTAGCTCGATCCCTGCAGCTGACAAAACTGATGGAAAAGCCGCTTCTTGGAAACGGCCTTCCTATGTACTGAGCCTCCCCGTGTTTTCATCAGAAGCAGAGCAGACAAACGCAACGGAAGTGCCGGTTTTGGCAACGGCCTTACCTGTAGCGGAGCTGCCACGTCTTCCCGTCAGCGTCCGTCACTGTCAGGGTGCAGCTCTCCTTGCCGGCCATCCGAGGCAGATGCCCCTCCGCTTGAACCTGCGGAGATGAAGCCGCTTCAGGGTTGAGAAACCGGTTGCTTGCCCCCTATAACTTCCAAAACTAAACTAGTGTGCAGGACTTCACAAATTTCCTGCACATATTGGTTCCTTTTTCCCCCGTCCATGAATGATAAGCACTCCCATGTAATTTCACCAGCGGGATGCACGAACCATGACGCTGTAAACAGTCTCGTCAGAGGGGGCCAATCGCTTGCTCCTGCTTCCAAGACCGCAAGACCCCATTCCAAGACGGATGACAGTTTCGCAGTTGCTAAAACGGAAGGGCGACAAACAAGCTCGTTCAAAAACATAAAAGATCTTCTAGCATTTGCAAGACCGGAACAGAAATGAGCGCGACTTCAGACAGTCGCATATCCACACAACCAGAAAAGCGTCCCCTTGCGAAGAAAACAATCCGTTGAGCCGCTGTAACGGCCTTCGCGGCGGTAAGAAGATACGTGCAAGAATAAGGGCGTCCCACAAAAGGAAGATTGTTGACTGACCTTGGGCATGACGATCCTTCCCAACGGATTGGTGTCGCTTATCGTCAGCGCCTTCTCGAACAGGTACGTGCAGCCCGGGAGCTCCGCCGTGACCTTCCGCTCCTGCGATTCCGTCCGTTCCATCCGTCCGGCGGAATGCCGCCTCTCACCTCCAAAAGAAGGCCGGAAATCGCCGGAAGCATTTCTGGACGGGTTAGGGAAGCTGTTGACAAGCTCTGGGATTGACTGGGGTGAATGGGCACCGACTTGGTGACTAGGGGTTTGACGTTCTTGACTACTCTGGTTAGCGAAACCCGCCATTGCTGAAGTCAGCTGCTGACTCTCACCCGCAGTTCCTGCGGGCTGGTCAGCGTTAACCGAGGTGATTCCGGCCTCGATCCCCCAGTGAGAAAGATCTATCGACGGAAAAGATGGGAGAGTGCTCAACGTTCGGCCTCCCGACCCGTCCCAAACCGCTTGGCTGGGAGCGCCATTTTCCAGGGGGGTCTGCTTTCCTTCACTGGGGTTCAGAATTTGGACGGGCTCGAGGATCAGCGGGTTGAAGTCAGTAAGCGGCTTTTCACACTCCGTCAACTCCGAATCGTCGCCGCTTTCGCTTGGAAAGGTCCGACGATTTGGGCTTAAAATGGGGGCGCTAGAAGGGGTGGGGGGGGCGAGGACCGGGGGGAGTGGGCTAGGCGCTTCTGTGCGCTGCCTCTTAGTGGGGGGGTCCAGGCCCTCTAACAAGGTGCCCCCCGCTTTGAGGAGCGAGCGCTTTTGACGGTACTCCATGCAGAGGTCGAACAACTTCCGGACCTGAAGACAAAGCGGAGACACCGTCAGTGCTAGGTTACCCAAAGTAGAAACAAACCTTAGCGTTCGCCCCATCAAGAAAGGCAACACGCACAACTTGAGCTTTCACCAGTTTCTTTCTTCGAACCTGTCCTTACTCGACCTGTGCCACCGCTTCTAACGCCCACAAAGAGGGGTTGGCACAAGCTTTAATGCTTCCCCTGACCTCGAACTGTCAACTAGGAGCCTTCTTGTGACGCAAATACAGAGTGGTCTTGACGAATCAAGTCCCGGATCTCAGCAGAGAATGGACAAGAAAACAACTTTTTTGATTTTCAGCAACAATTCCAGGACGGATGCCTCAGAGCACCGCACCTTCTCCGGCTCGAAGTCCTTCAGCTTCCTGCGCAGCACTTTCTTCACGTTGTCCACGGCCAGCCCCGTGTCGCCTCGCATCGACGCCTCACTCGCCAGCCCCCCCTCGTTTTGCGACCCCTGGCTCCCTATGCTGCTCCCGCTACCCCCCCCGAAAGAGAGGGGCCCGTTTACCTGGTAGGGAACATCCACCACAGTCCCAATCACCCCTCCAAAAGGTAACTGCATTCCCGCCCCAAAGGGAGGCACGAATGCTGCAGGGGGGATCCCTTGAGGCCACTGGCCTGGGGCCGGGGGGTGGAACGGGCCCTGCACTGTTGGGGGGGGGACAAACGGACCGACAAACGGCTGCCCCATCACAGCCGCCTGCGCGGCAGCGAGGCTTGCGAGCGCCGCTCTACTGAGGGGGGGGTGCGAACCATCTGTGATCAGCCCCGCCGGTATGCTCCAGGGGGGGTGCGACACGGGGGGCTTGTGTTCCTTCGGCCGGTGGTTCGAGATCCACTTTTTGAGCTGGCGCATCCCCATGCCGATCAGTTCGCACATCTGCTGTGCCCGAGGATCGTTCTCTAGCCCGGGCGTTGCCCACTTTATGCTCTCCCCGAAGTCGTAGAGCGCTTTCTGTTGCTGGGGAGTGAAGCGCATACGGGGGCCCGCGAGGGGGTCCTGCATATCCAGGGGGGGCGGGGTCGAGGGCAGCATCGGGCGGCCGATCTTGCGGGAGCCGGAAGAGGCGGTTTGGCGGGTGCCGGAGGACCGCCGAGAGACGGCACTTTGGAAGGGCGGCCGGGCTGAGAGTGCATAATAGGCTGCATCGCTGCGCTTCCAAGCCTGCGCCTGTGAGCCAGCATTGGGCGCCTTTCCCATCTTTGCTTCCCATTGCAACTGCTGGTCAGCGCTTGGCGGAGCGAAGTCCGGGGAGCCATCTTGCCCACCAATTTCAGAGGCCCACCCGCTCTCCAAACTTCTTTTGCCACCTTCCCCGCTACCCCCCGTACTCTCCCCCTCGATCACGTGAGCAGCCCCCTCTCCAGTATCCCCAAGAGCTGCGAGCAAGCCCTCATCCGTCCAGTCATTCGACACCCCCGATGCCCCTTCCAGTGGGGCCGCCTGCCCCTCCGCCAGCCCCCCATCCCAATCAAAGAGCTCTGTGAGTAACTCTAAGCTGGCAAGCCTGGTTAGCTTTCGCTCCTCATGCCCTGGGGGTTTGAAGTTCTCGAAACCCTCGGATGACAGGAGGTCTGACACGAAATCTAAACTGGCGAGACGATCCAACCCCTTGAACGCCTCCCCCTCCCCACCCCCCTCCAGTTCTGCCAGAACATTCTCCCAAGGAATGTTGCTAGGGTTTGGTGCGGGGGCCTGGACGGTACCTTCTGAAGTCATGCTTTCCAACCTGCGAAAGCAGAGAAGGTGAGCGTCAGGCTGGGTATGCATCGAAGATGCAATGGCAGGTATGGTGCATCATGAAACGTGATAACCTAAAAGACGCTTGATGCCAATCACAAAATGCTGGACAAGGGCTGATTAATGGCTACCCTATGTATCGCTGGACGCACTTGCAACAAGTGAAAGCTAGGCACGGCGTAACATGTAATACAAAATTGGACAAGACAGTGTGAGAAGAAGCATCCGCTTGATAGTGCAGAAGATGTTGCGGATTCAGTAAGTCAGAAGAATTAGCCACTGGCAAAGCAAGCACAGATTCTGTTCGATGATGCACTGCATAAAATATTTTCAGAATTGTTGAATGGGTGTATGTTTCTCAGTATCTGGTCTACATTCAGAATTCAGAATCGTTTCGGTTATGCAGTCTTACGATACGCCGATTATTGTGCTCATCAAGCATGTTCCTTTTCATCATAGGTGGCCAACTTCATTCAAACACTCCACCTAGCAATGCATCAACAGCCTCTAAGAACCATGAAACTGGCTCTCTGCAATTGGTGATCGACTTTGTGACAGATGGACCTGCAACCTTTCTTTCAGAACACAACAAGCAGTTCTCCCTTGTCTTTTTTGAATGAGTAGGCCCAAATCTGTCAGCAATAGAGCATGTCATCAAAATGCCAGTCGCTACTATGGAAGTTAAGAACACACTCACTTGCAAGGGTCTCTCAACACTCGCTGCACGTGGCAGGAACAGGATGTCTGTCAGGCCTCCGCTGAAATCGGTGTCTCCATGGGGTAAGGTTTCAACTTGCAACACCATGTGCTTGCCACCTTTGCATGTTCACCTCTTCTTTCAGGCAGTGCTCCAATCTACTTTTAATCCATCATGCTCTCACAGCCCTTCTGCAAAGACGTGACATACGCCCCCCTGTCTTGAGCGAAGCTGGTGAGGCTAAAATAACATGGGACTCCGAAGCGGCCGTCATGATCAGCTACAACAAAGTGCACGACGCCCTAGCTCCCTCCCATTCCGCTTGCCAACTTGTCCTTTCAACTTGTTCGCCGCCATGTTGCTGCCAAAGCGCCGGTGACGTGTCCATCCATTTGCAAGTGGTTACAATCGCTCATGATGAGCCTCGCCCGCGTCTCCTCAAGCGCCCCAAGTTCCGAACACATTTTCCACCATGGAAATTCATCGCCAATGACAACTTGCCAGCAAGAGAACAGAGCTCATCCGAAAGCCCCAAAAAGAAGAGGCGGCCACTTTTGCAGAGGACAGCCTGCATGTGGTCCGTTTGCGGAGTGCAATTTGCGACGGTGCCTCGACGTGCGGGTCAGACTTGGCAGGCCGACATCGCGACGCTTGGCGTTTGTTGGGATGAGTCAAACTGTTCGGCCAATCAGAACTTGGCATAAGAATGCGCGATCAGATTGCAACAACGACCAGATCTTTCGGGATTGGAGCCGCCTGACATTGCATATGATTGAAGTTTTGCAGCTCACCAAGTTGGAAGTTGCTTACATACTCAAGTTGCTTCAGGGAGCACGATTCTGCTGCATTCTGCTGCATGCAAATTGCAATGCCAATGGTTTCTTTCCCTTTGAACAATCGGTGCTGATTC